>CM077785.1:19957046-20509546 GCA_039737535.1 Lagodon rhomboides | reverse complement strand
CTCTGAAGTTCAACAACACAATTGAGTATCCATGGTGGGGTTACGTTCTCGGGTGGTGGTTCACTCTCTCCTCTACACTCCTTGTTCCTCTCTTCTTGCTGTACAATGTAAGCGTCACCCCCGGTACACTGCGACAGGTGAGCTCTTTGTATGTATAGGTCAACGTGTCTCAAAAAAAGCTATGTTTTGTTGTTGTTCTTTTATTAAAACCTATATTCTTCTTTGTCAGAGGTTCGCCATCTTGTGTACTCCAGCTAACGACCTTACTTTGAACAATTCAGAGAAGAAAACTCTTGAAGTGTTCGACTTGACCTCATCTCCTGACAGCGTCGTGGCCTAGTTACTAAACAGCGTGAGGCATCAGGAGAAGCTTTCCCTCAATCCAGCGGTCCTACTCTCAAGCTCCCTTTAAAGCAGTGCTCCCAAGCGCTTGTGACACCTTGTGGTAGTCCCATTGTCCTTAAGGAATGCCTTAAAATTTATCATGATTATTTGGTAGCTGACTCAACAGAGATATCATCAAGTATGAAGAGCTAAAGAAAATCTAAGCTCAGAGATCCACTAACTGTACAGTGAACATTTGTTTTTCCTTTGCTTCACGGTTTTCATGTGCCATCATGTCCTTAATTCATCAGCTGATGTATTGATTTTTTTTCTCTGATGAACTGTATTTCTTTAAATTTCAAAAAATAGTGGTACTTAAAGTTTCCCGGAGCCAGAGGTGATGTCCTTTAGATCTCTTGTTTTGTCCAAATAAAAAGTCAGCAACAACAAAGACATTAAATTTTATTAAGCATACAAAGCAGGCAAATCTGAGAATCTGAGGATCTGGAACTAGAGATTTTGCTTGTAAATAACTTAATAATGATTATTCTATATTCTGTATCATTCTATCTCATTGTTCCCAAACCACCTTATCCTCCACCTGCTGCTGCAACAGGTGGCCAATAAGCATTTAATGTGGATGTGATATTCCACGTCAGATACTTGTGTCAACCTTGGACGTGACTGTGGTTTGCGGAGACGTTAACTGCCAACATACAGTAATAACCTGGTGACTGGGCTGTCTTTGTCAAAGCTCGTTAATGAACATCCAAAACTGGTATCTGATATTTAATATTTTGTAATTCATTCAAGAAAAAGTGTTATTAGAATATAAGTGTTTTTTGTTTGTTTTGCTATTAAGTTGTTACCAGGTTGTTAACTATTTGTAGTTAAGTAACACTGATAAACTTTTGCCAAATAAGCCATACAGATTGAACGCTCGAGTCACTTTTAGGTCGTTGTGGAAGAAAAAAGTACCTTAAGTTTCAAATTGTCAGTGTTGACTCGGTAGAAGACTCCAGCAGCATGCGGTCCCGGGCACCGTAACCGACTAAGCCGCCATGTTGTCCCTACACTTTCTGTTTCTGAGCTTCGCTACTGTAAATATGTGCATGCACTGCCGACACAGGAACAATTCAGCACTGACCAGATTGTGTTTGGTGTTAGAGGGTAATGCCATTTTGAGTTGTATTGTGATGAAATAAGCACCAACTGTACAATGAAAAGAGAAACACAGTGCACACCTATTGGCTGTTATAGTCAGAATCAGATAATGCTATTTTTCTAACAGTATTTTTGAATGTAGTCTCAATATTAAACTTGTTTAATTATAGTTTTTGTAGACCTTTCTGAAGTTTGCCAGTTAATGTTTATATCTTTTTGTATCCTTTTTTACATCATATATCATTGGGATTTGTGTAAATGCTGGAAGGATCATTCAAAAATTATATTTTCTTAAATGTCTGTTTTCAAAAGATCTCTGTGGCAGAAGTTGTGTACATTTCATGTTTAAATGGACAATGTCACATTTTATATTACCTTTTGTCAACAGGAAATAAATCCTGAACAACCAGTTAGTAAATGTTTTATTAATCACAATGTTTGTGTGATTGGATGAATCATAGGACTGGTTGATAATAAGTTAATTTCATCATTTAAATTCTGTTAAACAGTGTGCGATACCTTAAATGTTATCTTTATGAATGACATAATTTAGGTATTAATGTGATTATTATTACTTAACTTGAAGGATGACAAAGAATCAGCACTGTGAACTTTTGATCATTTGCAAACTTTCAGTAATGATCAGTGAATAGTTTGTTGTTTCATGATCATTCGTATTTTTAAAGACCATGAAAACCATGAAAGTCAACTATATCAAAAAATAAAATTGTTCATCAAATGCTAATAGTAGCTTGTATATAATTGAAATATTATTTGTTTTCTGAACACTTGAACACTACAGCCCATTAAAGGAGTCACGAAGCATCAGCTGTTGTGTCCTTGAATGCACCAACACGAGAATGTTTGGAGTAACAAAGCTCCATAACCACACATCAGTAACTTAGTTTAGAAAACAAAATGCACTAAGTTATTCGGGGGCTTTTGATCCAATAACATGGTTTTCCTCAGTAGATGGAGTTTGTGTGGTTGCCATGGAAATATACCTTGAGGACCATGATGACTTCAAAACTGTGGTTCAAATTCAATTCCTGATTTTGGCCACAGCAATTGAGAAAAAAATGTAGCTGCTGTTCGGAGCTTCCAGTCATATCACATGATCTCCTTTCTTCGATTTCAAGCTAATCTAGACAAAAAAGTGTTCTGGAAAAAAAAAATCTTATCTACAATTCTCTGACAATTGAGCAAACTGCCACTGAAAATCGTCATCATCATAATGATAATGGTAATAATGATAATAATAATATAACCCAACACTCAAGAATAGCTACCATACTTTGTGAGAGTGTTTTCTTCACTGGTGTTTCCAAGATCAGGACTTAACTTTGAATCTCAGCTGGCTAGGGGATAAATATTAAAGTGGCTGTAATTTATGTTTTTATAATAATACTCTATCAAATGTATCCGTATCCACAATGTGGAGCATTTTGCAGCTAATGAGCCAGATTCTTGTTTCTGGTGTTGATGGAGCAGAGGCAGATGTAAAAAAGAGTGAATACTGGACTAAGATTCATCATGTGGACACAAACATGAGTGACATAATTGATCATAATCAGTGGTGATGTTTAATGCATTATCAATGGCAGGCATTCAATCAAAGGGGTTTCCGTTTGTCCAAATCTTCATTGGTCGTGGTCACCTCTCCAAACCTGCAGCGCCTGCTGCAGAGTTTTGTTTACTGTGTCTCTACATCAGGGTTTTCATTGGCCCGTTTGTGATCGGAGAGTCTTATTGGCTACAAAAATGCAAATGAAAGGTTTGGATGTTTATTCAAATTGTATGCAGTACTCAATTATGATTTTAAAAGTAACTAAGTAGATTACATGGGGTAATGCATATTTAACTCTGAGTGAAATTACAGACGTGAAAATATGCTTGTAGAAGTACGAGTACCCCAAAAAATTACTTCTTACAGTAATTTAAATAGCTTTAATTAGTTACTTACACTCCTGATCATAATATTCCACCATATGAACTAAGGAGGGAACGATATGTTAACGTGGTGCTCACAGCGTGTTTCTGCTGCAGGTTTATAATAATGTGATAAATATAATGTATAGCTGGATTGAACAATAACTGTCAGCATAAATGAGATGCTTTGATTCACATTCACGTTCTGCAAAGACAAACATAGGCAAATTATTCCTGTGTCTGTATGTGTCTCCTTAAATACAGTGTTGAAATAATACAATGCTGAAATTTACACCAACTGTTATAAATTACGTGCACAGAATCAGCTGTTCCCTTCAGCTGTTTCAGTGTCACATAATGATAGATTAAAACATTCTTTATGACAATAACGCTATGCTAATGTCAAAAGCAAAACGAGAAGTTGTTACACTGTAAAATATTGACCTATAACTTGAAGAATGGCGTCGTTCTTTAAATGCAACTCTTGGATTTATTTAATGCTTGTAAAGTGCAAAAAAATAAAAAAATATATATAAAGAAGACATGAACAAAGGTACCTTGCAGAGATTTTTCTTTTGTCTGAAAATATTTCTTTCGCATAAATGCCAGTTGAAAACATTGATCACATTTTCTCGTTACAAGGCGAAAATCTTTTGAATACATGTAAACATTTTGTCATTTTGCCGGTGTGTGACGTATCGCACATCAGCCGTGCCGCAGTTTAATCTGCATTTTATCCTTTTTGTTTATGTCAAAATTGTCCAAATTACTCCTGGAATTTGCAGTTATCAATGACAAATGTAGCACTCGAAATATTTTTGCAATTGACAAAGGGGGATAAATATTCAGTATATTGTTAAACACAATTCATAACTGCTAGAAAAAGTACTTCATGCTCGTTTCCACTGTACAAAATGTTTGAATGTTAAGAGCCGGCGGTACTTGAAAACATTAAGCAATAAGCTGTTTAAAAACCTCGCTAACATACAACAATATATATTTACACACATTCATACAGACAAACACACACACACACACACACACATACTGTTGATTTTTTTTTCTTTTTTTACACAAAATATTTAAGACAGCTAAGGTTTTTCATTCTGAACCAGCCAATGTTTATAAAACATCACGATTATTGTCAAGATTTTAACGTTCCATGAAAAGATAACAGTGTTGGCTTGACAGTCACCAAAGTGCATCATTGTCCACTATCTACTGACATTCACACATTTAAGAATAACAACAACAACAACAAAATAATAGATGCAGTGAAATAAAAAGACAACTGTTTCAGGACTGAGGCAAAAAAGAACTACACAGATATAAAAGTATGCAGCTGAGCACATTAACAGAGTTGAAAAATTAATGAAACTTGTGAAAGAGTGAAAAAGAAAAAACTGTGGTTCTGACGATTTTAAAGCTTCATTGCAGATCAACTCGAGTGCATCAGCTCTGTCGAATACAAAGGCGAGAAAGGGCTGATTTTATGATCAAATGCCTCATTTTGTGGCAGTCATAACTGTGAGGATTTCTGACAGTCATCGGACGTCATGCTGCGCTGAAGATTGTGCCATGTTGCTTGAATGCAATTAGCTGATTGACGAACGTACAATGAGTGCAACAGAAGGAGAAACTTCGAGTCAAGCTCAGACACGGAAACATTTCATTTTTTATACATTTTTACTTTTGTTTTTTAAACTGAAGCTTTTGAAGCTTCGATCAAGTAAAACTGTATCACTCTATAAAAATGTTATAACCGTCTGTTATCACACCCACAGACACCTATCATGAGTTTGATCAACTCACTATATTACACTGGCTTCCCTGTTTATACTGTGTGATGATGTGTTGAATGAATGAAACACAAGATTTCAACAAATAAGTAATTATCATGCATGTACTCATGAATAAATTATTTTAGTGCACGACCGTTGTCTTATCTTAGCAAAACAATTTATGTAAAACAAATGTCTAATCTTGAATTGTATTTGTGTAAATAATCTCTCTACACAACATCTTAAGTGCTGTATCACAGGCAACTGGGCTCGTTTCATTTCCTTGAAGACGTTTCACCTCTCATCCAAGAGGCTTCTTCAGTCCTAACTAACTGGAGCGGAGTTGCAGGCTTTCAAACCCTGAGTTTCAGAGTTGTTAGGGCCACTTCAAGAAACTGGAACAAGTCCAGTTGCCTACGATACAGCACTTAGAATTACCCTGACCTGGACGACTGAGAACCCTCATCAACATTTGTATACCACAGTTTAGGTTCCAGTCTAGACATTTACAAACATTTTGGCGTTATAGGTAGTATCACATTAATTCAGCTGTTACTGGCAGTAACCAAATACACTAAATAGTAAATTTGCCAGAGTGCCAGAACTCATGTTTTGGTATAATTTAGGGGTAGACGGATTTGCCCCGAGTTTACTAGTGGGAACTCTGACTTTCAGTGTCGTTCCATTCCACTTTCTCTAGGAGAGGTTCCTAGTTGTCTGAAATGCAGCAGAATGGTGTTGGGTTTGATGTGACTGACTGTTCACTATGCTTGGATGAACAATGTGTGAGGTGATGGGTGGAGGACCGAGAGCATCGTGCGGTCAGGAAGAGAGTGGCAGTGGTTGGAGGAGGGAGGGGCAGAGAGGCAGAGTGGGACACTTTGAACAGAGAAGTAGAAATAATCAATGTTTTTGTTTCAAGCACCACTACGCTAACGGGGCTTGTTACACTTCTTATTCAAAGTACATATTGCACGTTGAAAAAAAAAAAAAAAAAAAAAAGCAAGGTTTCAAGTCTGAATCCCAAACACCTCATGATACACGCATGCAGCTGCCCAAGAAAAGGCTTAATACCAAATACAGGTCAGGGGACAGTTTTGGAATTAGAAACACACTGTGGAGGCACATCTCAACTCTACATAGTCGCCTAATGACAAATAACATGGAATTCCTCTGCTTTTGAAGAAATAAATTATATTTTTATCAAAATATAGTGGGGGCTAAAAGTGTTCACCAGTCTGAGCGCACTGATTCTGCAGTCCACTGGAAGCTGCGTCCTGGCAGTTGCACAGTCCGTGCGACAGGGGAAAAGCTGTTTGGCTTGCAAACGTCCCTGTTAACACTCTGCTTTATATGCAGGAATGGTAACGTTGGATTTTGGGATAAAGAGGTTTGGATTAGAGGCCTTGAAACGACTTTGTTCCTGCCTCTGCTCCCACGGCTTGGAAAGCAAAGAGAGGCATGTCTTTCTTTTTCTCCCTTTCAAATGTCGCCATTACGACGGACAGTCCTGACTCCTCCGCCGTCGCTTCGTGCCCACTTCGCCGTTCATGCTGCTCCTCGTGCTGTCGTCCCGCCTCCTCTTCGTCTTCCCAGTCTGTCGAGGAGAGATGAAGCACAAGTGACTACAACAGTCTAAAATAAACAATTTTGTCTTAGGCATTAGTCATTTCACTGATGAAAATAATCTCTTCATGTCCCTTTAAATTTAGCATTTTGTGAGAATGCACCTCCTCAGATAACAACTGACAATTAAAAATACATACACATTTATATTTTTGTGTTAATATGATAGAAATTGCTTTATTAAATGTTGTTTTGAGGTCCTTTTTTTAAGTCTAACAAAGAGGAGCATCCACACCGATAGCTGAGAAATGGACCCATTCCTGAATGAACACTAGAGGGCAGCATACGACCGAAGGAGAAACAATAATGCACAGGAGGATGAGTTTCTATTAAAACCTACCGAAACCTTTAGACAAATAATGAATTACCCATATGACTTTTATATCTATATTTTTTTTAATAGAGGGTTCCTGCAAACAGCATTAAAACATTTTACAGGCCATTTGGCTGGTATTGTTTGGATGGATCTCCATCAATTGTATCAATATTTCTCTTCATGATACACAAAATGGCTGACCATCACATTATAACGAAGTCTCCCGACCAGGTAAACTAATTTGTTGGGTTGAATGAGAGTCTAATGTCGCCAATGTAATTTGTAGAGCTGAAATTCAACAATTGTGAAATCCTGCCCTTCAGCTCTTTGTTGCTTAAATTCTACATGTACAGCAACAAAAAACGACTTTGTTAGGCCATAAAACTGTTGAAGATAATTCCATGGTGTGTGTTTGTTGATACAGTTTTTAGACCTGTTTCCTGAAAACATGAAATTGTTGTGTGTATTGAATTAATTTAGCTGAAAAGAAAAGAGAAAAAAAGAAAAGAAAAAGATGTTTTTCAAAAATTGAAAAGAAAAGAAAAGAAAAGAAAAGAAAAGAAAAGAAAAGAAAAGAAAAGAAAAAACACAAATGAGCCAGGCTGACTGTTTGTCTTCACTTAGCCAAGAACAGTGAGTTTACGGACCTTGGCATCCCGCTCTGCAAATTTCTGGAACATGTTGGCATAGGTCTTCTTGTCCTGTTCGTGATGTTCCTTAATCTTGCTCTGGCAGATGGAAATCTGAGCACGAGCTGCTCGATTCGAGGGGTTGACTTGAAGCACTTGCTGAAAGTCTGCCATGGCCAGGCTGAACTCGTTGCGAAGGAGACGAGCTTCCCCACGGCGATACAAGGCCTTCTCATTGCTCTCATCAAGCTCGATCACCTAATCCACACACACACACACACACACACAATTACACACATAGTAGTACCAAAGAATGCATCCAAAAATAGTTGGCAGCAAAGAGACATTGTCGTAAAATGAAATGGTGTTTAAATTTGGACTCCAGCTCACCTTGTTGCAGTTCTCCACCACTTGCGAGTACTCTTTTAACCGCAGGAAACACAGCGCTAAATTGAGGTGTGACGTCAAAATGAAGTCCTGTATCTTCTTCTGCTGCTCTATCCCAGTACCACACTCCATTTCTAGCCAGGAAACGATGCGCTGGTACTGGATGACTGCCTGGTGGTGCCGCCCCGCCTGCGACAGGAAAGACAATACCATTTTATGACAATATGCAGAATAGGAATGTGAATTTGTGAAGATAAAAGATCGGCATGGGGAACATACCTTAAAATATTGATTCCCTTTATGCTTAACTCCAGCAGCCAAATCCAGCTTTTGCTTCAAGTCCATTTCCCAGGATTCTTTAGCCTTGTGGAAACACAGTCAGGTTGGAGAAAGTGAGTAAACACTGTTTTTTTTTTCCGTTTCGGAAATTATCAACATAACTGTATAAGACTTATTAAAGGTGCACTACGCAACTTTTTTTTACCCACCTATAAACAAAAAGAGACGCAGGTCTTGATAGAAGGAATAACCTGAACAGGAGCTGAAGGGCAATTTAATGCGAATTATCTTAATTGGAGCAGAAATCTGGTCTGGGACGTCAGGTGGTACCATTGTTGGTCCCAGATTAAATGATTATGTGAGGGAGATCAAGTCTTTCACCCCACTTACATGAGTTTCTAGATGTACTCAAAAGTCATCTGATAACATTTTAATGTGAGAAAGAGGTGTGTATTTTGACTTCAGGTGGGGGTGAGATCAAAAAGAGCCAATTACCCATCTAGAGGTCCTACAGTTCAAGAGTATAGGTCCAAAAAGTAACATAGTGCCCCTTTAAAATAAAAAATTAAAAGTGTGTTTTATTTGTTCAAACCCAAACTGCACTCATGACCACTTTCTTTCTTTGGATTTAAGAAGTGGAAAGCGGGGCTCACCCTTTGAAAGTCTTTCAGGGTAACTTCGTATATGATGTCTTTGTCTGGTCCAACTTTGTACTCTGGTTTACCCTCACTTCCGAAGCCGTACCTGTGAAAAAGAGGAAGGACATGACAGAGCATGAGCCTGATGATGATGCTGTTCAGAAGAACAATAAACAAACTGTTGAACCTTCATTCTGAAACCACCCACTTCTCTGTGTCAAATAGCCAAACTGGGTACAATGACAGGATTAACTGTCAACTCAAGCCGTTTGACTTTTAAACTGCAGCGTGGTAAATACCATCTGTTATAAATTCAAAACCCGACACTGGTAAGAAAAGAAATCCCAGGATGCTACACTTTTTATTTTCTATTTTATTGCAATATTCCAGAAACTTGCTCAAAATGCAATGATGCAAAGGAAAAACGTATAAACGGCTCGGGAGAACGTTGGTGAGGACTTTTGGAGAGGAAGTACAATATACATTACATCAGTTGGTCTCAATACTCCTCCCTGTTACAACCTATTTATCATTAATCCATACCCTGTAGCGGGTTAAGGCAATGATATGATCTGGTGTTTGGGAGCACAGTGTCCTCTATTTATTTTTGTAATTCCTCCTTATTTATGTTGTATTTTTAAAATTAGGGGAATGATAAGATGTGGTTTGGGCTGTATGCCACGCAGTGTTGTGTGTATGTGGTTTTCCTCTCTTTTTTGTTTGTGTTGGTTGAGAAAACTGGAGTGAAAAAAAAGAGGAACAGGAATCTGCCTCTTATATGATCAAATGAGTGTATGTAAAATATTATTTGCATTTATTATGTACAATATAAAATGTCCCAAAATTTGAAAAATGCTCATCTGAATTTCGCAGGATCTAAAGATTCTTCTTCAAATTGCATCTTCGACCGACCGACAGTCCAAAAGCTAAAGGCTCGACATCTACCATTACAGAGAAAAGTAGCAAATTCTTATATTTAGGAAGCTGGAAACCGTAAATGTTTGACCTTTTTTAACAGAAAAATGATTAGAATTTTTAATTCTTTAATTATTCAGCCAACAGCGAGCAACTCTAATATTAATCTGAACGCTCTTTTGTTCTTTGGATGACTGACAACTCCGTCACGTCCCGACGATCAAAATAACACATGTCACGCCTCCGTCTCTATAAATCAAGATCCTGACAGTTACAACTTTAACAGTCCATACAGTTTTTTATTGAACAGTGTTGTGCATTTCTGAGCCAATATCAGTACCATATTCACATTATATCAGGTGAATGTTAGCCTTTTGTTAGTAGCAGATTCCTGCCAGTGATTGTTTTCCACTGCTGAGAACTCACTCGATAGTTACGGACTGCAGGACTTGTGATTCCAATCATTAAGTACGAACTGTTATACTATAAATAGAAGCAAGTAACAATATTGATATAAGAACATACTGTACATAACCAATATGCAGCAATCTATTACATTACCCATTTGAAGTTTATTTGTTTATAGTAATGTTTTTGTTTTTGTTTATTTACTGACTTGTAAACATTGCATATTGTTAGTTATTGTTGCTTCATATACATATTTATATATACATCTATTTTTTCACCTACTTGTATGTATCAGTGTTGTTAGAGTCAACTAAAACTAAACTATAAAGTAATTTAGAACAAAGGTTAAGTGCTGGCTAAAAGAAAATAAGAGCTGTACACGTATTTAGCTACTTGTACTGCACTTTGTATTGATGTATTGTGGTATGTGTGCTGTGATGTGTGTATTTCATTGTATTTCCATAACTGAACACTGAAATCTTTATATTTTTAAATGCAGCCAGGGGCAAAAGCTGAGAATTACCAATAGCTTTAAACTCTGTGTGGTACACATGTTTCATGCTTTGTGTTGGAGCTATGTTATATTTCATAAAGTTCAAATGAGTAAACTAAAAACTAAAACTAGGTGTGAAAAACATTTTTGTTAACTGAAATAAAATCAAAAACTGGACTTGAGAAAAAAAAAAAACAAAGACGATATTGTGTACTTATAAAACTAACTAAAATAATGCAATATTATAGAAAAAATGTCTTTGGTTTTAGTCTTTGTCAAACATTTCAACACAAGCATGAGGAGGCACTCAGACTGGGACGTGATTTTGAGTGATGTGCACTGACAAAGTGAGGTGAAGTGTATTTTAACAACTTTTAAGAACTTCTTAAATCTCTCATCCCTGACAAATACCCCAAACGCATTTACAAACAAACTAAAACTCATGATAAAAACAAAGCTGAATGAGCAAACGCACATTGGAAACTAAACTAAACTAAACTGAACTGAAAATAAAAACGATATCAAAATAAAAACAATTGGGAAACCTTAAGCTGTAATAACTCTGGTTTGTACATTGTGGGTCTATCTTTATTTCAAATTCCTTCTATTTGTACACGTACTTCGGCCATAAAGCTGATTCTGCTGAAATACAGACTGCTTTTTCTGATTATGGTCTCGGTCTTCAAAAGTCCATATCAGACAAACACTGAAGGAAGGCTGTACTGTAAAATAGCAAAATGATTATAATCAGCATCTGATGCCATGAAATAAAAGGTTCCTGGGGATCTGAATTGTATTTTGTCTTAACAGGCGTAATGAAGGACCAAAGCAGAGCTAATCCCACATAAATACGGGCGCACTGTAATTGCACCGAGAGAGGAGAAGAAGTGACAAGGATCACGTTTTAAGCTTGAAGTTTCAGTAAGTTACTTTGGCTTTAGGTAGAGTACGCAGCACTCTCCCTTCTGCATCTTGTCCATGGCTCGGTCGACTCCGAGAGGAACGCCTTTATCTTCAGCCTCACCAACAATGAAGCTGATGTCCCTGCAGTCAAACAATCTGCCCCCACAGCTTCCCTCCAGGTGCACTGTGGGACATTAATCATGCCACAGTTTAACTTCAGATGCGACCGCTTAATAAAGAAAATATCCGTGAAGAAAAAAAAAAAAAAGGGGTTTTACCGTCAACTGTTGCTCCATCGTTGGGATTACTGTAACCGTCCCCTTTGACCTTTATTCTCCGTAAAATGCCGCCGTCGTCCGTAAGCATCTCTCCTTCGAACTTGAGTAGCTCCATCTGTTTGGTTGAAAACGTTTTATTTAGTCATTGCGCCACACAAACAGTGACATACAGCAGAACACAAAATTACAGCTCAGCTTAACTCTGTGTAGGTGTGGGAGGAGAAACGAATACATAACGAAAAACAAGTAGGAGTGAACACATAAGTCAGGGATATAAAACAGAAGAAGGAGAAATAATGACCAGCGGGGAAAGTTGTCTGTTGCCACCTTTATAAACACCAGGGTTGTATAAAGTACGAAAAGTCGTATTTCGTGAAAAAGTAAAGATGTCATGTTAAAGTCGCCCATACAAATTAAACAAATTGTAAAAAGTACTTGAGTAAAGGTGAAAGTCGAAAGTATCTGCTATTAAGTGTATTTACAAGAAGTCATTTTATGGCAATGAAGGTACTAAAAGGTAAAATCTGTATTTATTCACATGTATGTATTTACACTATTTCTACATAATGTTGCTTTAAGTACAGTACCTGTGTATATGTACTTAGTTACATTCAAATGCTAAACACCAAGCAGGGAGAGTTGAAGTTAAGTATCACCCCAACAAAAATAAACGATATGAATGTGTCGGCACAAACTGAGCCATCACATGAGAAAATAACTACGAACACCTGATGAAATGATGCTTGGTGACATCTGCCCAGTCACTTTTTTGTTAGCCGCAATACAGGGGGGAACACAGACAAAAGACAGTTTATGGGTGGTCAAAGATCATTTTGATGACCTTTTAAGTGACCACAGGGGGTGACTTGTGAAGCAGATCATTTAGCTAAATGTCTTCTGATTCTTCCCAGAACTGACTTTTAATTATCATTGATTATAGAGGACAGAGAAAGCCTGAACTGTGTCCCCACTGAGCTCCAAACAGACATCTGAACTGCTCTGAGTGTCATACTGAGAAGGATTAAAATAGACAAACCAGTTAATTTTATGATCACGGAGCGCCATCTGCAGAGACTGACACGTGCTCCTGAATTATCAGGGTCCCTCGGTGCAATGCAGTTAATGCAAAGCACAAAAGGCAGCACTGACACGGCACACCTACCTCGAACACTACTGGAGTGCTGGGAGGTATTTTGTCGGGATTACCAGCAGGTCCATAAGCGTACTCTGGTTTACAGAGTAATGTGCACACCTCGCCTCTCTGCATGGACAACACACCGATATCCCAAGCCTTGAGGACTTGTCCTGTGAGAGGATGAAGCAAATGAAAACACTATGAGAAGAGATGCTGCTGATTTGTGAAGCTGCCTCAAAGATCATGCAGTCATAATTTGACACCTTCTCTCCAAAGTTAGAGGAGAAGACAGTGAGCAGAGAGAAAGAGCTCCATCCAAAGATTAAAGAAATCAGCCAGCCAGCTAAGCAAAGACGTAAGAATGACCAGCTGTGGCTTCAGCATCCCAGACTATCCGTTGGTTTTTGAGCAACAAGCAGATACTCCAGGAAGTTACTGCGTGCAGCCAAGAAATGGTCCGGCGCATAACCACATAATCGCCCTGTAAAACCACGACTTGTTGTTTTTACACTTTGTTTTACATATGAAGATATAATGTGTTAATAATTAGGGAGCTTTATAGGAGCAAGTAAGTGTAAGTGTTTTGTTGTCGTCAGCCAAGCTAGCCCTTTTTCCCATGTTTCCAGCTGAACTTCATATCTAACTGACATGAAATAGGATGGCTCACTTATCTCTCAGCAAATAAACAATTAAGCATCATTTTGTTGCTTTAAACGCACAGTATGTAACTTCTACCAATTACTGTCTCTCAATAAAAACAAAGACAATGAATCATGGGGGGTTGCTTTCTTTGTTGTTAAACTGATCTGGCAGATGATAACTTATTAAAGTTTTGTTCACATTTTGTTGCACACCCACTAAAAATAGGCAACTGACTTCTTTCCCATTGATAGCAGACGAGTTTGCCTGTTTTTAATTTCTGGTGTGTCACATTTGACATCACGAACGTAGAAAGTAGAAAGCAGCAGGAAGGCCGTCTCTTTTTTTTCATCTTTTAATTCAGTTTCTCTTTCGAACTCAGCGCCGATATAGAATCACGGTTGTGATGGAAACACAACACCCGGCTGTCTTTTGTGACTTGCCTCGATGCTCTGGCCCTTGCTGAAGTTAAGATCACTGGTTTGATTATATCTATCCATCCATCAGTGTCAAGCTGCGCTTCAACATCGTACAGTCAGCGCTGAGTTTGAAAGAGAAACTTAAAGATGTGAATAAAGTAGCCAGCGTTCCCTGTGGTCTGAGCTGAGTCAGCTGCCTGATCAGCACTGGACATGTGCAACTCTAGACAGAGATGACAAAAGAAGCGCGATGTGTCACTCCTTAACAACGTACATTCTCAGCTCCAGAGAAAACGATGTGTCTGATTCAGACTGTTATCTATCAAGACTTTTTAAAAACAAGTATCAACGTGTTCTGGATATAGTCTGATGAGGTTTATTTTATAGTATACTTTTTAGTGTTTTCTGGTTTTCTTACACGTTTGTGACACACAAAGAAAAAAACAGACAGACAAACTTGTCTCCGTGCAATGACAAATTGCAATGAGACAAATTTTGGTGTAAAAATGGTATTAATTAAAGCTGGAACCGATAAAGCAGCCTGTGAGTCATTTGACCCAGGAATGAATGCCGACTTGACCCATTTGCCACTGAAGACAATAACCCAGATGTTAGTCGGTGTCAGGCACCCTCAGGTTTTAACAGTGATACATAAAGTCACCTACCCTTGCCCACATTAAAGCAAAAAGGTTCTTTGCGATCTCGACTGCAGTCAAACTTCTTCCCGTTTAGCAACTTCCCCGTGTAGTGGACAGTCACTCTGTCCCCTATCATTGGCCGCTCTCCATCTTGGCCTTGATGCTTCACAACCTGCAGGTGGTAAAGACAAGTTTTCAGTTCACTGAAAAACCTTTTTAACAGAGAACAGACAAATATCAAGACTGTGCCGTATGGTGGAACAAGGAGTCCTCAATGTGCCCGAACGCCTACAATACAATGTTCAAATTTAAAGCGTCGATGAAAAATACCTTGATAACTCCGTGGTCTTTGTTAGGTGTTACATCAATGCCCTTTGCAGCAAACACGGCTGTGGCTGACTGGCCGTCCATTGGCAGATCCTGATCAGTGGTCATTTCTGCGTGTGGGCATCACACACAGTAACACTGTCGAAACGAGGAACACACAAGCCTACGTGTTAGCAATCTGAGCACCATAAATAACATGTGCTTGTGTCTCATCTTTTTCACTTTGGGACAAACTTGGAGCAAAGAAAAAAGCCACCGGAAAATAAATCCAATTTGTGGGGCCGGACTGGAAAATTCTGATCCCTGACAAAAATATCAATACACGATCTCCATAATCCACCCAGTAAAACTTGACTTTTTTCCTCCACATTATATAACTTGCAGCTATTTAAGGACACACGTTCCAATTCCATGTACTGTACTGGAGACATCTTTATAGTTTTACTGCAAAAGCCACGTTAACATCGATCCCAGCTGTGTGAGGAACATTACTTTGCACTGCAGTTGTGATATCACTCAACTGCACAGCACCTTGTCTGATTCCCCACCGTAATAACACGACTATAAATATGTGAAAGGCAGCACCGTGTTGCCTACTTCGGTCATTTTATTTTGAAACACACGCGGTACTCACCAAAGTACAGTACGTTCCCTGCTATTAGTTTATGGCCCTTTGTGCTCTTTGTCAATCTATAAATAACAGTGACACATCTTACGGACACCAGAATTAAATGTGCAGCACGGCACAACCTCATTTAGTGATTTTCACTGTTGATTTTTTAACGACTGCTTCAGTCTTCTTCCTCGTATGCACATGAAAAGTGTGGGCTCGACTGTGCGAGCAGACTCTGTGCTGATAAAGCTGCGCCATCACAAACACAGTCATGTAATCTCTGTCAGTGTTTGTGATGAGGCAGGTAAAATTGTGAGTTGGATAGGTGATACACTGGACAAGATTATATCATAGATAATATATAAATGCTGTCCCTTTTAGGTCTTCCAGTCTGCATTACCATTAAAATATATATTTTTTGAACAGTATTTGACCACTACCTGCACAGCCATCATATCCACATATTTCGATACGACCAGTTCTCACCCCATATACAGCATACTGATGTCAATATCAATGTATTCTGTCCAAAAAAAGTGTTTTCTTGCACTTTTTTTTAGCAACAAATTAGCTTTCTCACTAAAATATAATGCAACTAATCAGACAAATAATTTTCCCTTTACTTGTCCTTCATAACAACAAAATAATACAACAACCTCGAAGGATAAATTCACCCAAAAATGAAAATTCAGTCATCTACACGCCCCTGTGTCGATGGAAAGCCAGGCGACGTTTTGCAGCCCACAAAACAGTGCTGCAGCATTCTCCTAAAACAACTCAAGTAGAAGGGGGGCTGCAAATAATCATAAAATGGCTCCATACAGCTCGTCTGGCATATTCAACTTCTCCAGAAGCCCTGAGAACCCAAATTGATTGCAAAAGATGTTTTTTTTACACCCTCGACATGCGGTCGAGCTCGTGCACCCACTTCAGATGGGGTGCACGCTCACACTTTTAGCCTTGCAGCTGCAGTGGAGATTTCAGCTTCACAAGCGGGTGTAAATTACATCTTTTTAACAAAATTTTGGGATCCAGGGCTCGTTTCCAGTCCTTTTAATGCTTTAAAACAAGTCCCCGTGTACTTCAGTTGTTCAGGAGAATGATGCAACACTGTTTTTCTGTGAAGTTCCAGAAGTGTTTTGTGGACTGTTAAACTTCACCTGACCATTAAGACAGACAGACAGATAGACAGATAGACAGACAGACAGACAGACAGACAGACAGACAGACAGACAGACTGATGGATAGATAGATAGATAGATAGATAGATAGATAGATAGATAGATAGATAGATAGATAGATAGATAGATAGATAGATAGATAGATAGATAGATAGATAGATAGATAGAAAAAATGGCAGCTTTGCCAGAGCAATAAAACTGTAACGACCTGTTGGTGTCATAGCTGCTAAGTGTTGCCTCTCTCATCACAGCAGCGATCGCTGTCGACAAGCATTGTCACTACCTCAGTGAATTCACATTGCCGCATTTTTTCGGTCTGCCCCAGCAGAATTGTGTTGACATTGTTTGAGGACAATGAAAAAGTTAGTTAGCTATGTTAAGCATGTTGGCAAACACTATTTGGCGCTTATCATCACATGCAGCAGCTGAGACGTTAACACTTGCTTGAATAGCATCAGCTCACAGCTGCTCTGGGTCTTTGGGATGTTACTAATGTTAGGACTTTTGGCCAGGGGTGGTGAGGCTTTGACCACAAACCAAACATGTTCAGTTTACGCTCAAAGAGGAGCAAAGAAACCAGAACATATTCACATTTAAGAAGCTAAAGATATTACTGAAACCAATGAATTTATCATCAAAGTAGTTGGGAGATTCATTTGATAGCTGACAACTAATCGATTAACTGTAGCAGCTCTATATCTACGATGACAAAATAGAGCAAATAGATATTCTCGCAAGACTTAAAACACTGTTGAACGCTCCCATTAAAAACAGTTTCAAGCCCAAATTGTCTTTCTATCAGAAGAATAAGGCAATTTGGGATGGATAATGTTGGGAAACAGAAAACGTTGTGCAAAATATGGATTTCTGCACATAGACAAAATGAAATACAAACTAACAACAAGATACTTGCCATTTTAAAATAATATATCTATCTATATATATATGTATATATATATATATATATATATAGGACAAATGATGTCAGTTGTTTCTTAAATTGTAAGCTGAGGTTATAAGGTTTATATTAAGGCTCATGTCGTGTGTTTGTGTCGTCCGAGTTACTATATAAATAACGATATGAGGAAATTTCGCAGTCAAAACTCTGTGCCTGAAAGTATTTATCACATCACACTGTATTGTGACGGTCACCCATGATCTGAGCTCCCCCGTCATGTACTATTAGGACAAGTTTGGGCAGTTTATTAGATTGAACTCATCAGTCTGGTAAGGTCAAGTTCAGATCGACTGCAAAGCCTCAGGACAGTATTACGAGTGATACGTTTTGCAGTTTGCTGATCAGACGGGACTCTTGCGGCCACTTGATATTTCCACAGCTTCACGGCTACAAACTTTGGGTTTTCCCTGCATCAGCGCTCTAAATTTTTCCACCAGTTGTCCTGTTCTTCAGTTGCTGTTGATGAGCATGTGCAAATATTTAGATGTCCTGCTATGGTGACTAAGTTCTTAGAGATCCTGTACGAAAATGAAGCAACAGAGCTCGGCCCTAGAGAGAACTTGGCAGTGTAAGCTCACTGGATTGGGTATTGATCAAAATCACAGCTCTGATTTTTCTGTGTGTGAGAAAGATCTTAGGGCCAGTTAGAGCACCAGCTGTGTGCCTCAACCCACAGGGTGAAAAACCAAAAAGATGCGTCTCACTGATATCCGCACCGTTTATTCTGCTTCTTCAGTTTGGTGTCGTTCTCAAGTGTTCGTTTGTTGAACACAAAATGTCTTTTGTTTTTTCTCCAGAAGCAGCACCTGTACCTTTTAAATTTCATGGATATCATTTCAGATGTAACTTGGTGTACGCGCATGAGTGTGTGCATGTGTGTGTGTGCATGTGTGTGTGTGTGTGTCTGAACACAATGTTCCTTCTATTCACAGTTCCCCGCTGGCAAAGCCTGATGGTGTTCACCAATCTGATAGCCCCTCACGTACAAGCCAGCTTCATTTTTTAAATAAAAAATGAGCCGATTCAGTTATTCAAATTGAGCGTACCTTGAATTTGAATTTGAATTTGAACGAACAAGATTTAAATTTCAATTAGTGGTGACCGTGTTGTGACCATAATCAAAAGTTATTAATTCCCTCAATTTTGCCATTTCACTTTGTTCTTTTGTTGTAGGAAAAATGTTGTTTTTCATGAAAAACTCTGAGCAGGGAACTACAGACAGTAAGGACACTGATAAAATGGCATGTGAGCTTCATGTACATAAACTCAAGATACCCTGCGGAGGAATGCAGGAACAGAACACAATGAGGCAAAGACCACATCCACAGACGCACACGGTGTATCTGTACATTCTGTCTCACATCCGTACTCTGCTGCTGCTGCTGCTGCTGCTGCTGCTTCATATAGGAACATGAGAGCGCACGGTGTGCATGACCGAGCCATAGGCTGACATCCTGAAGCTGGGCTTTGTCTGACATCTCCTTTTTTAAAAAAAAAAAACCTCACACATACATGACAACGGGTCTGAAAATGAAGCTTGTAAAGTGAGAGCATCACTTTGCTGCTTGAGTGGCACAGATTTGTTGTACTTTAAATGAAAAACCGACGGCTCGAACCTTCGGATTTTACTGCTTCTTTTTAAGGCAGTGTCACCCTTCAGTTTCATGTGTGTGTCTCTTTAGATATGAAGTTATGTATCTTCCTATGTGTCTCCCTGAGGCGCTCTCATTCATCTCAGGGACTCTGTCTCAACCCGTGTCCATGTCAGCAAGCCAACTCATCTCAATCTAAATACATGAGCGATGACACCAGCGTACTTTAAGTCACCCAGAGGCTTCCATTATGATCTGTAATGCATCTTAAATGAGTGAGAATCATCTGTGACTGAACCCCAGTCATTGCTGCCTCCTGTCTCAGAGACAGGGGTGGGACAACCTGTACTTTGTGAAAATACACCTAAGCCTTGAGGGATCCTGGGATGTAAACTGTTGTCTTCACCTACCTCCACGAAGAAACCACAGCCGACCTCCACACACACACACACACACTTCCAGTAAACACTCACAGGGAGTCTTATCAGCCCTTATTTTTTTTTTCCAGAGCACACTGTTACAGCTGTAACCCCAAATGCCCCCATACACGTGCAGCAAATCCATCCATCCTGGAACACCTTATAACGATCGCCTATAGAGTCAGAAACGCGTGATTTTCTCTTTAAAAACGAGTGACTCTTAATATAATACAATGCATAACAAGTGTCCCCTTTTATTTGTTATTGGGTTTTGTTGTTGTTGTTGTTGTTTTTTAAAGCGGATCATAAAAACACTAGACAGCCGGCACATTGCGTCTCCGGGAACTCCTAAATGAAGTCTCTCCGCTGTATGAGAAATAAATAGGCTAGACAATAAATTAAAAATACTCACATTTCCTTGCGCTCCTTTCTTCTTATTATTATTACCCCCCTCTCTTCCAAGAAGAAGAATGATGATGATGATGATGATGATGATGAAGAAGAAGGAGAAGAAGAGACGACCGGTGAGTGTTGCAGACCGTGCGCCCGCGTCTATTCCTCCAAACTCGAGCCCGCCCCTCTCATCTCATGTCCAGGGTACTAAATGTTCTGCCCATGCGGTTACTACGTAGCGCCTGTTTATTCTGTTGCTGTTTGTCCCCTCCTTTATCCCTCGCAGCCCCCTCTGGCGATAAACGTGCCGGTGAAGTAACCACATGGAGCCCAGGACTTCAGAGAATGACAGTGGCGTGGAGAGGAGAGGAGAGGAGAGGAGAGAGAGAGAGAGAGAGAGAGAGAGAGAGAGAGAGAGAGAGAGAGAGAGAGAGCGGTAGTTGTGGGAGGGCGTTTAGTGTAAAATGAAGGGGCAGGTCTTGGAAAGAAGCCACAAAGTAACACAATGTTCCGGCTGTACTGTAGCTGTACCGCTGCCGCCGCTGATGAGAACACTGTGTTCCAATAGACACCCTGACCTGTAACCCGTTCCGTGCCGAGCCAGGCCGGGAACAGCCTGTACCGCAGCAGGCTGTTCCCTCCGCTCAGCTGACAACACATATCATCGACACTGCTGTGTAATAGCCTGACACACACACACACACACACTTGGACAGATAGACAGACGAGGATGTGTAACACCGACACAAAAGCACATCACGCTGCCCGATAAGACGCGCGCTGAGACGGATTACTGTGTGTGTTTAAAAAAAAAAAAAACAGAGAGAGAGAGAAAAGCCGCTTCTTCCGACATTTTTACGCGATAGGTACAATCGGTGTCACGTTTCTGTAAACTTATACGAAGGTAGGGACTTCGACTCATGCGCATATATGTGTGCTTTTAATACTTGTTTCTTTATTTATTTTTAATTTTTGTATTATTGTTATTTTATTTTGTTTTACTGCCTTGCTTGTTATTTCTCCCTTGCTGGGTGGAGATCGTTTTTGTCTGACAAACAACAAGTGTTTTACCTTTTACTGTAGTGTCTGTCAGTGGTGGAAGACAAGCCACCACGTTTGTTGTGTAAAAGTACCAGCACTTACACAAGTATTATTATTTTATTCATTTTTTTGTATCAAATTATGTAAATGTAAAAATGTATATTAATAAGATAATAAAAGTAGTTCCTGATCCATGTGATGTTTAATGAGCTATTTCTTTCCCCTTTTTTTGAGATATGTTGTAAAACGTTTTATGGCTTCTTGTTTTGCCAAGTTAAATTTTAACTTGCAACAGATAACTAGTACAGCTGTTTAACAGTAAGTAGACTTATATGTATGAACTGTAGCTGGTTTATTATGACCTAAAATGTCACAGTAGTCTCATCAGTTTTCCCTAAATACTGCACCCACAGACTGTAGGGTCTTGTTTACCTGGACCGTCTCTGTCCCATAAGTTGGGGGTTTCTACTCAGTCTGTGCAGAGGCAGACGGTGTGATCAGGAGACAGAGGGACAGATCTGTGTGTTGTGGTATTACTGCAGTGTTAGGACTACAACGTCATGATCACGTCTGCTAGAAGTGGGGTTGAATAGTAGACATAGCCTAAATGGTGCAGGGTGACATGAAAACAAAATATTCACTGAATGCTCCAGCCGTCACAATAAACGTTTTACCTATTAATTTTATTTAGACAAAAACAGCATCTCAATACCAACTCCAATGATCTGAATTAGTTTCAATCCATGACATTTCGTGAGATCAATATCTTTTGTGTAGACGTCCTTTACATATTGTCAGAACTATTCACATTCTGTTGATCGTTTTGATTTTAATCTTTAATTTTAAGCTTGCATTTAAAAAATGTCAAGTTCACTGTTAAGGATCCTGTCAAAATGTTCAATGACGAATTAAGCTCATAAACCTGGTCCAGGTGTTGGCATTTGTAATCACTTCTTGATGAGGTAATGCATTATATTTTATGAGCAGTTACTCAGCATTTCACATCCCAATCTGCAAAGAGATTAGTGCCACTACTGTACAGTAAAAGATACAATACAAACGGCCTTTCATTACTTCCTAACTAATCTGTCACTGTAGCCTGATTAGGGTTTTCATCTTGTCCATATTTAAATACAATATCGTAGCGTTTGCGGCCCAACAATGCGGGCTAGCTAGCAGAATGACGAGGACACCGTGACTGAAGTTTTAACCGGAGAACCAGGTTTTATCTTCCAAGGGTTGGAGGAGTGCCCAAAACAACAAAGGCTGATAGCCGAAAACTGGCTAGCTAGCTAACTGGAGTGTGTAACAGGCTTTTTCCCCGAACTTCTGCCTTTTTCCCTCCACTTTTGCTCTTCTCTCTGACCCCTCCCCCAATCCCAAACTGGCTTATCAAGGTGAACTAGGGGCAACTCCTTCTCCCCATGAACTCCCCATCATTCCCTCCCATTACTTTTGCAGGGTCACTACATTATGTAAGAGAACACTGAAAGTTAAAGTCCTCACTGATGATAAGGTTAAGTATTAAAACCTGATCCTGGTGTTGCTGTATTTAATCATGTCTTGTAATGCTGGGACGTAGTGTAATATATCATATTTTATGAGCTCTTGATGTGCAGGTCAAAACTTACTCCGTAAGTAGTGCAGCTGTTTGCAGTGAAGCATACAATAATTTCCTCTGACCTGACTTGTTGCTATAGCCTAATTAGGTTTCCTGTGTGACCCATAAAGCAAGCATTAGAAAGAAGTATCGGGCCTTGCAGTAAAATACATATCCAAGTACTCACTTGGATCGTAGTTTCCCAAAAGACAGCTCCTGCTTTATTATCTTTACAGTACATTAATTGCATAATGGAAGCTTGAAGCTGAAATCTAAATACATTAATATTGGACTTTTGCCAAGTTCAGACCACCCATCATCTATTATGCTCTGAGCATTGTTCTCCTTCATTGGCATTCCGTCGCATCTGCTTAAAAATAATCCACTTATTCTCTACTTATCTATTAACTACACTGGCGAGTGGCCAGTACATGCCAGTGTCGTTAACACGTGAGTAAAGAATTCAAAAAGAGCAACAAGAGTGAGTGAGTTGAACAGAGATGTTTGGAAAAAAAACTTGTGCAGGATTTGACAAAAGACTTGGGTTTCAGTTGTTTTTAACCACATTCTGTGAAAAATTGGTATTTCAAATTGCTCACAGACCAACAACGTGCCTGGTTGTGATCCATCAGCCTGCAGCGATCCATGTATGTCACCATAAGTTGTTTGCGGAAAAATTCACAAAAGGGCGGCGTATGTAGGCAATCAAAACCCTCTACAACCTCACACTCGCAGTACACTACACTCGATGAATTACATTGGCCCATATCTCATTGACTCAAATTAACACTGTGAACTTCACATTCCCTGGTCAGCGTTTTGCACAAACTGTACAGCTCTTCCTTTCAAAGGTGCACTATGTAGTTTTAGGGAAGACATGTTTATCAGAAGAGAAAGATCTTCATCGACTGAATAAACAAACTGACCTTAAAGGACAACACAATCTCATACTGTGTTCTGGGGACCTTATTTTCCTCTGAGAACAGCTTGTTTATTCAATTATGGACAAGACAAATATTTTTGAGTTTGTATTGTTACCTCATTAATATTGTCAATATTTTGAGTTTCTTCTCCAGAACTACATAGTGCCCCTTTAATCAGCAGTCATATTTTACATTTTCTTTTATTGTTTTGACGATAGATGTTATTGTCAGTTTTCAATTTTCTGCTTCTTGACTTGCTCTCATCTTCTTTTATGTTTTTTTTTTTATGATTATTGTTATGCACCAACAGGCAGCCTACACTGGCAGACTCTATAGTGCACTGTTGCAGTAACTCACTGTAACAACACCTTTACAGTAGCTTACAGGTTCATGCAGTTCACAGTTGGAGGCCTTTACTGCAGTTTCATTTTACAGCACAAAACATGAAATGCAACTATTCTTTACAGCACAATAACCTTACTGCAACTAAGTTTTACGGTATAGCAACTGTAGAGTAATTTTAATGTAGTGAATGAAAGGATTTCCATTTCCATATTTACAATATGACAAACTTAAGAAGCGATGCTATGTGAGTGGATTAAGAATTTTAGTGACACATTTCCTTTACCGTCAGAAGTCCCTTCTTTTACCACAGTAGCACTACTGCTGTTCAGTGACCTGCACATTCCCAATATTCAGTTAGTCACTGGAAAATACAGGAAACGTCATAAACAATACCCAGAATGCAATGCATTTTACAGTAGCGAACTGTGAAAAAAAAATGTATTTTATTGGGCATTTTGCAGGAAGTAACTGTAGAACTTGTGGCAAAGTCTAACTTGATTAAAAGACATTTAAGTTTCCTCCTGTGCACCAAATGCGAATGAAAGCTTGTTTTCGACATCATGCACATTGAATATAAGGTATCAGGTGAATGTATCTGCTTTTGTGTCTAAATTATTGTGTCAACGGTTGCACACAGGACTGATAAACAGGAGAGGGGGGTGTGCATGAGCAGTTCCCATAAGAGTCGTAAAAGAAATTTATGGCTTTGCTTTTCTGCTTTTGTGGTCTGAGGGTGAGGATACGTTATTATGTCCATACAGGATGTTTGCAATATGTTTCATGGCTGCTGCTTATGTTTATGTTCATCACATCCTTGCATTAAAAGCTTTAAAATATGGCATCAGTTCTTGGTGTGAGATTTGTTCACGTGCAAGGAGTTGAAACTCTTGAGCTGAGGCACTGAGATGGTTAAAACTTTATTGCAGGGGTGAATCCCACAGTCAGAGGTGGTGAGGACACTGTCTCACCACACTCACGCTGCTGGCAGACAGCCAGACAGCTATTGAAGGGAACATGATGATCCTGTTAATTATAAAGGTGACATTATACAAGTGAACTTGATTCTGCAAACCTCAGAAGGGATGTTGTAACCTGGCTGAGTAATCTTCTGAGCAGTCGCTTGGAGGAAGAAAGTGGGTTTGACACATTCCTAGAATTGGTACATTTTATTCACATTAAAAACAAACAATAGCAAGGAAACAGAACAACTGTGGCGTTTGTGATCTAATGACAAAACCACCCACCTGAGGCTATTAACAATAAATACACAGATACACTTTTAAAAACTCGAGGCAGTTGACTGCAGCCCAGGCAGAGATTGTGTTTGTTTTCCCAAACCCTCGTCTGAGTTGCGGTGTACTGGTAGCTTTGTTGGCAACTTCCCCCTTCGTCTTGTGTGCATAAGTGGAGGTCAAAAAAGAACTCCACTGACCTGAGCTGAACCGAAATGCATGAATAGATTTCTATAGCAACACATGGCCTGAGATGTTTTCTTCCTTCCTGAAACATCTTGAACATCTTGTTTCTGTTCTGGTGAAAGCAGCAACCTGGTCGGAAACAGGGAAATCAGACGGTTGAAAGTTAAATAAAGTGTTTGTGGCTGTTAATTATGACTATAATGAACTTATTTGTGTTAGATTTATCACTCATATTTTCAGCTTATTGTTCTGAGTGAGAAAGATTAGCTCTGTAGTTTTTTTTTTTTTTTTTTAAAAGTCTTATATTATTTGTTCAAATAAACCAATAAACAGAAGGGCTTCTTGATAATTAGCTGACACATTTACTAGGATAAATATTGTGGGAAGCACTAAAATCTGACAAGCATTTGCGAGAATATGTGTGCCTGAATGAGTGTCTTGGTGTAACCAGAAGCACGCGGGTGAGTTCATTCAGGGATACAGGCTGCACAGTCATCAGGAAGTGAAACAGAACAGAATGTGCTGTACTAATCTGATTGAAAAACACTGCCCTGAGTGGAGGCAGGGGAAAAAAAAAAGGAAAAAAAAAAGATGTTTCATTTAAACGGCTAAAGGAGAATCCTATGGCAGCGGGGGGATATGTACAAGCAAAACAAACAGGGCTTAACTCTTCATTTGGCGATATAAAGACAAGGATAGGGTTAGAGAAACACTGGCTCCCACACAAACATGCACGCTGTGACTAAAATAAAGCTGAGCAACATAATGCTCTTTGTTTGTGTTCTAGGCATCCGTGTTACGTACATGGGAGTAATCTCCTGAGTGATCCCTTTTATCCCTGAACTTTTGCCCCCTGAAGCAACAGTTCTGTACTTGCGCGTCTGCCAAGTACCCTAAATAAATGATTCCTTGCCGCTTGAATGACCGTATATGTTATGCTTTTATCTTTTTTTACTCTCTTAAATAGTCAGTTATGATGACTGGTTTAAAGTCAGCCTTCATATCAGGATGAAAGTCATACAAAAAGTTGGATTTTACCGAATGCAGAAAGTTATAAAGATAGTTTACAGTCACAAGACAACAGTGTGAAAAAAGTTATATCACATATTCCAAATTTCAAATGAAAAGTAAAGTGAAGTGAAAGTATTCATTGTGCAAGCAGATAAGCCTCGTCAGTGTTACAGCACTTTGATATACACCGATCAGGTATAACATTATGACCACCTGCCTAATATTGTGAAGGTTCCCCTTGTGCAGCCAAAACAGCTCTGACCTGTCAAGACATGGACTTCAGACCTCTGAGGGTGTCCTGTGGTGTCTGGCACCAGGGCGTTTAATACAAAATACAAAATGTCTGTGTTCAATTATTCATTTTCATTTTCAGAGTCTGTGATTCCCCCTCACTATCTTGGGAGTTTGTTTGTTTAGCACTGGATTGCCGTCATGCATGATTACAATAAAAGAGTTCAAGACTTCAACATGTGTGGCTCCTTTTGTTGACATTTTGTCCGTTTATATTCTGATCTGAAAAGAAACATTGAGCTGCATTTAAAAGTCTAATTTTCAGCTCAGTCAACTTCATGACTTTTCCTTATATAAGAGATAAATGCTTATATTGAGATATTACATGATTCACAATTCTATTGCAATATTTTTGTTTGGGGTCTCAGACACTCCAGCTGTAAAACCTGGTGAAATCCAATGGATTGTATGTGCTCTGTATCCGTGATTGATGTTGAAACTACTTTTTAGGCAGCACTAACCAAAACACTCCTAAATTCGTCTCTCTGGATTTCATCAGAAGGGCTTTTCTGTTAACTGACCTACATTGACATGAATGGCGTGGACAAAGTAATATGCTTAATGCAATTTAGCAGCACCACAAGCTATATTCTTCAAAATGACCATTCAGCTGAATCCACAGCTCTCTGGTGCAGCAGTTCTCAACCTTGTCGACCAGTGACCCCCACATCACGTTGGGGTTCATCATCACCCATCATTCCCAACACTGGAACTTTTAACACACAACATCCTGAAAATGCCCAAATTAAAAAGATTGTTTTTTTTGTTTTGTTTTTTGAGCTCACAAACACACTTGATAAAATCTATTTAAGGAAAATGTATTAAATTTTTTCTCCACAACCATCTGGTGACCCCTGGAAATTAACTCATGGCCCCCTTGGAGGTCTGTATGCCAGGTTGACAACCAATGCTCCAGAATATTCAATATTATAACTTTCATGTAGGAATTAATTATTGCAGGACCGTTGTATTAGACTGTATTCATTTCAGCAGTGTGAACCTAATAAACTGGAGTGTATGTGTTCCTGTTTAACCCATAATACATAACACATGACACATTTCCTTATTCGGTGTAATTCAAACACAGTATGGTTATTTCCACATTTGATCACCATCATCCAGTGTGTAAACAGTTTGTGGCCACGAGAAATATCAATATTTTTCCTTATTTAGTGGGTCTCAATGAAGCCAGAAAACTTTGGTTTGTGACATCAACAAAACAAGAGTTAAGTTAAATTTAAACGAAGCTCTCTCCTCATCGTCGTTCATCATTATCTGACATGACTTACAAGAAAACTGAGCACGTGGTAGTTTCATCTGTCATGTTCAGGCGATCATTAATCAAAAATTCGAGTCAGGTGTCTGTGAATGCTCGATAGCTAACTTGACTGCTCACAATGGCTTTAAGAGCCCTAACCTAACATAGTAGAGAGTGACATCCCTAATTACTACAAACAAGACTGATAAAAAAAAATTGGTTTAAAGATGATGCCACAAAATAAAGTCAGTCACACCTGACTCCAAAATGTGATAAAGACTATAATTAGGACTTGTGTGTTGACATGTTAATTAAAAAGTAAAGCAGATAATTCACCATCAGCTCCAGCTGTATTTCCGCTTCCAGCATGAAATAAAGAAAGATTAATACGCACTATTTTCCTGTCTTATGTTACGTTCTGCAGTGTGAGGAGAGAGCGGTTAGAATTAGGGTCAGAGAGGTACAAGGACTTCTGTTCCCGTCACCTCTTCTTCTGCTCAACACCAGCTATATCTTGAATGTGTCTCGATAAAGGAAGTGTACATACAGAATCTAACCAACCACCCCCCCACCCCCACCCCCTTGAACTCTGACAAGGGGTCGTTTGTGGTGTTTTTTCGCTATGTTGAGCAATAACCCTCCCGCTCTGTGGAGTGACTTTCCTGCACAGCTGTAACTGTTTTTCTGTTTTAAGGTCAAACTGCATGAATTAAGTTTTTTTATTTCCTGTCGACATAGAACACAACAACTACATGATATACTCTGCACTGCTTTGCACAATGCATTTAATGTTACATGACATAAATGTGGGGTGGATTTTCCCGGGTTCTCTGCTTAAGGCAATGGGTTTTCTCTTGTACGTTGCACATTTACTGGATATTTGCAGGCAAATGTCAGTAATTAAAACCTCTTGAAAATAAGTCATTTTCTTATTTCTCTTAGCAGCACTCAGATTGTCTTATGTACAACTATCAACAAAGTAAAAAATACTCCATCATAATGACACATTTGTATTTAAAATCCTAAAGATTATCCTCTAGGTAAATTTAGCCTTCCTAAAGTATTAAAAACACACTTGTTTTTGTAGTCAACAGCCCCTTGTGACTGATGTTTATAGTGAAAGTTGGACTAGTTTTAGATACTTATATAGGTATTTAAATCCAGTGGTTACCAAACTGTGGGTTGAGGCCTCTAGCAAAGGGTCACATGATGAATCTGGGTGGTTGTGAGATGATTTGTGGGAAACAGAAGAAAAAAACAGTTCTGCAATTTAATCTTGGATTAATTTTTCAGATCAGTCTCTTTCGGTGTCACCTCTTTGGACCTTAAACTCTTATTTGAACTAAACTGAGTTTATGAGGAGAATCTCTTTTTGGTAGAAGTGCTAAGAACTCAAAATGATTAGGAACCCCAATCTTTAAAGTTGTACTGTATTTTGCAATGTGATTTTTATTGAAATGCTATTCTCAAATAAACTAAAACTGTAAAATAAATATAGTGGAGTAGCAGTATCATCTTAAAGAACAAGTACTTGAGAAAAAAATACTTGAGTACTTTTTTTCTTTCCATTTTGGTTTCTGTTGTCTGTGTTACTGTTGAACACTTCCATGTGTTTTTCATTAGGACAGACATACAGGCATGTTGCCATTTTGTGTTTACATTTTTTTTAGATGATATGGAAGGGGAGGGGATGATTTTAAGGAAAAGAAGCCACACAGTGGAAATCTAGGCTGAAGGAGACAGAAACATGAGCAACTGTTAATAGACCATCTTTATCCTTAAAGCACAGGAGGTTAAGAATTAAAGTTAACTTTTAGTATTTATGGCCTTTTATAATTTGTTTTCATCTCTTCTGTTTCTGATTTATTTAACACCGCATTTTCCCATTGGGTTTTCATCAGCTTCAAAACTCTACCTTTCTATCCACCTGTTTATCAACACAGCAGATGAGGATGGTGATGGAGAGGGGAGAAAACTGAAGTGGTTGGAAAACTGAAGTGGCTCACTGAGGCTCTCTCTATTTGTGACAGATGTTCAACAAATTGCGTACTGGGCTGTTGATTTCCCTGTTTTGCAGATATATTTACCAGTTTGTTTTGTTCAATAAATGGAGATTTAACCTAGTATTTGACCTACGAAATGTACACAAAGTCTGTCTCAAGGTGGTATTGTGCATCCCTCTCAAAGAATAAATGTTTGTAAAGAAGGTCTCTGTGGAACTTTTCCTCGGATAATGTCTTTAAATTTCTATTTTTAAAGTTGACTGAGAATTTGAATGACGATTACAGTACACGCTGTGTTGTGTCTCACCACTCCGGTACAGCAGGTGGCGCTGTGCGCGTGTAACGTTGCCAATACACATAAAGAAGAAGAGCGGGCTGTTGCGTCTGCGACTGACATGCTAACAACAAGTCAGGCTAGCAGCACCTGAGACCAACGGCGTGAAACCTGCTGCTAATATTATTTGTCAATTGCAGCCACAAAAGGTGAGCCTCATTTTTACTGGACACATTGGCCTGCTTGGGTCTGCCCATGTTGGGTATGATGTCACATATTTTAGCGTGCTTTCAAATCATTTTTTTAACCGTTTCGACGTGATTCATGCTACATTTGCTAACTCGCACTCTGCCGTAGCTAGCACGGCGTTAATGTTTGCATAGCTGTTTTGGAATCCTGGTAGCATCCTGGTTAATATTTTGTAGCCAAATTGGACACAAGAGGTCCAGTTTTGTGCAGTGTTTGTGTAATTTGGCCAGTTTGTGTTTAAACTTACAAAGCGTAATTATAATGATAGCTGGTACGCACAAGCTAATGAATCCTGACTACCTCTGTTTGCTGGTTAGTTGTAGCTTGCTAACTGTTTATGTACGGTTAACGTTAAGTCGCTAGAGTGACGTGGTCATGACACAGTTAGCCTGCTTTTATTGTAGTTTAATGGCAGGTAGTACAGTAACGTTAAATGTAACTGTAGAGGCGAGGACAACGTTGAAGCTAGAGAGACATGTTGGCTATTTTTTAAACGAATACTACGCTTTCCTCTTGAGTTTGAATCAGATGACAATAGCTTGTTGTTGACTTTTTATTTCACACAGGTGTCGGCATGTTTCAGCAGGTTTTAACTGTTTTTCTTTTATTTCAGGCGCATCTGATTGTAGGACTCAAACAAGAATATATTTGAACTTAGTGAAATGGGAGGTAAGATACCATGCCTTGCTACTTTTAACTTGTTACTCCAGTTCCAAACACCACAGGGTTTCCCTCAGGGGAATTGTTTAGCTGACGTGGTAAGCCATTGAGAGTATGTTCAGACCTGCCCTTCTTTTTCATTTCTCACTTTGTACAACCTTGCCTCCTCTCCTCACATCTTAGTCCCTCCCCCATGACATGACATGTGAGTTGAGCAGGTAAGGAAGAGAAACGAGGAGAGCTGATAGGAGGCCTCTCCTCAGGGAGCTTTTTACGAATTGAGACATTCCTCAATATGGCGCGAGCATGCAGGAGGACGGAGTAGAGGAGGATGCACAAAATATAGAAGTGTGAAGAGCCTCTGGTATTGCCATCTGTCCCAAGTGATCTGATCACAAGTGTACAGCTCTAAGTCCGTCACTCACATCTGGCATCGGCATAAAAGAACAGCCACAATGTTTTGTAGCAAGGAGAATTTAATGCATTGTGTTTGCAGAATTTACAAGAAGGCCCAAATATTTTAAAAATGTGTCGTCGAAAGCATCTCACAACGTTGAAAGCTGTTAAATGTTGGCAGATATGACACATTCACTGGAGAGACACTGAGAAAGAAAAAAAACTTGATGTATTTCTAAGTGCAGTATTGTAGGCAACTTGGCTGTTTCAGTTGCTTGAAGATGTTTCACCTCTCATCCAAGAGTACTTCAGTTCTATCTAACTGGAGGGGAGCTGCAGGCTTTTACAGTCTGTGTGGGTGTGTCCTTACAGAGTTGTTAAGGACACGTGTGAGCTCTGAGTTTCAGAGTTGTTAAGGCCACTTGGGGGTCGTTGACTTAACCGGAGAAAAATCATTCTTTTGAGGACAACAATGTAAACATCTTGGCCACGGAGGACAGATGGTCTGAAAGAGGAGTAAAAGAATCCATCTATGTCAAACTGGAATGATCATCTTTGAACGGAGGACAGGGGCTACAACATTACTTATCACACACCTACAGTGCAGTACTGAGTTTCCTCCCCACACAGCTTATTACACCTGGGCTCACCTAGCCCTGGCAACCCACATGAAGGCCGGTTAAATCAAAGACCAACAAGTGGCCCTAATGACTCTGAAACTCAGAGCTCACACGTGTCCTTAAAGACTCTGTAAGGACACACCCACAAAGAGGTTAAAAGCCTGCAACTCCCCTCCAGTTAGGATGAGAGGTGAAACGTCTTCAAGAAACTGAAACAAGACCAGTTGCCTATGATATAGCACTAAGATTTAACATGACCTGGATGACTGAGAACCTTCATCAACAACTTAATGTATTGCATTTAACGGCAGTTTTACAAGAAGGCTCAAATTATTTAGAATTTGCCGTTTCCATTTAGCAGCTTTTTTCTAAGTTTCTCCTCACTCAATATATATTGTGCTATTGGGATATTGTGGGATATTACTCGTTCAGTGCCTGGAGCAGTTCATAACGACTGTGGTCATAAACATCTGCTTTGGCAGGTTAAGCATGCCATAACATGTCATTTGCATTACATTTAACCTCATGGAACTCAGACTAAGTGTAATCCATTCTGCCTGTTGTTTAAGGCTTCTTTTTGTTCTGTGAAGGGCATCGGTTGAGCAGATGGTCCTTCAGTGTTTCATCTCCAAATGTGGTCTGAGTGAACAGATTTCTATGCATATTGAGGGATTTCGATGCATATTGAGTACACCTGTACTCCTTGTGATGGGATCTATCAAGACAGATGTTGATACCAGGTCTGAACCTGGTGGAGCCTCTCAGTAGTCCAAACTATAGTATCTGAAGCATTAGTATAATTACTGCCTGGCTAGCAGGTAGTGACTCACTTGAATGAATGTTGCAGGCAAAGAAAGATAATATTCTCCTTGAAATATCACAGTTATCACAAAGTTAATCCAAGAAATTCAACAGAATGCGCAAAAACACTTTAATATTGGTTTGAAATAATATAGTATAATAATATAATGAAATGTTTTCAGTCTTACATTGTGTTTACTCAGGCTGGGCATGCTAACTATATCTGGGGCGTAATCACTGTGATTTAGAACATTAAAACAGGACTGCTACAAATGCTGCGCCTTGTCAGATGGACTTCCTCTGCTGCATTGATCTGTTCTCAGAGTGATTACATTAGTGGCTGCTGTGAGGAGGCTAAAAGTATAAGAAGCTCATATTGTAAATATGTAGATGTAGTTATAATGGTGTGTAAGCAACATTCATCATGTCTTCCATGTTTGTGTTTGTGTCTTTTTCTCTCAGACCCTGCTCTTAATAGAGACTGTCCCCTTGACTGCAAAGTTTACGTTGGGAATCTAGGAAACAATGGAAACAAGACAGAGTTAGAAAGAGCTTTTGGCTACTATGGTCCTTTAAGAAGTGTTTGGGTTGCCAGGAATCCCCCAGGCTTCGCTTTTGTAGAGTTTGAAGATCCTAGAGATGCATCGGATGCCGTGAGAGAACTGGATGGAAGGTAACTCCCTCAGCAAATTTTCAGCTTTTGTAGTGCTTCTTTTTTGCACTTTCCTCTCACGTGACATCTTTTTGTTCAGAAACATGTGTGGCTGTCGAGTGCGCGTGGAGTTATCCACCGGGCAAAAGCGCTCAAGGAGCCGGGGTCCTCCTCCATCCTGGAGTAGACGCCCTCGTGAAGATGTAAGACGGCGAGGTAGTCCTCCAGTCAAACGCAGGTATGTATTCATTTTACTGTTTATTCAAACATGTATTTCAAAAGCACATATGACAAATAATTACATTCCCCCACATTGTAAGTTTGTTTTTGTCCAAATATTTGTTAGTTTGGCAAAGCCATTCAAAACTAACAACCTCCTGCACTGGCAAACCATCTTAAATCCATAGAGCTCAGACCTGTTAAAGGTTTGTTAGCTTTTAAGCCAAATAGGAGGAAAAACTTCTGATTGGTCATGGCATTGTTTGAATTCATTTGTAAGCACCGTTACTGCTGTAGATCTTGTTGTAAAATAAAATAATGATTATTATGATTGTGATTATTATTATTATTATTATTATTATTTGCACACATAAAAAACAGAGTTCATCAATAGATAATCTGTGGATCTGGCCGATTCTGGTATTGATATATTGATGTTACTCCCTTTCGTAAATGTGTTAATTGGATTGATACCTTGAACAAATTATTTTATCAATCATTATCAATTTTTTTTTATCTTTTGTCAATTTTGCTAAAGTTGATAGCAGCAAGTCTAAAGGCAGCATATGTCAGCGCTTGACTATTTATGAACTCTTAGAACAGTATGTCTCTAAAAAGACCAAGCTCTACTAGAGTGATATTGTTTTACGGGGACATCTAAAGAGGCACAGTTAGCTCTTCATCATCCATCCAACATTTTTATAGGTACTTTCTAGAATTACTTTCTGCAGGTGTAAACTTTGTTTTCTTTCTGAGTTCAGTTGCCATCTATTAATAAAACTGAACCCCGTTGCAGAGTCACCACCACGCTTCTCACCATCTGAGTCAGTCAACTAGTCCTCTTTCAGCATCATGTGACTGCTGACCAGCGAGCCCCAATCAGCTTGGCTGGTGTTGTCACATGACCCAGGCGCACCACCGCCAGTCGTCAGGTTCCACCAACCTTTTGGTTCCTGAGCATGCAGTTCCCAGCATCCTCCTCTTCTTCCTCCAACCTTAACCCAATCAACAGCGGTCCACTTCACATTATCAACCAATCAGCGTCTTTACTCTTTCTATTCTCCACACAACTTCTGTGTCAACGGGAACAGCCCTTGGCTTACACCCCTTCCCATCCTTCCCCCCCAAAAAAGGCAGGGAAACTCTACAACTACCCCCTCCAACCAGCCACCAAGCAACTTCATATCGCCACCATTTGCATCATGTGGCAAATCCTCTCTGCAATTCGACCTCCCTCACCATCAGTCTGGCTTCCTTGCGTCATTTCTATCTTGTCAAAATCCCCCAGAATAGTAAGTTGATTTTATCCTGCTCTTTGTAGTTTTTATGCTTAATCTAACTTTCAAAGCTGCTTGACAGTTTTCCATCAAGAGTTATGTAATTAAGAGCAAATTCAGTGCAGAGCTGCAAAAATCTAAAGATCAAAAGTTGTGGTCAAGGAACTTTGCCATCAGTCTTTGATTTTCATTTCTAAAATTTTATTGGATGTTCACAGTGTAATTGCTGCAGAGTGCAAATTCATGGCTTGACATTAAGTCACCTTGAGTGATATTAATTGGAAAAAGTGTTCTGTTTTTGACTTTATTTTATATGATCACTCTTTTCCATGAAAATATCCTTTCACCTCAAGCACAGCAGTTTTTTTTTAATTAGATATCATGTTTCAAATGTCGGTGATCTTTAGAGCCAACACGTGAAGGTTACTAATGGTCTCAGCCTGATCACGTCGACAGAAAAGAGCTGTTTACATTTAGCAATAACTTTGTGTAGATCATTGTGCGCAAGCTGTGTGCGTCCAGTGTTGCTTAAATAAACACTAATGTCAGCACTGCAGTGGACATATCATCAAACAATATGTTTTTTCCATTTTTCATGATTAAGTTGAAACATATTTTACTTGGTGTTTGTCCAGTAAAGTCTTAATGTCGAGCCCTGATTTTGTTCTACATTCTGGAGTCTGGCTCCATGATTGGTGCTCACTGGACAAAGTTTCCTTTAATGAGTTGATCTTGATGCAGTTCATGGATGCAGATGATCCTTCTATTAACTGACAAGGAACTACGTGTAACCACGGTTCCACGTGTAATCCGTGTCTCCTTAAGGATCACGAATACCAAAGGTTGCTTTAGTTAGAGGAATGGTTAGATTATCTTTCCTAATGTTCGTTTTATTTTTCAACTTCACCTGCACTGTAGATCCCCGAAGAGGAGGAGTCTAAGCCGCAGTCGCAGCAGGTAAGCTTCCACCCATTTATATTGAATTTGTGCATTTGCCAAATAAATAAGTCATGTTAATTTGTTTTGTTTTTGTTCATCAGGTCTCTTTCGAGAGACAGACGCAGATATCGTTCTCTCTCCAGAGACAAGAATCATAAGCGCTCAAGATCCCTTTCACGGTCAAGGAGGTATGATTGATTATGATCACATTGTATTCTAAAGGCTAGTTCAGACCAAAGATTTGTTACAGCTAAACCGTTTTTGGAGCATTTAGGGTGAAAGTTGCAGCAGTGGGAACTGGATGTCTCTGCTTGACTCCGGCTTACCGATGGTGTCACTTGCGACTCAGTGTGTCAAGTCGGTAGCGGTTGGTCACCATTGGTAGCAGTAGGCCCATCACCTGTTTCACCAGCCAATCAGTGACTCATAGAGTGTCAGCTGGTTAAATCAACTCATCTCACCACATCAATTTATTTGAGGAGCATCGGTTTCTGTCTGACGCAAGCCTTACAATTTAAATTTACTGCTACACTGGCAACTTCACTGCTTTTTCCACTGCTCACATTCACCATCACTCTCGGCCGCTCGCTGTCTCTCACACACTCAGCCACACTCGCTACACACGCACCTGTTATTTTAGCTGTTTCATCAATACTATAAATACAACTGCAGCAAGTTACTCACTGTGACTATGCTTATTCATATTTTGAGACACCATAACTTGTATCCAGCTATAAAAACTGAATACAAAGTCGTTGCAATGGAGATGATACAGTCTTGTCTAATGTCATTGGTGTAAACTGGCAGGTTTTCAGAATGTTGCCATCAGGCACATATGCATGGGCTATTTTGAAACTCAAAAATTAAGCATTACCACAAGGCATGTCAACGTAAATAAACCTTTTATATTTACAAATGATGAATCTATCATTGTCTTTATACTAAGGTAATAGGTAGGTCTATAAGCAACCTAATAAGTAAAGTCACTGGCAAAACATTATTTGAAATGCACGTCTCTGATGCCCTCTAAAAATTAATTCACATTTTCTCTATGCCATCATTCTGAACCATTCAGTCATTAGGAACCAAATTCTGTCCAGAAACGCCTTTTCTTGCTCAACGTTATCAAAACATGTCATCTTTTGCAATATTTATTTTTTAGTGTATAATGGTCACAAACAGTCAAGAGATGACTAATGCCTCTGCTATTGGTTGCAGGGGGAGCTCTTAACATAATGTGAATTAATCCAATGTAAGAAAAACACTGGTGTGCTGTTTTTAATATAGCCTTAATGTGCTCAGTCAAAAGGTTAACGTTATATGGCTAAGTGAAATTATGATCAATAAGAGTGACATGACTGTTTTTGCAGAAGAGTAAAGAATGGGGACGTTAACGTTACATTATTCATTTACTTCCAGGCCAGCAATGCATTTCACAAAGCACAATTGTCACCCCTAACTAACCTGTAGTGCAGGCCAATACCTTTACCTTGCTAACAAAAACAGGTAAACATGACCAACACAACACAGCATGTCATGAACTCCTCATGCTCTACTGGATACATAGCGCAAGGACTTAATTTCTCATATTTCCTGCACTTTATTAGGAAGTGATTACATCGACATCTGTCAGACAATTCTGATCCGATAACGATTATTCTCAGATGGGTGAAAATCAGCCAATTAAATCAGCCGAGTCCTAGCTTCAGCTCTTCTTGTTGTAAATCTTTGGTCTGAACAGGGCTTAATACTTAATTTTATCCTAGTCATTTTGTGTTTACTCACCAGTTTTGTTTATTTCACAGTCGTTCCACGTCTGAGAGGAAAGAAAGACCGTGAATGATGGCTCATCAGCAGGATCCTGCTACGGTTGTGAAAAACCACGGTTTTTATAGTCATGTTTTTCTTTTTAAATTGTGTTTGCCAGCTCAAGGCAGTCTTAGGTTGGTCATGATACATTTTATGTAATAGCAGTCTGTCAAATTAACAGCAAAGGACCAGGAGTGTTCATCTTTCAGTTTTCATGTAAAGATTTACTCATTTCACTGGAACATTTTTGTTTTGTTTTAATTTGCTCTATAAATGATACAGAATTATTTCTTCCTCTGCATGTTTTGAAATGGATAACTGGGTTTAGGTTTACATTACCATCCTGTTTTAACTGTTGAATTAAAGTTCATATGTTTTATTTGTTTTTGTTGAGGTTTTTTTATTTTATTTTTTATTTTTAATATAATTCTTGGTCTACTCTTTGGTTACTGGCGTTGGGTTGCTGTGAGCTGCATCACTATGTATACTTTACACTAGTGACAGGAAGCAAACTGGCAACACATGTTGTAAATAGTGATGCTGTTACTTGCAGGCTATCCTTGAAGCCTAAAACATCATCTGTAAGTCTGTATTTTACCCATGTCACTTTTGCAAAAGAAGGCATTTATTCAACTTTGCATGGTTCTCTGAGCTCTGACAATTTGTGCTGATGCAGTTTAACAACTTGTTCAATAAATGTTTTTTCAAGGTGACATGATCTCCAGGTCTTACTTTTTTGTTTGAATACTTCCATACACTAATCAGATTTAAAGGATGTTAAATCTCACCATATACAACAATCAAATGTAAGGAAATATGGGAAAAGTAAGCTTGATTCAGTTCAGGAAGTAGTGGATGTTGTTGCTGTTGCCTGATAAAGGCTGCAAGTATAACCCACACAGGAAACTATCAGTCACAGTTGCAGTAAAGGAACAACCCCTTCGTGTGAAATGTAACTACCGTTCAGCATATGCAGATGACATTACAAAGCGACTCATGTTGTGAGGCGACAAAGGTGCCAGATTGGGGTGGTGAGTACATGTGGCATTTTAACAATTATGTAAAAGGCCTAAAATCTTTTTCAGTTGTAATTCTTTCTAAACACTTCTTGTTTCCTGATGAACATATGTAGAGCAGTTAATCATTTTAAAAGGAAATGACTGATCAGTTCTCACTTGAGAGTGACCAAGCAGTATACAGTATAAGTATCTAAAATCAGTGTATGTCTAGATGGTTTGTGTATTGTTGGAGAATGAAATTGTTATTAATTATTGTTTCCCATAAGTTTATGGAGACAGAAATTATTAGTACATGTTAATTGTTGTATATATTTTCTCGAGATTCAGTTGATGTTATCTGATGCTGATTTGTGCTAGATGTAAACTTGACCTGCTGACTCATTGCATGACTGAATGTCTCATGCTCTAGGAGAGAAGATTAGAAGTCATGTCGGCTCAAAGTGGAAAGAAAAAAAGAATTGGTTCACGTCGTCGGGTAGCAAACCAAAATAAAACCTCTGAGGCTGATGAGTTCCACATAACAGACAGTACCTCTGTAGCACAAACCTTCATATCAGAAGAAAAAAGTGAATCATTAAATGTATTTGATAATTCTGACAATTCACAATCTGAGACCCAAAAACCACCTTCACCAGAACTCACAGCAAACAGAAGAAAACTGGGGTCTAGTCGGAGAAATAAAGGAGGACAGCATGTGAAGGACTCTGAATTATACCTCAAACCCAGAGAGAAAGTTGAGGAACAGACAAGGGGTAATGAAACCGAAAAAACAATACAAGCTCAGAGGCAGGAAGAATTAAGTAAAGCGACTGAGTCTGCAACACATGACGGCTCTTTCTTGGTCAATACACCTGATTATTCTTCTGAGGTTCATAACTCTACTACAACAAACTCTCCCAATGTGGACTTGGAAAGTTTTCTTCCCAAAAGCGAAAATACGCTAGCAGACCAAGATGAAATTTCCACCAATGATAAAGTAGTGTCTGATTCTTTTAAATTAGTGGAAAGGAAGCATGGAGAAACTGACAAAACAGACGCTCTTCAGAGTGAGGAACTCAGAGAAAATGCAGATACATTTGGCATCTTTGATTTAACTACTGCAAGTGTGACAGTAAAAGAAAGTAAAGAAAGAGATGAGGGCAGAGAATTGTTAAAGCAGGATGGAAATTTACAGGGCAACTATGTGGTGAGTGAGTCACATGTAAAATTAGAGGATATAGAGTTCTCTATCACAGCGGAGGTAACCACAGATAAAAGCAGCCCCAGAGAAAATACCGAACTAGAATACAGTGTTGGGCAAGCAGCATTTTCCTCATCAAACGAGAAGTTGCAGATTGACGAGGAAAAAAATGAAGATTTCAACATATCTGAAGTCAAAGTTGCTCAGTATTCAGGGGATGCTGTCAACAAGCTGCATGAACAGGAGGCTCATCCAACAGAAATGCATGAAATAAATCACTCCTCTGATAGAGTGACACAAGGTGAAAAATCTGAAGTTATTTCTGTCTATCTGACAGACAAAGCTGAAGTAAGTGACACAAACCAATCTGAGTCGATGTTGGAAAGTGCTGATGCGTCTGCTATTAAGCAGGAAGATTCAGATCCTGATGACAAACAGGATGAGCATCCTACAAAAGAAAATAACTTTAAGGCTTTAGAACAGACACATGAAGATACCAAGATACCACAGATCAGTGGCATAGAATGGGTAGACAGTGCATTAGGTCAGGAGTATGAGGTTGAAGGCCAAGTAGAGGATGATATAAAACCCAGTGTTGAACAAATGTTTCATCAGGAGAAGGAAGGACTCTTCTCTGAAATGGAGGAGACTGACTCTTCTTCACAAACCCTGCACTCAGAAATACATGCTCCTTTGGACTCCCAACCTCAACAAAACAACACAGACGTACACCCCCTTGGGAACAGGAGAAAACTGGGCTCTACTCGTCGAAATAAAGGACGACAGCATGCCAAGGACTCTGTTGCTGAATCATACCGTGAAGAAAAAGATGAAGTTGTAGAAAGTATCAGGGGTAAGGAAGCCCTCGAAACAACACAAATGCTAGCAGCCATAGAGAGAACGAGTCAAAAAGAATTCAGTCAAGGGACTGAGAGTGATGTTGTCATGCCTACCACTCATGACAGCTCCTTGTATGCAGACATCATGCTGGATGACTCTTCTGAGGTTCAAAACCCGAATACATCAGACTATTCAGAGACTGATCTGGAAAGTTTAGCTCCTAAAAGTGAAAATCTTCAAGGAGATAATTATGAAAGAGAGTCTGACTTTAAGGTGTCTGATGAATCAGTGGGAGACAAGCTGGGAGGAATGGACAAATTGGACACACTTCAGAGTCAAGAAGTCGGAGCTGCTCAACATTCAGAGGATGCTGGAAACAAAGTGCATGAACAGGAGGTTAATTTGACACAGATGCATGAAATCGATCACTCCTCTGGAAGTGTCACACTTGATGCCACAGAAAAGTCTGAAATAAATTCTGACAACCTGATAGACCAAGTTGAAGTCAGTAACACAAACCAATCTGAGTTGATTGTGGAAAGTACTGATGATTCTGCCACCAAACAGGAAGATTCAAATCCTGATGACAAACAGGATGTCCATCCTACTAAAGAAGACAACTTAGAGGCTTCAGAACAGACAAATGAGGATTATAATGTCTATGATACAAAGCAGGTACACACCAATGACATAGAAAGAGTAGACGCTGCCCTTGGTCAGGTGTATGAGATTGAAGGCAGAGTAGAAGATGATATAAAACCCAGTGCTGAACAAACAGTTCATCAGGAGAAGGAAGGACACTTCCCTGAAATGGAGGAGAGCGACTCCCATTCACAAACCCTGCAATCAGAAATACATGCTCCTTCTGACTCCCACCCTCAACAAAACAACACAGACTTACACCCCCTTGGGAGCAGGAGAAAACTGGGCTCTACTCGTCGAAATAAAGGACGACAGCATGCCAAGGACTCTGTTGCTGAATCATACCATGAAGAAAAAGTTGAAGTTGTAGAAAGTATCAGGGGTAAGGAAGCCCTCGAAACAACACAAATGCTAGTGGCCATAGAGAGAACGAGTCAAGAAGAATTCAGTCAAGGGACTGAGAATGATATTCTCATGCCTACCACACATGACAGCTCCTTGTATGCAGACATCATGCCGGATGACTCTTCTGAGGTTCAAAACCCGAATACATCAGACTATCCAGAGACTGATCTGGAAAGTTTAGCTCCTAAAAGTGAAAATCTTCAAGAAGATAATTATGAAAAAGAGTCTGACTTTAAGGTGTCTGATGAATCAGTGGGAGACAGGCTGGAGGGAATGGACAAATTGGACACTCTTCAGAGTCTAGAAGACGGAGCTGCTCAACATTCAGAGGATGCTGGAAACAAAGTCCAAGAACAGGAGGTTAATTTGACACGGATGAATGAAATCGATCACTCCTCTGGAAGTGTCACACTTGATGCCACAGAAAAGTCTGAAATAATTTCTGACGACCTGATAGACCAAGTTGAAGTCAGTGACACAGACCAATCTGAGTTGATTGTGGAAAGTACTGATGATTCTGCCACCAAGCAGGAAGATTCAAATCCTGATGACAAACAGGGTGTCCATCCTACTAAAGAAGACAATTTAGAGGCTTCAGAACAGACAAATGAGGATTATAATGTCTATGATACAAAGCAGGTACACATCGATGACATAGAAAGAGTAGACGCTGCCCTTGGTCAGGTGTATGAGATTGAAGGCAGAGTAGAAGATGATATAAAACCCAGTGCTGAACAAACAGTTCCTCAAGAGAAGGAAGGACACTTCTCTGAAGATGAGAAAGACAGATCTTCACAAACCCTGCAATCAGAAATACATGCTCATTTGGACTCCCACCCTCAACAAAATGACACAGACTTACACCCCCTTGGGAGCAGGAGAAAACTGGGCTCTAGTCGTCGAAATAAAGGACGACAGCATGCCAAGGACTCTGTTGCTGAATCATACCATGAAGAAAAAGTTGAAGTTGTAGAAAGTATCAGGGGTAAGGAAGCCCTCGAAACAACACAAATGCTAGTGGCCATAGAGAGAACGAGTCAAGAAGAATTCAGTCAAGGGACTGAGAATGATATTCTCATGCCTACCACACATGACAGCTCCTTGTATGCAGACATCATGCCGGATGACTCTTCTGAGGTTCAAAACCCGAATACATCAGACTATCCAGAGACTGATCTGGAAAGTTTAGCTCCTAAAAGTGAAAATCTTCAAGAAGATAATTATGAAAAAGAGTCTGACTTTAAGGTGTCTGATGAATCAGTGGGAGACAGGCTGGAGGGAATGGACAAATTGGACACTCTTCAGAGTCTAGAAGACGGAGCTGCTCAACATTCAGAGGATGCTGGAAACAAAGTCCAAGAACAGGAGGTTAATTTGACACGGATGAATGAAATCGATCACTCCTCTGGAAGTGTCACACTTGATGCCACAGAAAAGTCTGAAATAATTTCTGACGACCTGATAGACCAAGTTGAAGTCAGTGACACAGACCAATCTGAGTTGATTGTGGAAAGTACTGTTGATTCTGCCACCAAACAGGAAGATTCAAATCCTGATGACAAACAGGATGTCCATCCTACTAAAGAAGACAACTTAGAGGCTTCAGAACAGACAAATGAGGATTATAATGTCTATGATACAAAGCAGGTACACACCAATGACATAGAAAGAGTAGCTGCCCTTGGTCAGGTGTATGAGATTGAAGGCAGAGTAGAAGATGATATAAAACCCAGTGCTGAACAAACAGTTCCTCAAGAGAAGGAAGGACACTACTCTGAAGATGAGAAAGACAGATCTTCACAAATCCTGCAATCAGAAATACATGCCTCTTTGGACTCCCACCCTCAACAAAACGACACAGACTTACACCCCCTTGGGAGCAGGAGAAAACTGGGTTCTAGTCGTCGAAATAAAGGACGACAGCATGCCAAGGACTCTGTTGCTGAATCATACCATGAAGAAAAAGTTGAAGTTGTAGAAAGTATCAGGGGTAAGGAAGCCCTCGAAACAACACAAATGCTAGCAGCCATAGAGAGAACGAGTCAAGCAGGATTCAGTCAAGGGAATGAGAGTGACAGTGATATTGTCATGCCTACCACTCATGACAGCTCTTTGTATGTAGACATCTTGCCGGATTACTCTTCTGAGGTCCAGAGCCCGAATACATCAAACTATCCAGAGACTGATCTGGAAAGTTTAATTCCTAAAAGTGGACATTTTCAAAAAGACAATTATGAAAAAGAGTCTGACTTTAAGGTGTCTGATGAATCAGTGGAAGACAGGCTGGAGGGAATGGACAAATTGGACACTCTTCAGGGTCTAGAAGTCGGAGCTGCTCAACATTCAGAAGATGCTGGAAACAAAGTGCATGAACAGGAGGTTAATTCGGCACAGATGCATGAAATCGATCACTCTTCTGAAGGTGTCACACTTGATGCCACAGAAAAGTCTGAAATAATTTCTGACAACCTGATAGACCAAGCTGAAGTCAGTAACACAAACCAATCTGAGTTGATTGTGGAAAGTACTGATGATTCTGCCACCAAGCAGGAAGATTCAAATCCTGATGACAAACAGGGTGTCCATCCTACTAAAGAAGACAACTTAGAGGCTTCAGAACAGACAAATGAGGATTATAATGTCTATGATACAAAGCAGGTACACACCAATGACATAGAAAGAGTAGCTGCCCTTGGTCAGGTGTATGAGATTGAAGGCAGAGTAGAAGATGATATAAAACCCAGTGCTGAACAAACAGTTCCTCAAGAGAAGGAAGGACACTACTCTGAAGATGAGAAAGACAGATCTTCACAAATCCTGCAATCAGAAATACATGCCTCTTTGGACTCCCACCCTCAACAAAACGACACAGACTTACACCCCCTTGGGAGCAGGAGAAAACTGGGTTCTAGTCGTCGAAATAAAGGACGACAGCATGCCAAGGACTCTGTTGCTGAATCATTTCATGAAGATAAAGATGAAGTTGTAGAAAGTATCAGGGGTAAGGAAGCCCTCGAAACAACACAAATGCTAGTGGCCATAGAGAGAACGAGTCAAGAAGAATTCAGTCAAGGGACTGAGAATGATATTCTCATGCCTACCACACATGGCAGCTCCTTGTATGCAGACATCATGTCAGATGACTCTTCTGAGGTTCAAAACCCGAATACATCAGACTATCCAGAGACTGATCTGGAAAGTTTAGCTCCTAAAAGTGAAAATCTTCAAGAAGATAATTATGAAAAAGAGTCTGACTTTAAGGTGTCTGATGAATCAGTGGGAGACAGGCTGGAGGGAATGGACAAATTGGACACTCTTCAGAGTCTAGAAGACGGAGCTGCTCAACATTCAGAGGATGCTGGAAACAAAGTGCATGAACAGGAGGTTAATTTGACACAGATGCATGAAATCGATCACTCCTCTGAAGGTGTCGCACTTGATGCCACAGAAAAGTCTGAAATTATTTCTGACAACCTGATAGACCAAGTTGAAGTCAGTGACACAAACCAATCTGAGTTGATTGTGGAAAGTACTGATGATTCTGCCACCAAGCAGGAAGATTCCAATCCTGATGACAGACAGGGTGTCCATCCTACTAAAGAAGACAACTTAGAGGCCTCAGAACAGACAAATGAGGATTATAATGTCTATGATACAAAGCAGGTACACATCGATGACATAGAAAGAGTAGATGCTGCCCTTGGTCAGGTGTATGAGATTGAAGGCAGAGTAGAAGATGATATAAAACCCAGTGCTGAACAATCAGTTCCTCAAGAGAAGGAAGGACACTACTCTGAAGATGAGGAAGACAGATCTTTACAAACCCTGCCATCAGAAATATATCCTCCTTCTGATTCCCAACCTCAACAAAGTGACGCAAACTTAAATCGCATTGGGAACAGAAGAAAACTGGGGTCTAGCCGTAGAAATAAAGGAAGACAACATACCAAGGACTCTGTTGCAGAATCATACCACAGACCTACAGGGGAAGTTGTTGGACATACCAGGGATAATGTATCCATTGAAACAACAAAAATGTCATTCACAACAGAGACAGCAGTGCAGGAAAAATCAGTGGAAACCATCCAGGAAGGAATTGACACACATGACACTGCTCAAACTGAAGAGGTTAAAGAATATGCTAATATTGGCATCTCCGAGCTTACTGCTTCAAGTTCACTGCTTTCAACAGCAGGTCAACAGTTAATCGACCAATCAAATTCCATGGAGATGCCAGAAGAACTTCCCAGTGGGTACTCTGTAACAGAAAAAGAAAACAAGGATGGAGACCAGCACACCGAATTATTAAGGCAGGATGGAAAATTGCAGGACAACTATTTGGTGTGGGAGTCACATTTAAAATCAGAAGATATAGAGTATTCTATCACAGCGGGGATAGCCACAGAAAATGACAGCTCAAGAGAGCATACAGAACCTCAGTGCAGTGTTGAACAAGCAATAGTTTCATCACCAAAAGAAGAGTTGTCTACACATGAGAAAACAATTGAGCATTTCAACTTAGCTGAAGTCAAAGTTGCTCAGCATTCAGACGATGCTGTGGACAAAGTGCATGAACAGGAGCTCAATCCAACAGAAATGCATGAAATTGCTCACTATTCTGATAATGTGACACATGATGCCACAGAAAAGTCAGAAATGATTTCTGGCAACCTGATAGACAAAGCTGAAGTCAGTAACACAAACCAATCTAAGTCAATGTTGGAAAGTGCTGATGATTCTGCTACTAGGCAGGAAGATTCAGATCCTGATGACAAACAGGACAAGCATCCTACAAAAGAAGATAACTTTAAGGCTTTAGAACAGACACATGAGGATACCAAGATACCACAGATCAGTGGCATAGAACAAGTAGACAGTGCATTAGGTCAGGTGGATGAGGTTGAAGACCAAGTAGAGGGTGATATAAAACCCAGTGCTGAACAAACAGTTCATCAGGAGAAGGAAGGACTCTTCTCTGAAATGGAGGAGAGTGACTCTTCTTCACAAACCCTACAATCAGAAATACATGCTCCTTTGGACTCCCACCCTCAACAAAACGATACAGACTTACACCCCCTTGGAAGCAGGAGAAAACTGGGCTCTACTCGTCGAAATAAAGGACGACAGCATGCCAAGGACTCTGTTGCTGAATCATACCATGAAGAAAAAGTTGAAGTTGTAGAAAGTATCAGGGGTAAGGAAGCCCTCGAAACAACACAAATGCTAGCAGCCATAGAGAGAACGAGTCAAGAAGAACTCAGTCAAGGGAGTGAGAGTGATATTGTCATGCCTACCACTCATGACAGCTCTTTATATGCAGACATCATGCCGGATGACTCTTCTGAGGGTGTCCATCCTACTAAAGAAGACAACTTAGAGGCTTCAGAACAGACAAATGAGGATTATAATGTCTATGATACAAAGCAGGTACACATCAATGACATAGAAAGAGTAGACGCTGCCCTTGGTCAGATGTATGAGATTGAAGGTAGAGTAGAAGATGATATAAAACCCAGTGCTGAACAATCAGTTCCTCAAGAGAAGGAAGGACACTACTCTGAAGATGAGGAAGACAGATCTTTACAAACCCTGCCATCAGAAATATATCCTCCTTCTGATTCCCAACCTCAACAAAGTGACGCAAACTTAAATCGCATTGGGAACAGAAGAAAATTGGGGTCTAGCCGTAGAAATAAAGGAAGACAACATGCCAAGGACTCTGTTGCAGAATCATACCACAGACCTACAGAGGAAGTTGTTGGACTTGGGGATAATGAATCCATTGAAACAACAAAAATGTCATTCACAACAGAGACAGCGGTGCAGGAAAAATCCATGGAAACCATCCAGGAAGGAATTGACACATTTGACCCTGTTCATACTGAAGACGTTAGTGATCAGGTCAAAGAAAATGCACCTGTTGGCATCTCTGAGCTCACTGCTTCAAGTTTACATTCAAGCGTAACAGTAGATGAACTGCTTGTCAACCTATCAAGTTCCATGAAGATGCCAGAAGAAGAACGTCCCAATGTATATTCTGTAACAGAGAAAGAAAGCAAACATGAAGACAAGGACACAGAATTGTTAGGACAGAATGGAAATATGGAAAACTATTTGTTGAGGGAGTCACATTTAAAATCAGAGGAAACAGACTCTTCTGTCACACTGGAGAAAGACACAGAAAAACACAGCCTAGGAGAACATACTGACATTGAATGCACTGCTGAGCAAGCAGCATTTTCATCATCAAAAGAGATACATGAGGCACTAAAAGAGCATGTTAGCTTATCTCAAGTCAGAGGATCTACACAGTCAACGGATGCTGTAAATGAAGTGCATGAAGAGTTAGTAAAGTGGAAGCAAGTGCAAGAAATGCATCAAATTGGTTTCTCCTCAACTGAGGAGAGTGAATCTTTACAAACCCTACAATCAGAAACGAATGCTCCTTTGGACTCCCAACATCTGGACAATTCTTTAAGAAGAGAGGAGCAAACCCACACAGGCTTCAACACCACTGGGAACAGAAGAAAACTGGGGTCTAGCCGTAGAAATAAAGGACGACAGCAGGTTGGGGAATCTGTTGCTGAATCATACCATGAACACGAAGATTTTGTAGAAACTAGAAGGAGTGATGGAGTCCTTGACCCAACAAAGATGTCATTAGCGGCAGAGACAACAAGGCAGGAAGAATTACAAAAGCAAACCGACCTAGGCCTCAGATCTGTTCAGAAAATTAGAAAAATTAGATCAACTTTAAATGAAGAAGACAGCACCGAAATAATGCTGGAGAAAGACACAGTTTTGTCACAGAAGATTATAGACAACAGTTCTAATGTCACAGCCAATGTTTCTTCAAGCTCAAGTAAAGATGACAAATCCAACAAGGATTACAATGAGGAGGAAAAGAATGTCACAAAAGAGCCTGATAATTTAGTTCTGTTTACAGGACATGACACAGTTAAAACTGACTCGATACAATCACCAGAGGATGATTCAGACATACAGAATATCTCATATCATGATGACTATGTCACTTCAAGGCCAATCACTTTGGATGTTCTTGAGCAAGAAGATATGAATATGCAACAGACAAATGGTTCAACAGTGGGAGATGTCACCATCAAAGACTATAACACAGAAGCAGAAAGTTCAATGGATGTGCATGTTTTTGGAGAAAGATTTGAAGATCCTACAAAGAAAGACCAAGAAATGAATGCTTCACAGGAGTTCACACATGCTGAACCGTTTGCTGCTGCACACAACAAAACTGACAATTCAGCTCCATTTGGTCACAAGGAAAACTTCGGAGCAGAACCAGCTGTGGATGTGCCTGAGGAAAGTACAATTTCTACAGCAGTGGGTGCATCTGACAGCCAACAAGGAATACAAGAGGAAACTCGATTAGATAACAGTGGAAATTTGCAAGGAAAATCCAAACAGAAGAGGAGAAAGTTGGGCTCTACTCGCCGGACTCAACTCAGTAGGAAACCAGAGGAAGGCATGGACGACAAAGATGAAACAAAAGACAGAGACGACATGAGAAACTTGGACAAAATGGAAGTGATGGAGGAGTTACCAATGAGTGTCACTGCAGAGGTATCAAAGAATGAAAATACAAAACTATCACTCAGCACTTCAAATAAAGAACAACAGGAAGCAACTGAAACTGCCGCTATTTCTGACAAGGGGCAAAAGCTACAAAGCAATACTGCCGACCTGCAGAGTATACAGAGCAATATGATATCAGACATAGATTATTCAAAGGCCATACTTCCCGAGCAATTAGCCCCCAACAACGAAGCTGTTCATTCTATTAGGTTTGCTCATGCCGCTGATATAAGAGATAGTGAGAGGAATGTAGATGTTCATGTGGAGCCACCACAACTAGATGATTTTACTGTCACTGAGATGCATGTTACCTCTGTTTCCACACAAAGTGATGAAGGAAGGCTAGAGAGTGTAAATGTAATACAAGACCAAGCTTTGGAATCAGCAGAAGCATCAGCTGTGGCCGTGGCAGATTTGGAAATGGTGAAATCTGTAGTCAGAGGAGAAGTTGGAGAAGTGCAAAAACACACCCAGGCTAGCGTACAAGATCTGAGAGAGTTGAATGAAGAAGCTCATAACAAAAATCTCGAGATGAGGAGCGCAAGTCCCCACAGGAGAAGAAAGATGGGATCAACCCGCAGAAATCTTGGATCACGAAGCAGAAGGGAAGACTTGCATGAAAAGCAGGAGATGGATGATGAGGCAACAGCCACACATGTTGAAGATGTAAAGACTGAAAGTTTCTTAACCATCGAAGAAAAAGAAGAACTACAACTTGAGACACAAGACAAAGACAGTGACAATGTTGTGTCTCACTTCAGACCTCCATCTGAACAAACATTTGAGGAAAATCCTGTTGCTCATGGCCAAGTAGTAGAAACAGAGCATCAACTAACTCCCAGTTATTTACCTGTGATGCCATCCACTTCTCCCAAACCTGATGTAATGTCAGAAGCAGCTGAGGGACGAAGAAGAAAAATGGGATCCAACCGGAAGTCACGTGGACATCAGAGCAATGTAAAACAAAGTCCAGGAGGGGACAGAGTAACAGATACACAAAATGGAGGAGATGTTGCAAGTGTCATAGATGAAGGTGCCATCAAGACAGCTGAAGAAGAGTCTTTTGGCCTGGACAAAATATCAGAGGTAAGCAATAAAGAGGTTTATCACAATCAAATAATTTCTTTTGTGAATCTTCAATGATTGTTTCCAATGTCACCTGAACTTATGAACAGACAGTGTCTTGTACTTGATTTGAACTGGCTTATTAGACCAGCTCTCAGGGAGGTTTCTAAACAAAAGCAGCTCTATTTTTATTTTATTCCTTTAGTCTGATGTAGATGAATAATATTGGACTTAGTCTCAGTGTTCTTTTGTAAGATAAGTCTATGATGTCCTGTACTTCCTGTTTTCATAAAACCTCTTGCACACTGGTCAAGTGTTTGTTGTAAAGAGAACAAAATGACACAAGCAACTAAAATGAGGAACCTGCGGCTCACACTATATGTTTCACATGGGGAAAAGGAGAACATAAACATGTATCTGACTTCTTGATCTCAATGGGGGGTGCATTTCTGTCTCTTACTCACTTCTGTTAGGCCTGAATGACATCAATTCAAGGAGCAATGGCAAAGGAGTTACCTAAAAGCATAGCATGCGAAGCCGAATCTTAAGAGAAAGGCCTTGCACAGCTTGTAATGCATATTTATCTAATAATAAAAGCCCTTTCTCTATAATGTCATATTTTAGTGGTACTCGTATGCAGTTGAATCATATCATATGGACTGCAAACAGTACAAATTCCTGAAAGTCTGATAATATCCTCACATAATACTTCTCAAAACAAACTCCACACTTTCTGTGTGCCAGAGGATTACTCCTGTCGAATGCAAAGTTTAGTTCCTGTGCCCAAGTGTCGCCTCATGATGGAGATGTTTTTTGACTGTGCAGGTTGATGAAAGTGCAAAGAAACCATCATCCAACATCAGCACCTCAAAGGCGGGTGATCATTTGAAGCCTGTGAGGTAAGTGTGGTTGTGTGTAAACTCCATTGTTTTTTGAGTATTCCTTTACTGACTGTTTGCTGTTTTCATTTCTGTCTTTTATTTTGCTTTTTTCTTTGAAAGCTCTTATATTACTGTTTGTTTTCTATCACCAACTGACTGCAGCCTCAAAGGCTTGTCCAGCTGCCTCATTAGCTTTCCTGCACATGTTGGTCTACTTGGTTGGGTTAGTATCAGCGGTGTATCAGCTGAGCATCAGCTGCTATTCTACTTTGTGGCTGAGTTCAGCCTATCAGGAAATAAGATGCCATTCACAGATAGCTGTGGCAGATATTTATCTGTTGTGTCACATTTATTCTGCATTGGCACATCCATGAGCTGCTGGCTCGTGGCATCCCTGCCATCAGTTTGTAAGGCTACATAAGTGCTGAAAAATTCTTTGAAGCAGTTACCGTTCAAAAGAAAGATTATTTTCATGACAAAGATGTTTGCAGATGAAGATGGTTTCCTGAGAAAGTGTATGATCGATTTAGTGCCACTTCAAAGATGCAATGAAAGACCAAATTACTTTAGTCTGGTTTTGTTTCTTATAATGAAGATTTTGTTTTTTACTTTTTACTACCGGTAAACAAAATATACAACATCCAAAATAACAAAGGTTGTCAGCCAAATTGTTATTTTCAACATCAGTATCAGCCCAGAACCTCACAGTCAGTTATCAGTCACAATCTTTAATCATATCAACATGGATCAACTGTCAGTAAAATTATAGCCCTATTACAGCTTATTTGATTTAATTACAGACACACTGGATCACAGTGGTTATATACAGCAATGAACTATAACTTCAGCCACTAAAACATCACTGTAGATAGTCTGGGTTCATGTGTAACTGTTAATCAGAATCAGTAAACAATGATTATCTCAAGAGTTATGTGACCTAACACTAACCCTAACCCTCAGACATTCAGTTTACCCTTCACATAGTTTTTAGACAAAGTATAATATTTGCCAGCCTGCCGTTTAATCCCTCTTGTATTATTGCATGAACACTTCCACTGTCAGCCCAAGCTCATGTACAGTATTCATTAAACTATCGAAGACATTTGCCACTCAACCATGCGACTCATCCAAGCGGCTAAGCCTCTGACTCACACAAGCCTGAGGTGTACACTAATCATCACGCAGAAGTTATATGTAGCAAACACACTATGTGGTGAAACAGGTTTGTTTCAGGGATGTTAGTGACATTGGTTGTTTGGTATCCAGCAACAGGATGAGACAGGAGAGATGGACATGATGGATGGTGTAGCTGCAGCTGAGTTCTTCTGAAGCTAAATCAATCGATCGTTGAGTCTCACACCCAGATTGTAAAAAATACTGACGCTTCAGACTGGCAGCTCAGGTTGGATGCCAGCCCAAAGTGTCTATTTGATGACCTGTTGCTTTAAAAGATAAGATGCAAACAAAACTTTTACAAACACGCATTCTCCCTCAGTCAGTTTAAACTTTTTATCAGGTGTGTCTAAACCAAAACCAACACCAAATGACAGACTCAAACAAGTTGTTTTTAGTAGGGTTTAGCAGATTCTTTTCAGCAAAGAAAATTCAAACACTTGGTGGGGCATGCTGATGACTGAACAAGAAACGTGCTAACTTTAAGTATACCACTGTACAGCGATTTGTTTGAACTGTTCTTGGTTGTCTGTTCCACAGTGAGAAGACTCCTGCACATGTGACGACAGTTCAACATCCTTATGCTGAAATCCGCCTTAGTCAAGAGAGTCAACAGACGTTATCTCTTGGTAAACAGAGCATTAATTAATTCTTCTCAGAAGAATAACTGTAGACAGATACTGCAAAAAGAAATAGAAATATAATGTGTGACCAGGATGTGTTTTTGTTTTCATTACAGAAGGTAGTTCCACAGGAGCAGCTTCCAGATCAAACAGATACAACGTGCTGATGGTTGGAGACAGCAGTGTGGGAAAAACCTCCTTCATTAAGAGAGCTCAAAGTGGGAAGTTTTCTTTAGACATACCCGCCTCTGTTGGTAAGATCCTGATCTTTATTCTACTATGTTCCCATAAATGAGTCTAAAAATACAGAATAATGTAACATGAATGCATTTTGTAGGCATTGATTCCTTTATGTGGACTGTGGTGGTGGATGGAAAACCTGTGGTGCTGCAGTTGTGGGATACAGCAGGTCAAGAAAGGTGAGTGTATTGTTTTTTCTTTTTTGCTGTTATAATCAAATGTATGAACTGCTGGTGAAATATGAGTGATCCCAGTCATTTTCAGTATTTTAGGCCTCTTCAGGCAGGTATTGAGACATATGTAGAGTGATATAGGGGTGACTGTGGCTCAACAGGTAGAGCGGGTCAGCCACTAATCAGAGTGTCAGCAGTACTAAACCCAAAATTGCTGTCATTATTCCGTCAGAGTGTGAGTGAGTGTTTGTGTAAATGACTGAGTGTAAAAATATCTTAGGGCACTTTGTTTAGGAGGTGCTATACTGCTCCTGGTGTGCAGGTTACTATAGTGCATGGCAGCATCTGCTATCAAGTTTTTCCTCAGTGTATATTGCATGTATGTGAATTGTAATTCAAAGATATCAGAGATACTTTGGACAGTGTGTTGTGATATAATCAAAGCCTAAGGCACTAAAAATGTCTTTTCACATTTCATCTCAGCAAATGTTAAAACGTTTGACCAATATTTATGAAAATTAGGTCAGGAGAGAAGATAAAGTAACATACAGTATACAAAGTATTCTACCCCTTTTTTTACAGTAGGAAATAAACTTAGCTGTAAAATTGTAGCCATGAACTACAACCAACATTAATGATAGCTATTTAGGTGTTTCGGGGTCCCTCAATAGTGTCCTTAAGGTCGATCTTGAAGCTGAGATGCTTGCTTTGTGTGCCTCATGATGAGCACACTGAACCACTTCATGATGGCTAGTGTTCTTGCTGCAGGCCAGAAGTCATCAATGCACAGTTCACTTTTTTGGCGTTATCATGTAACGAGGTGCACTGTCTGGTCCAGCAGCTCCTGATGTCTGCTGTGGGTAGGAACAGTCCAGTCATTGTGATGAAGTCATCATCGGAGGTACAGGGTGTTATTTTGAGGTTTATGATGACCTGAATGTTTGCGCCACATGCCACTTTGTATCTGTTTATTCCTGGAAGTGGGGGTGGATCTTCTGTGTATGGATAAACTTCACCTTTCTGGTGGCCAGGGCAGCTTGTCTCTCTGTCCCGAGGGCTTCCTGAAGACAATGTCCTCCAGCAGTCGTACACCTTGGCCTGCCAAGATGTCTGATGAGCACACTTGACAAAGCTTACATAAATAACATCCGCTATGCACTTTCTTTTGAAGCCAGTCAAATAAATTGTAAACAATAGTTACCTCAGAGATGCCTCTCTGAACACGTTGTTCCGTCTCCTTCAGGCCAGGCTGTAACCTGTTCAGCAACTGGTTGGCACACCTAAGCAATTTTTTTGTATTGTGGTATTAGGACAACATGTCCATGTGTTCATTGCATTCACGTTGCATTTTGGTTGACCTATTTAGAATAGCATGGTTTGAAATGCAGCGTTTTCAGCCACATTAATGTCACCACTGAGATGTTCACACCAAGTCAACATTTGTCATGTAAACTCATTTTAACCGCAGTTTAAGATCCAATTCATTTCATTTTTGCTTTAAGCAGATATGGATTCAAATTTAGACTGCAAACCCCAAAACACAAATAAAAGGAGATGGCATAAACACAGACAAGTCTGACACAATTTTGTGGATTTTAAAATATTGTAACACACTTGAATTCATTGTTGAGGCAATTGTGCAATCTCTGTGTTTGTTTACATCACCAGTCTTTCCAGGAAAGATTGAGTGTTTCCTGAGAAACGCCTCAGGGGAGGTTTTGCAAACTTAACTAACCGGGATCATTGTATAATTAGAAGCAGACATTCTACTTTTGAGGGTCACGACCGAGTGTTTTTTCACTGTTTTGCAACAACAGATTTGTGATGTTCACTAGTCCATGGCTGCGAGAAAAGGAGTTAACTTGTGTTTTATAAAGTTTGTGGCCTCTCCTGATTTAAAGAGGTCAGTTTTCTGATTACATCTTTGTTGTTCTTCAAAGGTTTCACAGCATCACAAGGCAGATTTTCCATAAAGCCCAGGCCTTTCTCCTGATGTATGACATCACTTCCTCTCAGAGTTTCTCTGCAGTCAGCTACTGGGCGAACTGTATTCAGGTAAGGTGTTCAGAAAGCTTCAGCGGCTGTTTAATGTTGTCACCAGTCAAACTACTGGCTTTGTTTACAATGATTTTTGAAACTACAGGCTTCTATTGAAGGCCAGATATACTGTACAATGAGTTTATGCATGTTTTTGTTATAATGAGTGTGTATTTAAAACAGCAGCAACTATTACCAGTGAGGTGGAAAGGTCAGGAGTAGTGCATTTAATTACATACAATATTTAGGTTCTTTACTTGAGTATTCCCATTTATTACTTATTTATACTTATACTCTACAACATTTTGTAGGCAAATTTTGTACTTTTACTCCACTGCATTTATTGTTTATCTTTTATCTTTAGTTACTTTGAAGACTCAGATTATTAAAATAAAATATAATCAACAAATAAATGATGATGTATTTTTTTTTGGATGAAGCTGCCCAGCAGTATTTAAATAGTTGAAAATTAACTCCACGTATACCAGCTTCAACATTAAAGTGATGTACGCATTAAAGCATCCATGATTATAATCCAATAATATATATTATTCTGAAATGGGCAATCTGTATAATGAGTACTTTTACTTTTGAAAGATTTTGATGCTAATGCTTTTGTACTTTTACTATGACAGCAGGACTTTTAACTTTTACTTGTAACAGAGTATTTCTACACTACACTGATGACAGAAAATACAAGTAATATTTATATCAATGGTATCTATGTAATATAAATGTAAAATATGCATCAAATATGTATTCCAATACTGATATATAATAGATATCATTTTCATTATACACTTTCATTTTATTATTACATAGAACTGAGATTTAAAGCACATGGGACCAAATTGAAACATTTGAACCTCTTCACAAAGTGAGCTCGTTCTGTCAGTCCCAACAATAATCAAACTGTTTTGCAGGAAGGGGCTGCAGAAGATGTGACCATTTTACTTCTCGGGAATAAGAGTGATCATGCAAAGCGGCAGATTAAATTTCAGGAGGGGGAAATTCTCGCTAAGGTATCTGTGGCATTACACCCTCTCACACTGTCAGCTCATCTGCTGATGTCAGAATATAATACTGATTATGAAACACACACTGAAGACAGCAGTTTTACTTCCACAGGAGTACAACTTTGAATTCATGGAGTGCAGTGCTGCCACGGGCGAAAATGTGATTCAGTCTTTGGAGACAGTGGCCAGGTAAGACATCTCACCTCTGACTTTTCTTTTATCCTGCGCTGATTTTTTAAAAGCATGAACTTTTGTAATTTTGGTGCTGATTGTGTTGTTGCCAGGATGTTGAGTCAAAAAGTTGACCCAAGAGAGGAAACCACGGTGTTGCACAAAGAGCCCCAACAGAAAAAATCATCAGGATGTTGCTAATTTGTCAGAAGCCTCAGTGACGGACATCTGAAAAGTCTGTGTGTACATAACAACTAGAGCTGGTACTCAAGCCATCTTTGGTTCTTTGAATCTGTTAAATAACAGATTGTATTCATTTATACACATGTATGTAAGTTAAATTTCCTTTTTACTACTGCTCTCATCTGGTTTATAATTTCTAACGAGTTTTACAAGTAAATAGTTGATGGAGAGGATAATATAGAGAACAATTTAAGTGTAAGATATTCTTCTAGTTTCATAAAATATACTTTTTATATAAATATACTTTTTAGAGAGGAAGCCTCAGAGTAGACTCTACTATATACCTTCATGTATATACTATACTGTATAGCTGGGGCTGGCTTTTTTTTTTAGAGGCAGGTCAATTAACACTTGATCAGTTTTATCTTGTTAAATTGTTTTTCCTACTTGAATATGAAAGCCTTACTGTTCTAGTGCAATTTCACGTGAAGTCACTGTCTTTTGAGTCTTGTTCGAGGCAGATGCATTTCCATTGGAAGATGTATTAACAATCAGTTGTGTTTTTCAGGGTTTTAGTTGAAAAACTGAGAGAATCTGTTATATTTTACAGCTACTGAGTATTTGCTCCACAGTGTCTATTCTTTATGCTTAATTCATGACACAAATGTGTATTAAATTTAGTGGGTACACATCTTTAAATGTATAAATTTACGCGTCTTGGAAGTTACAATACATTGTACCACACTGGTGTTAAGAAAGGTCTACTAAATCTTCAAGTAAATTTAAGTGTTCACAAGCAACTCGTGCAATATGCCTGTGAACAAAAACATCTTGTCATTTTTGCAGCTGTCTAACAAACAGTGTTGTTCAATAATCCCATTAAGTGTGTCAGGATTTTGTATGTTTACAATCTGTTCTGGATGAACACTGTCAGCACTTGTCTTACTTGCAGTTCCCATGTCAGCCAGATAATCATAAATACATTTCATAGCCCTATAATTAAAGACAGCAGCTGTGAAATGCTTAACATATACTTGTGAAATATGTTTTATGTTTCTGTGCACCTCTCTACGACCTCTATCGTTAAATGCCTTTAATTTGTTTGTCAAGTTGTTCTAAAGTCGTGTCTTGTGCTAAATAAACCTCCAGAACATAACTGTGTGCTCTGGAAGTTAATTTGTGTCCTCGTGGAAGTCGTCTTTCTCCACACTGACAAAGACAACAGTGTTCCCACTGGAACAACAAGTCCTTCTCTGGTATGAAGAGCACGTCAACGGCAACAATGGCACCACTGCAGTAACCTCATAAGATCCCAGAGGAACTGTTGTGGGAAACAGAAAATGCTGACACAGCATCATCCAACATCATCAGAGGACACCAAATCTGATATTAGTGATTGGCTCCGACTTCATTGGCATCATTTACCAGGAGATTTATTGAGATAATTCAGTTTAATACTGGAACATGTACATGTCATAACTCTGTTAAACATCAAACATCAGAAAACAGCATTTTATTTTGTTTCTTTTCAGGGGCCTGTAATTTACAAGAGGTTGCCAGGAAAACACTATAATTTGGTTGTAAGTGCAAGAAAAAGACACAGTGTTCAATTAGTAAATTTCCAATTAGTCAATGCCAGTTAATTGCTGCTGTAAAGAGACCCTAGTCACACAGCAGGTCAGCGGAACAACCCTTAAAAGACCTAATCTGTCTACAAAGCACAAAATTCAACTTTTATAAGAATAAAGTTCTGATAATTATTGAATATTTACATATCAAATTACAAGGGAACCTGAAAAATTATGAAAATATGTTTTTATGTTAACCCTTGTAAATGGATTAAAGCAAAAGATTAGTGAGTGCCGTTTAAATCCCTATTGGTTTCATAATTTTTTTCTCCTGTATTACAGGCAATCTATAATGGTTCCGGAATGCTGGCCGGCAGCTGTCTGTTGACTTTGTTTTTTTTTGTTCTCGCGACAACAGAGACACTCGAACCACAGCAGGGATTAGGTCATTGAACAGTAGCAAACAGGATATGTCTTAACATTACCGCCGAACAACACCAGAAAAGTCACTGAAATAAAAGTAACTTTGACCTTTTGCCACAGGGGGGAGTACTTGTGCTAATAAAGCAGGTGTCTACAGACCTCAGAGCATGTTGGTTCAACTTTAACTGTCATTAAAACACCTCTATACATGGCACCACTTTACCCAAAGGCACTGTTGAATTTTCTTGTATATTAACACTTAATAATAAGCTCAAAGTATCAAATGGCAGCAAAACCAATAAACAAAAATCTTTAAAAAATTTTTGAATTTATTTTCATGATAAAAAATAAAGCACTTTCATATTAACATTTGGGGAATAAGTTAATGTTACCTACACAACATTTAACAAAGGTTAAAACACTGGAACATTCATGTTAGGGACTGACCATTAAGGTTTTTTCAGGGCTGGTACTGATAAAGATTATAACTAATCATGGACGGCTGTAGCTCTGCGGGTACAGCAGATCGACCAGTGTTCAGGAGGTTGCTGGTTCGAATCCAAGCTACTTGTCGAAGTATCCTTGAGCAAGACACTGAACCCTAGAATCACTCCTGATGTGCAGTTGGCACATCAGGAGGCCTTATGGGGCGGCCTCTGCCATCAGTAAGAGCATTTCCATTTTCTGCTAATTTATATGTCCACTCTACTATCGAAAGCTGCGTCAGAGCTAAAGTAGCACTTTTTTTAAATTAATTAATTTTATTGGTAATCAGACACAAAACGCACAAACACCAATAATCTGAAAAAAATCTAAATTTCAGCCCCAATAATCAAGCAGGCCAATAATCGGTCCATTACACGAGATACATCAGCTGTTCTCATAGATGGAGAGAAGGTTGCATATTAAACAAAAAGCATAATGTTGTGAACCTTGTCCACTTTTACATTTTCACCTTTGGAAACCAGTATTTCTGGTCAGTTCTTTGTGAAATGTTTGGGATCAACTACCAGAGTGACTCAGCGACAACTTAGTTAATTCTACCTTCAGCTGCAGCTGCTTCGTCGCATGTTTCATTTTGTTGCCCGGCTGTCGTATTCTCTGGTGGTCGTGATCCTGAGTCCTTGATCTGTGTGTGGGGAAATCTTTTGTTCTTTTTGGAGGAGTGGTATTGTCTGATGGCCTGCCTAATATCAGAATCAGTCCACTGGTGGTGTGTCAGGGCATCCTGCAGGGTGAAGGGGCCGTCTCGGGTCCGTCTGACTCCTTTACACACTGCCGTGCTGCGCAGCTCGAGTCCGATCTCATGCACGACTTTGCGCAAATATTTCTGAGTTTCATTCAGACACTGCACCTCTGTAAGTACACAGAAAAAAAAATATCAAACAAGAGCTAGATCTACATATCTTAAACAGGGTTTCCCCTGTGTTCGATTGAAGATTATTTACCTAAAGTGAAGTTGGGAGGCTGGAAGCGAATGCAACGCAAGCCTGTCAAGATAGGCTGTGATTTCCCTTCTGGACCCAATAAACCTTGTGCAGCCAACTCATAAGCTTCCTGTGAACGCATGTCTACGTTGGAATACCTGTATTTAAAAAAAGAAAAGAATAAACAGTCATCTACCTGCACTCAGTATAATCATCTATTATATGTACAGGAAGGTTTTCTTCAAAAGTATAGAGGTGACTGTTGACTAAGGACTAACTTAACAGTACAAATGTCAATATTGTGTTTATAGAAATGGAATGAATATTATTGTAGTTAGCATACATTAACAAGGCCTTTTGATTAGCTCCCTGCAGCATCGCCAAGACCTTGTCCAGCTTGTCCTGTGTGATGTGACCTGTTAAACACAAACATATTTTAGGGTCAGATACGGTCAAGGGCACATTAACTGACACATTGATCATAGTTGCCTTAGATTTAATTATACTTGTCAAACTGTTATCAAGGGAATAAACAGCTATAACTGAACATATTTAGGAAAAAACTAAAGCATTGTACCATAGGTGGACCTTTCCACAACTCTGCCCGTGTGAGAGAAATCATCTGTTGCAGTCCCAAATTCACCCTCCAGTGTGTAATCCTGAAATATATCAAACAGCATTTAATCTTAAATATTGCATCTTTACACATCTGATGTAAAAACCAGCAGAAATGATAGATTACCCTGGTGATTCGTGTTCTGTAGAGATCACTCAGGGCCCTGTTTCCATTCCCAACAGCGAGAACTAAAGTGAGAAAGGTGTGAAAAAGAGGCATCGTACATTAAATACAACTAGAGATCAACTGATCCATCTGCCAGAGACCATAATTTGACATCACTGCCTGATACATCCGATTCTGTGCCGGTCAAAATTTGACAATTAACCTAATTTGTGTCATCCGTTTCATTTTCAGCTAAGTGTGAGAGTCTTAACTGCGTTTTGCCGTCATTTACAGTTGTGCTTTCTAATGCCTTTGTCCTTTCACCACACAGACACGCAGTGGAGCAGAGACACGAAGGTTACTCCACCTGACGACAAAGTGTGTTGTTATATAGCTCTGTTGGCACCTATTTTCTTTGGGGGAAATAAAACATTGTAGCTGAGAGTTAAGAACTGAGCATTTACTTTGAGCAAAATATAAAGTAAAGCTGTGTTGTCTGAAACAGAGCGGACAACTTTTTTTATTCCGCTCACTCACTCATTAAAAAAAAGTTACAAAAACGTTTGTGTATGCTGTTAATTATAGTTCTTAGAGGGAAAGAAAATGGGAAGAGGCAGCGCAGACTTTTGAAACGAACGGGTTTCCTTGTGTGATAAACTCTAAAAAATATCCATACCTAGGACACCAGAGGAGGGTGCATCCAGGCGATGTCCTACCCCAACTTTAATTTGCTGGAATTCAGGTCCAGTCACTGAAATAGAAGAGAATTTGCAATTTTTTCACTCAGTCATCAATGTGTGCAGATCTGTCATATGATTTTTTTTATATCAATCGGGCGTTCCAGCTAACGTAAACGTGCACTAACATGGGAATGAAGTCACTATTGTGTCATCAGGCCAAACTTCATTTATGGTCGATCAGAGCAGCCATGTTGACATGTCAAACACAAGTGCAACTAATAACATTACTGTAACACTACAAGAGTTACACCTGATATGACAAATGATATGAATACAGTATTTCTACCTGTCTACCTGCATTGTCCTGTCTATAATGAAAAAACACTGAGTAAATTAAGAATTGAATTAGTTGTACATATAAACATAGCACTGCAGTAACAGGCAGCTGGACACACATACCCAGGGGATGCTTGGACAGTACAGGCACAGAGGCTGCAGTCAGTGTGAGTCCCTTGGGTGCTTCAGTCTCACTGCCTGGCTGTGGCAAGAAGCGGACCTCCCGAGGAAGTGGCTGAGACGGTGTAGCATTTAAACCTTTAATAAGACACATACAGGAGTCAACAGGATATAGTGACTTCTCTGGAGTCCAAGGTTAAAGGCAAGGCTGACTGACATGTCGGTAAATGCTGAGCATTAGCTGTGTCACGGCTCGCTGTCAGAGCAGACATAGATATGTAACTAGGAGAGTGTTTGATTGACTTTTAAAGGCTATGTTATCCTCACCTTTCAGCAGATTTGTCTCGATGCTGTCCCGCAGGAGTTTCCAGTGGACACCAGGGGGTTTGTATACACAAAACAGACCCTCTAACCTCCGAAACATCCGAATAGCTGGAGTCGCCATTATGTTAACAACATTCCGACTTCTTGAAAATGTATATAAGGTTACATCTGTTGCGATGTCTCCAGTTAACTGCGTGTTTTTTCTAAAACATGGGTTGCATTTGCTCTGCTCCACTTGACTTTACTCCATGTGATCATTTGCGCATGCGTACATCTCTGGCAAATGCAGTTTTAGCAACCACTTTGTGAGCATACTGCCGCCTGCTGTCCCGGATGTATAACAGGGCATGACAAACCATACGCAAGAAGACTGGGAATAATGGCAGAATTAAAAAAAACTCCACAAGATGGCGACAGCTACGCTAAAACCACACAGCGAAGAAGAAGAGGACAGGAAGTGTAGCTAGCTAACGAGCTAGTCTTGTTTACAAGCGTTGACAGTCTGAAGACTTGACTTCGGTAACGTTCAAACTGTCTTTTAGTTTTTGTAGCGGTGTCTCTGTCGGAGAAACTCTCCAACATGTGCAGTAAAGACTGACAAGTAGCTAATAATACGAAGTCAACGAGCGCAATGTTAGCTTAGCTAGTGATGATAACGTCTACATTTAGAGCATTTAGCAGACAAGATAACGAGAATAAGTACAAGGACATTTTACGTAACAGTTACAGTCAGCCAGGTAACTTCTTGGTTTTTGGTTTTACTGTTAACGTTAACTATAATTTGACGTAGTTAGTCAACATTAACCTCCAATTTGTATGAAGTGAATTAATGAGCGTCAGCAGGGGTTTAATATTAACCTCCACTGATAATCTAACGTTAGCATAGCACAGGGTTGTCAGGTTCACCGTCGCTTCAGTCACTCTGATCTCTAACAATGTGTACGCCACAAAATGTCTTTAACACAACATTTCCACGTCGAAAAGCACAATTTTGCCTGAAGGGGTCAAAGACATGTAATATGTTTCAGTAGGAAAAGCCCAAGTTTAAATAATTCAAGGACAGATAGCTGAATTTCAATTAACTGTTTCAGTTGAAGGCTCCTGGTGTTGATGGTGCTGGCTCACTGTCAGGGCTTACTGGTGTACAAGCACTTCAAATCACTGGTCCACCCACACAGGTGTTTCCCCTTAATCTACAGGGTTAGATATCAGCTTTTAAACAGGGCTCTATGTGGTTTTGGAGAAGATAGAGATCTTTACATAGTGCACCTTTAAGGCCGGATAATATACACTTCCAACCTTTTCATTGATCGAGCATGATGATCTCATGTAGGTAAACTGCCAGCAAAGCTACATACCTCTTCAACCTCAGTAATGTTCTCATTAGACAGAATCATTGAAAACACCCGTGTGGGTGAGCAGGCCCTTTAATGTCATTAACAACATCACCTGCCAGTGAAAATGTGACAGAAGATTTCACACTTTAAGTATTAAAGTTTATCATTCATGGTCGATCAACTGTTTGTCTGGCCCCAATTAGTCCTCAGCTTGTGATGCTCTGGTTAAACACAGAGTATTGAGGAGCTTGTGCCAAAAATAACTGTCTTTAAGACAATAGTGTGTTTTAATGGTACAAAGTATAGTGGAGTTTATATTGACTAGTCAGTGATTTTTAGACAATCTGAATCATTCCAATACAAACAACCTGGTGAGGAAACATTTACTTGTCTTGTTTAGACATTAATCTGTCTTACGTTTGTGGTGTTGCCTCTGTAGGTGTGATGCGAGCCCCTCTGCGATGGGTGCTATGGGATGTGAAGGACACCCTGCTGAAGGTGCGCGCATCAGTGGGAGAACAGTACTGCAAGGAGGCTGAACGAGTGGGCTTGGATCTCAGTCCTGTGGAGGTCGAAGCTGCTTTCCTCCAGGCATATCGACACCAGTCCAGAGGATACCCAAACTACGGCATCACTCAGGGCCTGGATGGACGGTCTTGGTGGATGGGGGTGGTGCGGGACACTTTCTCTAGGTGCGGGGTACAGGACCCAGCCCTGCTCAATACAGTGGCTCACAACCTTTATCATAACTTCTGCAATTCAGAGAACTGGGAGGTAAATGATGGTTATATTTATGGCATACACATAAAATAAATAAACTACTTTTCTGGTGGTATCTGCGAAAAATGCATCAGAAAAACAACATATTATTGAAAATTGTTTTAAAACGGTTGTTTTAAAAAATGATTATTCATTAATTAATAAAGCATATTTACTAAGTAATGGTTGCTTTTTTATATATGTGTTAATGTAATCAGTAGTGGACAAAGTAGCACAAAAACGTAAACTTAAATTTGTGTTATGTCTCCTTGTTTTAGGTATTTCCGGACTCACAGAAGGCCCTGGAGCATTGTTCTTCTCTAGGACTGAAGCTGGGGGTGGTGTCAAACTTCGATATCCGCCTTGAAGAGATTTTACGTGTTTGTGGCCTTCTGTCTCACTTCAGCTTTTTAATAACATCAGAGGAGGCTGGTGTAGCAAAGCCGAGTCCAGCCATCTTTAATCAGGCGCTGCTGAAATGTGGTGTACCTGCTGCCAGTGTAGCTCATATTGGGGACCACTATGTGAACGATTACCTCGCCTCTCGGTCTGTGGGCATCCACGGGTTCCTGTTGGACAGACACAACAAGACAAACCAACCCGACGTTCCTCGGAAGCATCTGCTCAGCTCCCTGGAGGAGCTGCCATCACAGCTTAAGCAGCACATGGTGTAATGCCAAACAGTCATGGGCTCAAGTGCAAAGCTACTCAGCCTAACTGTGGTTCAGTTCTTGGAAGTCATTTCTTAGATCGAGCTATGTTGACCTGACTGGACTCAACCAGTCAACCAAAATTATGATATTTATCGAAAAAAATTTGTAATATAAAAATCGATGTGCAGTGTGTAATTATCATGTATCTACTGTAAATGAATAGGGAGCAATACATTTCTATTAACTATATTGCATCGGTCTCAGAATTTTTTTTTTTTTTTTTTCAGATGATAGACTTAAAGGGTTTTGAGACAGAAACTTGGTGCTGAAAAACTCTTATACAGTCGTCAGAGCTCCAAGTAATAAATTGTAACAGCACAGATTTTTAAAACGGGATCATGATGAGAACCCTGCGACCAAAAATATAGGCAACACAAAGGTGAGGAACATACAGATGGGTGTTAAAGTAAAGAAAAAACAAGCACATAGCATCCTAGTAAGTTTTTGGGCCACCATCTATGAACACTGCTGGGAGAATGAACCCATTTCCTCCAAAACAAACTCCCTCATCTCGTGTTCAGTGGCTCCAAAATCTCCCAAAGATGTTCAGATTTTCGTACTCACTGAAGCATGCAGTGACTGTGGGACTCCATCGGGATAGAAATGTTTCCCCACCCGCCTCTGAAGGGGAAAGGTCGTTTTAAAAGGTCTTGCCATTAAAATTGACTGTACGTAAGCATTGTTTGCTTACTTGTTGTCGTTTACTCAGTGTCTTCCTTAGTATTTTTGTATTCACTAAGATTTTGTTGCCTAAGACCATTAGGCTCCTACTCTGGCTTTTAGGGAACACATACAATATTAAACCAACAACACTGAGATAGCTTAAAGTCAGTCTTGAAATAATATAATAATAAATAATAAAGTCCATATGTGCATTGAAAGAGTTTTGGCTGCTGCAACCGTTCATCATGTCCATACTGACCCTAAAATGATGCCTTCCTAAGTAATAGGGGGCACAATTCTCAAATATTTATAGATATAAAACACTGTCAGGGACACAAAGAGGTCCTCAAAAGTCTGTAACTATGGACTGTACCAACGTCATCACACTGCTGAACTGTTGTGATGATAATAATACAAGTAAGGAGAAGACATTGCAGTTTCCATAACAAAGTGTTTTTCATTGTTGAAACAGGATAAATGAAATCAGACACTTAGAATACAAAATAAAAAGAATTTAAACAACAAATAATAAAGATAGAATAACGATGCTAAACACGAAGAGCATATGAGGTTTAGAATGCATTTGATATCTGATATTATATATGCTTAACTGTCAGAAGTAATTTTCAGGGGATAAATGTACTTAAGTATCAAAAGTATAAAAGGAAAAGGAAAATATACATTTACTTAGATGTATATATATACTGTGAATGATGGGTTGATCGACTGACTGATTATCAGATCTAATATTCGGCATTTTTTTGATTATCGGAATGTGTTTGCTAATAAAAAAAAAATAATCTTAAAATGTGCTACTTTGGCTCTGATGCATTCTGCAAAATAACTGGTAACTAAACTTATCAAATAAATGCTGTGACTGAAAAGTACAATATTTGCCTCCAAAATGTAGTGGAAGTATAAAGTAGCAGAAAGTGGAACTACTCAAGTAAAATACAAATACTTCAACATTGTACTTAAGTACAGTACCTAAGTAAATGTTACATTCCATCAGGGTTCACAGCTGACATTGACTCTTGGCATATGAGTATTTTAAAATATTCAACAAAATGTGACTCTATCTTGAGGCAGATGAACAGAGGTGAGGCAAGGGCAGAGGCAGAATGGAGGTCAAATTATTTAAACATATGCAAACTTCAATAATCAATTTATAAACATGAGATTAAACATGGTAACATCACATTCCTGCTGTATAAAAGCATCTTTAAGGTCGTCTGACAGTTTGAGCTGCACTCAGAATCAGCCACCGGTGTAAAATGACATTTTTTATGCGTTTTGGGTGAAATGACCCTTTAAACTGCAGCTCTGAGCTTTCTCCTACTGATTTGTTGCAGTGCTTAGCAGTGAGGAGAACAAGGCAGGGTTGCTTAACCCTAATACCGTTGTAAATACTCTTATTTCAAACCATCTGGTCAGAGGCAGATACTGTGAATGTTGGGCTGAGGATCAAAAGGGCCAGAAGAGGAAGCGGAGGGAGAGGGGAAAAAAAGACCAGAATGGCATTGCAATTCAAAGCAGAGCTTCAGCCTCTTATGGGGAATAGGGATTGACGCTTGTCCAAATCAGATTTAAGAGTTTAGGAGAATTTCCTGATGCTGACAACACACAGACTTCCACTCTGTGTCACCAAATGTGAATGAAAACAGGTTTTTAGTCCTAATTCCCTTTACTTAACCTTCTTCTCATTTGATTTTATTTGTTTCCCCTCGCACTCCTTTGTATGTTAAAAGGTATTGTGGATCTTTACGGAGGCGCCCACGAGAGCTGCTTAATTCAAAGCTGGTTTAGTAGCTCAGCCAGACGGCTCTGAAGGGCTCCCCCAGAAATCCAATTGCAGACATAATGGGATTGTGAAACAAAACGAAGCTCCTCATGCGGAGAGCGAAAGGGAAGAGAAGAGGAGACGTTAACGAGGGAAGGACCCAACGACATACAATTGAAAAAGAATAGGATGTATGTGGCACGGTCCTGCACATCGCACAAATGCTTTAACATGAATGGGTTTACATCCAGTCGAGTCAGAGACACAATAAATGTAAAAAAAAAAAAAGTTAATGGCGATATAGAAGAGGGTTGAAACATTTCCTTCAGCTATAAAAGCACTTTAGAGTTCAGCTCTTTGTTCAATTGTGCCCGGGGTTCAGGGTTTCATGTTGGCATTTCTGCATCCTGAAATATTTAGTGGAAGAGAAAAATGGAATAGCAGAGCATCCGGAAAGAGATGAGAGAGAGAGAGAAAAGAGCTTCAGAAGTGAAAAGAAGGTCACGCGATGAATTGAGTAACAGACCCCAGAGACGGAGTGGCGATTAATATGCACATGAATAAAAAAAAATATCCACACACACACACACACACTTGCATTTTTAATTAATTTCATTGGAAAACAAACGCAGATAACAGAGGCTTTCCAACTGTGACAACATAAATCCGACAAAGTAAAGGGTTAACATATCGACAGCGTTTATATACACTGAATATTTCCGCGTGGTTTTGATATTTACACGTAAGATGCTGTAAGAACAAACACATATTCTGGATGTAAATATCAATCACGTACTGTAAACAAAGACAACAAATCATCCCCTTAGGGTCTCTTGGCATAGAAATTACCATCACATTCATTTTACGGCGCACACAAAGCGCGTAAACACTTTTATGTCAAGTCAGTTTGTATTCCTTCACCAATTATTATTCAATTTTATTTAAAGAAAATCTCAAATATTTTGTTTTAAATTAACCCCCAGAGGCTTTTCTCTCTTTAAAAAAGTGTTTAAATTCAAAGCAGAGGCAATGCTATAACACACCACTGTTGAAATAAAAAAGCATTCTGTGTGTTTAGAAATAAAAAGCTGTGAATTAAGTGCATCCATGCTTAAAAGGACGTGTACAAACCGCGTGCCTCTTCCCTTCAGTGCTCGTTCAGGCAAACTTAGAAACAAGTGTATTTGGCATCTCTCATTATGTGGACACTGTTCTCTGAGTGACTACATTGTACAGTAAGTGAACAGTAAGAAAGCTTGCAGAAAAGTGCAACAATTCACCGGTAACGTGGAATAATGTGGCGTGTGTCGATACAGTTATAGCTTGCAGAATCAAAAACCTCTGATGTGTTCAAGTACAGCTCAGGAATAAAAAATAAAACTGACACATATTTCAGCTTCAGTAGAAATACTGGAGACAAATTGTTTGAAAGAATTTACCTGCAGGATGTTTTTTTTTCTCAAAACCATATTGGAACCATTTTAAGTTGCAAGCTTTGTGTATAATTACAGATTGACTGAAGTCCAGGGTTTTTAAATCCATCAGCAGTCAGACTATTTAACAATTCCTACTCCTGTCAGGTGAAGTGAGTTCCTTCTTTAAAAACAGACACTAAAACTTCTTTAAAGCATCAGTTTCCCCCACCATCATTTCTTAAAAATGTCCTCTGTGCTTGAGTTCTGATGAAAAGTGCGCAAAGTTGCTAAAAGACAAAAATAGGAATTCTTCCGACTTCAGTAAATGAATTCTTGTTGTCCCAAAGTAAACACACATCCACGCTGGATGATTGACGGCCTGGCAGATCATTTCTCATGTCCTCGATGCCGGCCATAAACAGTAATCGGGACACTCGGAGCTCTTCCGTGTGTCACCCTCAGAGCTCCAAACAGTTTGTTGTAAATCTGTGGCTGTTTCCACAGAATCAAAGAGTGAAGTAAACATGTTCCTGTGGTGCTGCAGGTCAAAAGTCCCAGTCAGTGGGAAAAAAAAGAAATGTCATGGAGCGTTTAGCCTCCCACATCAAGCAGGCCTACCTCAGCCACACTGAAGATGAAGTTTCTTCTTCCTCGGCCGAGTATGCTGATAAGAACTTCTGCGTAGGACCTTGAGCCGATCCTACGAGTGTGTTGGCCAGACATGATGAGGAAAACTAAACACGGCGTGACCGGAACAGCTCACGTTCCAGCAAGATGTCTTCTCAAACCACTGAAAGGGAAATAATCATGAAAGTTATTTTGTTTTCTGTACGCTCGCAAAAAGCCTTTGAAGGATAAGAATCCTACAAACAAGTATTGTCTGTGCAGCAAAAGATGTGTTATTCCGATGTGCCAACAACAAACCACACGTTACGCTGGATGACATTTTCCTTCATTACTAGAGGTGTTACGATTCAATTGGATTTTCAAATTCAACTTTTTTTTTCAGCACTGATGGCTATGCTGTGTTCTGCTACTGCATACTGCAAAGCTCATTTTGATCAATTTTCAATTCATAATCGAAAATCTTGACATCATTACAATCACTGGGCACTGTAGTTTATTTTGAGTCAATCCCACAAACACCACCCTGCTGCTGGAAATACTCACTAGTGGACCAGCTGTAGATTGTTTTGCAGCTGATAATAGTCGCCAACAGATGCACTTTATTTAATGTTGTTTGAGTTACATTTGCTAATAACTACAGTGGCCAGCTGATAAAACCAGGGCTGCACAATATTGGCAAAAACTGACAATGTGACATTTTGATTTTTGTGTGATATATTTTGCTATGAACAAACAAAGGAGTGAATTTCATCACAGCCGAAGATGGCCCTGCTGTGTTTGATGAAATGATCAAGAACGTTTGCTCCCATCTGTCCAAGAACCCGTAAATCAGACGAAATTATGTAATATCAGACAGACTTCTCATCAAGATGAATCATGGGAAATGAGAATTGTGCAAGTCTTGCTTTTGTATTGAGCAGCAAAATGGTTGTAGCAGAGCGTGAGTTCATTTGCCTTACTTGACGTCACACATCCTGCGTTGTGACTATTGTGCAACCACCGACCAACCGACATATCTGTGACCTATTTGTTAAGGGTTACATCTTTACTAGGATCAAATGGGCATAGGTATTGGACTGGTGGACTGATGAAATTGCTTTCTTCACAGGATTGAACAACAGGGGAAAAAAAGGCTCCTAATACAACCTATAATTTTCACCCACAACCACTGACAATCATAAAGTATGAGCAAGGACACAGAGGTGCCAACTATCTGTGTCACATGCTCGACCTGCAGATGTAGGGATTTTTTTTACTCTTCACTTCCACATAATACAATTCTTCTCTGCTCTCAAATGATTTCATCAGTTATTAACATCCCCAGCAGCTGATAGAACAAGTAAATAGTGTACCACTCTCAGAAGGATAGCGGGACGCTCCGTGCTTCTCTGGGACGTAGTGAAGTGCACGTCTCCGCCTGCGACAGTCCTGCCTCCACCAGCAACTGCATAAGAAGAGAGACAAAATCCTCAAAATCCTTCTGACATTCATTATTTCTTTCCTTGGAAGAAAAAACTGTGACTACATGATTTCTTTCCCAAACACTATAGAGTTCATCAGCGATGATCTCAGTGAAAACAATACCATGAAACATAAGATATGCCATGCGTATCACTTACTGTAACAGTGTGCACAACACCATGATGAGAACACACCCAATCACACACAACACCAGCACCGTGGCAACCGTCTGCTGTCTGTGATTAGTCGCAACTACAGCGAGCAGGTCTGCATGCTCACACCTCATCCCGACAAAGCCTGGATGACACCTGCACCAAGGCAGAAAATCACATCAGCTACACATGCAGAAGATTTAAAGCAAAAACAGCAGCTCAGATCACAGTTTCATGAGCTGACAGGGGAAGTGTCGACACTTCTAGTGGTTGGTAAAATGTTCTTTTTCTAACATCAGTCCAGTTTAGTTTAGTAGATGTCACACACCTGATAAATAGTATAACTGCTAAGAGTTCATGTTTTCCAGTTGGATATTAAAAATAAATAAAAGATCTACAGATACACAGTCCAGTAATAAATCAAAGGGGGAGGTCATTTCACTGAGACACTGCAAATTAACTTGGGTCATTACTTAAAATAAAGATATGTACTATTATTATTTATAATATAAAATGATCACCATTTTACAGTCATGTAAATGCACTTCTAATCCTAACAGTTAACAATCCAAAATGAAGGCCATGAAGTGCTTCAAATGCTCAAACACCAGAGCGACCACAGCAATTTAAAATGCAAATGGAGAAAATTTAATATAATTCTACATTTGCACTCTCTCAGATTTAATTCTAAGAGTGGTTTCACCTGTACCGGTAAAAGTGGTTAGAACTGTCAGCTGTCTTGCCTAAACACGGCAACAGTCAACTCAACAATGTTGGCATTTTACATTTAAAGGGTAACTCCACGAATTTTACACATTAAAGTGTGTTTACAGGTCTTGGGTAGTACTACTGCATATGTGGAAAAAAAAGTTGTATAAAGTCTTTTGTGGCTCCAAAGGAAGCTGCACGTAATCTGAGAAATTGCCTTCAGTGATGCCACTCACTGACCAAAATTGCATTGTGGGTAATGTAGGGTACAGGTTGTCAAAAAGGAAGAATACGTGGAATACACGTGGAATAAAAAGGCGACATCTTTGATTCTGCTCTATCGATTTTTGATTATTCCTTTTTAAACCATCTTTAATGAGTCCAACAGTATTATAGGAGTGCAATGTCTGACCTGTGGACTGCTTTTCAAAACTTGCCACCTACATTACCCACAATTCAACATAGCCTCTGAGTGACATCACTGGAGGCAATCTATCAGATTACATGGGACTTCCTCTTGAGCCACAAAAGGCTTTATATTACTTTATTTGTATTTTTGCAGTAGTACTCCCCAAGACATGTAAACACACTTTAGTGTAAAATTGGTGGAGATACTTTTTAAGACAGCAACAACTTACACGCATGCAGGCGTCTCTTCTAATATCAGGAAGCGACACGTGCCGTGGAAGCAGAAATGGCGATGGGAGTCCGGACAGTCATCAAAATGAGACCGAACAGCTGCTGCCACGAACTCTGTGAGGTTGGAAGAAGAGATATCGTGTGTGGGGATTTTAAAGTTTAGGATACATTTTATACTTCTTTCCAGGACCATAAAACACCCTAACCCTAATATTCCCCACTGTTGGATGACCACTAGAGATTAACGAAGCATCCACTGATATCTACTGATAACTATGACCTTTAGAAAGTCCTCCAGGGCATGAATTCAACCCTAAATGAAAGTTTCAAAAATGATCCAAGTTCATTTAGTGAGAACACTCACCAGGACGCAGGTGAATATCATAAATCTAAAAATAGCCTAAGCCTGCAGAGACCTGAAACAACAGCATGTACTAAATCCTAAAGCTGACACCCACGCCACCAACGGTCGACTGAAGCCTTTTGTTACCAGTTGCGTGTGGATTTGTGGTGGCTTACATCTCTCGCTGTACCTGGGAGGGACAACTAGAGTCTAGAGTCTAGAAAAGTCACGGTAAGACACTGCGAAACAAAAACCTCTGTCCATCAGCCGAAATTAGGTCTCTGGAGAGAGCACACCCCTGCAGGAACTCTCATTCTTTCGCAGAAATTAAACCCTTCAAGCCACTACCTCAGTTTTCACTAAAATGTGTAATTAAATGAAAACCCAGACAGAACGGGACATTTCTCACACGTTTAGCTGTACAGTCAGACAAATTCCTACATAACTGACTCAAACAAAAGTCAGTGTTTCCCCAAGTGGCTGAAACAGATGCACAGTGTTGCATTCAGGGTGGGAAGGAGGATGAACATCCAGACAGATAGCTTGCATTACAGCCTTCGTCACACACTCCATTCCAACGGTAAATGGGCTTTTGGATTGCAGCCTACATGTATTGTCTCCTTCTTTCAGACTCTGTGAAAGCCCTCCGTTGTCCCTGAGGCATCTGCCTACCAACCCCTCTCTCTTTCCATGTGATTTTGGCAGTCGGACGAGATAAACATTGAGACAGAAAACAGCCTTCGGGCCACATGAGGCGCTTTTCAGCTGATAATTCAATACTGTACGTGCATCTTCTTTTTGTATGAATTGTCTGCATACACTGCTCATATGTGCTGCTCGTAATCTTTAATGTACCACAACTGCTGCCCTCACTCACGCTAAGAGGATCAATTATCAGTGAGCGCCACACTGTCTGCATGTGTTGATGTACTGCACTTCTATGTGGAAGCAACGCTGCAGCGAGAGTGGACCACAGGATGCAGCGAGAACAATCGGACAGATTTAAAATTAAATACCGTGAATTTTTGCTTGATATGGCTAAAAATAGAGCTTGACCCTTCATTTGTCAGGACCAGAGATCGGACGATAAGAGATTTTATTATTATATTGGATTGATACATTAAAATATTTTTAAAAATAAAACATTAAACAGAATAATCGTGGGGAATTTTTTATTATCAGGATTGTCATGAATATATCGCCACATTAATGACTCGAAAAAGCTGCCTCGCTCACTGACGTACAGTCCTATATTGGTTTTCTGATCTATTTTGAATAGCCTAAGCCTAAACGTCTGAATGCCTGTACATTGTGTACCGCACAAAAACAAGTTAAACCAGACATGTGTAAGTACTACAGATTCCAAACTAAAAAACAACAGGAAGATGAGGTTCCCACCATTTACTTATCCATTATTTCTGCAGGAAGAGCTTATGACTTATGATTACTTACTGAAGATTCTTTGACTGATTGTTTATCACAACAGAAGAGGTGCGATGCAATGAATAATATTGTTAAATTTGAGTTGTTAAAGTGATTCCTGTACGCTTTAGAGCAATTTTAGTTTTTATTTTAAAAGCGCAATATGTACGAATATATGAGAATATATAGGAAAGATATTATAATAATATATAAGATAATATGTCTAAGTTTAAAACACTGTGTTGCAGACATATTTGTTGAAGTAAGCATGCTCGCCATGCTGTTCCAAGCTCCAGATTGCTAACTGCATTGCTAAATGAGCTAGCTAGCTAACAGCAGATATAGTTAGCAGCAGTTAGTGGTTACTCTTGTGATATGCCATGTTCTGTTTCGAGTTCTTACATATTGTGTCTTTAAAGCTTTAAGATTATTTTGATGATTATTGGGATAATATCTTGAACCACAAATATGTTGAACAGAGTAATCGTGATGTGAAATTTTGATATCGTCCTATTTCCCTAATCTGGAGATATGATGACTGTACTTACTTTTAACTGGAGGGATGTTAGTAGTTGTAGTAGTTGCAATAGTTGGGGTTGTTGCTGCAGAGATGCTTGCCGATGCGTTTGCAGCAGCGGTGGAGTTTGTGTCGATGGAGATGTTGGCTTCAGTGATTATTGAGTCAGTTGGCCCCACTCCTAACGCAAAGAGGGAATCTGCAGAGAGGAAAATAAACCACTGTTAGCATATGATATGATCCTGATGGGATAAAAAATATAGAAATAAAAGCAAATTTATTCAAGGAGGCGTGTATGCTTTTTTTCCATTTTGTGCATGAAAAAGATCTTGAAAGTTAAAAAGGTCAAAGTCCACACCAACAGAATCTCCCCTCTCCCACAGAAAACACTGCTCCTGAAACGCCTCGTCAGTAGTTGCGCCTTTAATTCTGTTTCTTTGTGACATCACACAATGACACCATGTCACACATTTGAATAATTCACATCTAGCAGCTACTTTGACATGTAAGAATTGATTTAGCACAGCTGCTCTGTTGTTGGCTCAGGCATGTGTGAGCTGACCAATCAGACCAGACTAGGGGATCTTAAAGAGCACTAAAGCATGTAAACCTGTTCTAGTAGTAACCCAAAATAACATTATGAACCTGAAAATTTGTATAATATGTCTCCTTTAAAGAATAGAATATCAGATAAAGAACTCCTGCTTTGAAAGGAAGGTCTTCAGAACATTTGGCAAATGAAATACAGGTTCTTAGCAATGAGCTTCAACCTTCTTCTGCAGTTTCATAAAACATCATGGTGCTGAAACTTGCTTTTAACTGGAGGGACGTTAGTTGTGGTCGGTGTGATGGTTGTGGTCGTCGTGCTTCTGCTGCTGGTTGTTGCAGAGCTGCTTGTCGAGCCGTTTGGAGCAGCGGTGGAGTTTGTGTCGATGGAGATGCTGGCTTCAACGATTGTGGAATTGCTCGGCCCTGCTCCGAATGTAAAGAGGGAACCTGCAGGGAGGATATTAAAACACTGCTGACATATGATGAAGTTTTGATGTGGAAAAAACTAAATTACAACAAATCCCTAATAACTAGAATACCAAAAAGGTCACTGTAAACTCACCATTGAGTACCACAGACATACTAAAAGCACCTATAGGAATATAAGAAATATATGTTATATATACTCTATTGTGGTCCCCCCCCCCCCAAAGAAAACTAGGTGTTTCACATCATACTATATGATGAACAATATACGATCCCCAGTACTCTGCCCCTGTACAGCATGGTCATACCATGTGACCTGGTCTTCAATGTGATATCGATGCTTCATTGAGTAACTAGTACCCAACAATAGTAACAGGGTCAAGCATCCACTAAAAGGATGAGACCAAAGCTCTATAAATAAAGCAGGTCCATGTGAAGACACGCAATCACTGCTAGAGACTAAAAAAAAAACAGCTGGTAAACACGGGAAGGTGGTTTGTTGAAGAATAAATGATGGAAACATGAAAGACGGTCTTTGTTATCTCACCACAAAAATGTAGAGCACATAAAAGAATCGCAACGACACACCCAATTGAGTTTGAATATATTGTGCAACACCACTGAGCACAGAAAGATCAGTCCAACAAGGGCTGCAACTAACAGTTATTCTTTTATTTATTTCATTATTTTCTGTTAGTTGCTGAAAATTGTGAACTATGTCCATTTGTTTGAGTCCAAGAAGATGTCCTCAAATGTCTTAAAACTTAAAAGATATTCAGTTTGCAGACATAGAGGAGTACATAACCAGAAAACATTCACATTTAAGAAGCTGATATCAGGGAATTATGACGTTATTTCTTGATAAACAAAAAAAAAAAAGAAGAAGAAGAAGAAACTTACTAAAACAAATTAATCATTTTTTAAAAAGTTGCCAATTAATTCAAAAGGTAGACAACTTTTCTAACTGATTGGTGTATGCAGCTTTAAATACATTTAGTAACATTATCAGGGAGTGCCACTGGTAAAAATGTTACATTTTAGGTAGGAGTTTTGTTCTGATTCTCACTGCAAGTCATCAAGTGAATCAAAATTACATGATAGCTTTAACTGGGGACAATGCTGATGATTCAGATCTAACTGCCGACTTTAATCATTAATCACTTCATTCAACACAAAAGCTAATTTCCCTCAAAATTATCTACTCACCGCTTATGAGGAAAATTGTATCCCAGAAGATCCGAGTCATCATGTCGACTTGCGGTCTGAACTGTGGTCAATGACGGGCAGCTTCACTGGAACGCGGCCGTGTGTTCAGGCAGCACATTAGTCATTAGTGTGGCAGGCTGCGGGGCGAGCAGCGGCGGCAGAGACCGTCAGGAAACATTCAGTCCCGGGATCACAGACCTGCACACCGCTGACATTTACACTCATCTGATCCGCTTCAGGCGCACAAAAGTCAAACTAAATGTGGTCGCGTTTTTCTTTTATTTCAGTCAGCAGCAGCAGCAGCAGCAGCGGAGCCTCCAGCAGGATGTCCGAGCCTTTAACTTCACTGTGTTCAATTGAGGAAACTCGTGTAATCCTGTCAGAGGCTGACCAATTAGAGACAGAGAGGAGGAGGAGGAGGAGGAGGAGGAGGAGGAGGGTGTCGTCTCATTATGACCTCAATATCAGGCTTCTCATCTTTTAATTGTATTTCTCGCGCCTAATTTGTACGATTAGCCCTTTATAGCTACATTATCTAATGTACGAATAATCTTTTTTTTTTTTTTTTTTATCTAAATTTGTTAAATGCCACGTTCTCATAGAGTACATCAAATAAAAGTACAATGCTTTCATATGGTCCGTGTTAAAGGTTCACCAAAAAATGTAAATGCAGTCATTATCTGCTCACCCTCATGTGGAAGTGAAAGTCAGGTGAAGGTGCGTAGTCCACTAAACTGGGGTTTCACAGCGAAACAGCCTTGCAGCATTCTCCTAAACAACTGAGGTAGATGGGGACTTGTTTTAAAACTTAGACATACAGCTCATTTGGCGTAATCCAAGTCTCCAGAAACCCCCCCAGATCCCAATTACATTAAAAAGACGTTATTTCCACCCTTTTTAAAGCTGTAAATATTACCTCTCGAGGGTGTAAAATCTGGGATCAAATCTCAAATCAATCTGGGATCTCGGGGCTTCTGGAGACTTGGTTTACAAAGGAGGGGTTGACGGAGCTTTACAGTAAGAAGGTCCTGGGTTCAAACCTGCATGGGTTTACCTCCGGGTGCTCAGGTTTCCCCCCACCATCAAAACATGCACAAATAGGTTGATTCTCCAGTCAGTACCCTTGACCAAAGGCACTGGCTAAAATCTGGAGTTGGTCCCAGCGGCCACTGCTCCCTCGGTGTGGGTTAAATGCAGAGCACCAGTTTCACTATGTTGTACATTGTATGACATGTGATTAAATAAATATTCTTCTTCTACTTAAAAAAAAAGTCCACATCTACTCCAGTTGTTTAGGAGAATGACGCAGCGCTGTTTTGCTGTGAAGCTCCAGAAATGATTTGTGGACGTCAAGGCTTCACCTGACTTTCCACCATCGTTGGGGTGACTACATGGTGACGTACTGACATTTTACTTTGCTTTACTTACTTACATCAAGGTCAACCTCATTTTCACTACTTCCCATACAGCAATGCATCATATTCTATAGGATCGTCATATGTCTGTAGCATCGCTGTCCTGTTAGATCCACATCCAATTTCTAAAAAGTCAACTTTTCATGAGTTTAGAAATAAGTCTTTTTTCAGCTTGGTGAAGATGTATTTTCAAGCTAATCAAACAAGGTTTAGAGGAGTTTATTTATCCAAAGATGTAGGAGAATTTTCTGAAGAAATAAAGGAACAATTTATCCTTCAGTATATCAGAAAAATGAAAAATCATCAAATTCGGTGACACGTGGTTTTTCCTGGACAGGAAGGGTAAGAAAAACTGTAATCTGAAAAGTAACAGGTAACTAAAGCTGACAGACAAATGTGCTGGAGTAAGAAGTAAAGTACAAGTACCTTGAATTTGTACTCAGGTACAGTAAAGTGGTGTTTAAAATAAAAATAACATGTAACCGTATTTGTACGCAAGTTTCCTTGACTTTCTTTCGCAAGTTTGCCTGTTTTTCGATAAATGTCAGTAAAGTAATGTATGTTGTACATATTGAAAAACACTGTAAAAATAAAGGTGATTCTTATTCTCCTAAAAAAAAGTCATTTGTTATAGGGATCCTCTTTATCTCTGGGTTTTAATATGAATAAAAGTTGTTTCGTGCAGCAGGGCATAAGAATAGCTCTGCTGCTCCGTCTGTTCATTCATCTGTCCAACAGTTTGGTCCAGAGCGAGATGCGACTGGCCAGATTCCCATTCGGCTTGGTGTGGATATTAACGAACTCCAAAGGATTATTCCCAATATTTTCAGTGATACTCTGACCTTTTGTCAACAGTGTCACTATGTCTTTTATCAGGTTCGTGATAGCTGCCAGACTCTCCAGGAAAGTGCTGCAGTGAGCTGATTCGGACGTGTACAAACAGGATACTGTGCAGACTGAGTTTCTTTCACGCTTGTGCTCAATCACATAGGTAGATCATCCTGTCGTTCCAAAATGTGTCTCATTTTCTTCTTTATCAGTAGCCTCTGGATTTAGATTAAACATCTTGTTTACGTCTTCTCTCAGCTGATAATTATGTGCTGCAGCAACAAGTAAAGTTGTTTAGAGGGCATGTGAATGTGTCCGGCGGTCAACTGAAGATAAAATGTGTCTGAACCTGCTGAAAGATCCCTTAAATCATGAGATAACCTTAATCAATAATAATGTATTTCTGTCATTTTATTAACAATTTACCCTCTTACTACAGTAACTACATTTTTTGTTTAGTGGGGTTGTGAATTGTTGGAGAGGTAATGTGTAGTGCAGAGACGCACAACACTGAACAACATTTCAAACCAGCTCCATCTGCTGGACATCAACAAGAACTTGATCAGTTGTCCTCGTGGATCTTATAATGAATACACCAATCAGCCACAACATTAAAACCACTGACAGGTGACGCGAATAACACTGATCATCTCATCACAATGTGATGTTCTGCTGGGAAACCTTGGGTTCTGGCATTCATGTGAATGCCACTTGACACACACCACCCATCCAAACACTGCTGTGGACCAAGTACACCCCCTCATCACAACAACACTACCCGATGGCAGTGGCCCCCCAGCAGGACAATGTGCCCTGACACACCGCAAACACTGCTCAGGAACAGCTCGAGGAACACAATAAAGGGCCCAAGGTGTTGACCGGGCCTCCAAATTCCCCAGATCCCAATCTGATCGAGCGTCTGTAAGATGTGCTGAGCAGGTCTGATCCATGGAGGCCCCGCCCCCCAACATACAGGACCCAGAGGATCCACTATAAAACGCCCTGGTGCCAGACACCACAGGACACCCTCAGAGGTCTGAAGTCCATGTCTTGACAGGTCAGACCTATTCTGGCTGCACAAGGGGAACCTTCACAATATTAGGCAGGTGGTCATAATGTTATTTAAGTATTTTTTTGGCCTTTAATGGCTTAATTGACAGAACAGTTGAAGATGCGACAGGAAACGGGGGGGGGGAGACACACGCAGCAAATGGTCCCCAGGCCAGGACCCGAACCCGGGGCCGCTGCAGCGAGGACAAAGCCCCTGCACATAGGACGCCCGCTCCACCAACTGAGCCAAACGGCGTCCCAAGTATTGAATTCTACCATATTAATGTTATTAAAATATTTGTATATTTCAAGTTAATATGAAGTTTCATGTCTGTCAGAACATAATATTTGCTGAAATCATAAAAGGGTTTGTTCTACCAAAAAGACCTTTCTGTTTTCAGTCACTGAAAAGATAAAACCCTGATACCATAAAACTGTGATATTGTATGAGAAGGTCATGGTATTGTGAAAATGTCATAAGCTCATCTCTCGTTGCCGCCCTACTAACAGGACATATTCCTGAATAAAGTTGCATCCAAATTAACACCAACTGACACAGAAACCTTGGGGTCAGGTACCGCAGGAACCAAAGCTTTAAGTAAATGAGCAAACAATAAACTTGAACGTAAGCATTATTTTTAACTCGAACTCGTCTTAGTAAAGTCTGTGCTTTCGCACAAGATATGAATAGTATAAATTACACTTCATTGTATTTTTTCATGGCATATAGGAGGTCCATAAGTAGAGAAATGTTACATTTAGGATTGTAAAATGTTTGGGTAATACTATAATAACCATCATTAAGAAATTAATACATTTATAATTAATACAACTTAAAAGTTATTCCACTGTTAAGAAACAATTAAATGCGTAATAGACCATTTCTTAAGCAATTGTAAAGGTTAATAAACATCAATAGCAACTTTACAATAATATAAACACTTGCCTCATAAATGTTTAATAAAGCATGTAATTGTTTGTTAACAGTGAAATAACTATTAACTAAAGCTTCACAAGTTATACATTATCCATTTATTTAAGGGGCACTGTGTAGTTTTGGAGAAGAATATTTACAATATGAATGAATGAGGTTGAAGCTAGTTCAATTCAATTCAATTTCAGTTTATTTGGATAGGGACAATGCACATTAATGAGCATAAAAAACATTTCAGCAAATATGCCGGATTATAGCAAAGCTGCTAGTTTGCATCCGTAGTCCCTGAAAATAATAAAAGGAAATACAAATATTAAAGACAACGAATAAATAGATAAAATAGAAATAGAGAAGACAACACACACACAGCACAGTACATACCAGACCCAGACAGGATATAACAATACAGTAGAAAGTAATGTTCAAGTCATCACAAGTCCGGTTAGTGGTCACACTTTTGATGTGATCTAAGCCATTGTTTTAGTTTTCCTTTAAAAGAGGAGAATGTGGGGCATTCCCTTATTGTGGAGGGAAGACTGTTCCAAATGTCCCCCCCCCCACAACGGACAACACGTTCCTCCCATACGTGGTGCGCCTGTGGGGAATCTCACAGTCACCTCTGTCACAGGCCCTGGTTCTCATACAAAGAGAATTCACTCATTCAATCATTCACTGTTTGAAGCTAGAAAGGTGGCAGGGTCCGCCACATATAAACAACAGTGAAGTGGTGTGAAATTGTGTTTAAGGTCAGTTTGTTTATTAAGTCATTTAAACAAAGACAGTTTGTTTGTTTATTTAGTTTGTTTAGGCTTTTTTTTTTTAAGTCAGTCAATGAAGATCTTTGTCCTCTGATTAAAATGTCTTCCCCAAAACTACATAGTGCACCTTGACAGATGGTCATTAAAAATGTTTTGTGAATTTAATTGAAATACAATCAAATATACAATCACGTCAGATATGCTACATATAATGGAACAGAAAAATAAGACATTATAATAAATGATGACTGATGATGGAGAAAGAAGAAGAAGAAGAAGAAGAAGAAGAAGAAGAAGAAAAAGAAAGAAAGAAAGAAAGAAAGAAAGAAAGAAAGAAAGAAAGACAAAACAGCACATGATTGTCATTATAAAATGTTACCAATGTTTGAACTGCAGGTGTTTTTATGAAGTGAAACCTCCTGGTCCCTGAACGTCACCCCTCGATGTTGTTCTTAATTACTCACCTGAGACAGTTCGTCTGTCCTCCACACTGTGGCGAGAACCTGCGACAGAACGAGTCGTCGCAGTCAATCATTGCTGTGGCTTCATAAGAGTCAGACGTCATCTCAATATTCGGTTACTTGTCGATTGCAAAACCGCAGCCAATCAGAGGGGGCTTACGCAGGCACATGCACGCTTCCCCGCGCGTGCTCGGTCTCGTGCTGTATGTAAAGGTTCGGTGTTGGGGAGGTGGGATGACCTGTGGGCTTCTCTGTCGGACCTGATCACACACGTCAACTTCTTCGATTAAGAATGTCGCGTGGGGGTGCACAGAAGGTAAATGAGTGCGTTACACATCACACAGTACTTTATCTCACAGTTTAACTTCTGTTTATTCATTTGTACACTCGACAAAACTTAATTCTGACAGATGTTTGATATTAGGTAATGTTTTGAAGGTGTCATATTGTCATATATATTGTGTGCAGATTTGGCCAGGACGACAAATACCAACATTTTGATTTGGTAAAGCGTCGGTAAATTATCGATACTTGTCCTCAAATGCATTAAAACTTAAGTAACAAACCTGTGTTGCAAATGTAAATGGTAGAAAGTACAGATATTTGTGTTAAAATGTAGAGAGTAAAAGTAAAAGGACGTCAGAAATATAAATACTCAGGTAAAGTACAGATAGATACCTGAAAAATCTACTTAAGTACAGTAACAAAGTATTTGTACTTCTGCAGTATCAGCTGCAAAACATGTGCACTTAATGTTTCTAAGTGATCACATCAGTAATTTTGCTATAATGCGATCATTTATTAAGTTTCTTGGTGTAAAATGTAATAATTCATTAATGTGTAAGTTAGCTTTGGCAGTAATGTATCTTAAACATTAAGCTTATTTGAATTGAATTCAGATATTGCAGGTGTTATCCTGCATGACATCATCTCTCCAACTGCATGTTGTAAAGTTGGTTTTAAATTGAAGATTTATCAATTTGTTTGTTTGTTTGATTGATTGATTGATTGATTAGGACAGAGCACCTTAATGAACATCAGTATAAAAAAAATACAATGTAAATATGCCGGATTTAGCAAGAATGCTGATTTTCAACTTTAGTCATTTGGCAGGTAACAAAAACGTTGATATACAAATAACAATATACAAATATACAATACACAATACTAAAATGAGCAGAATACACCATCTATATATCTGTTTGTATTAACAGAGCAGTCCTCTGACGTTGGTGCTGATGGTCACTTCTGCAGCCATCGGAGGAACTCTTCAGTATGGCTACAACCTCGCCATAATGAACTCTCCCACAACTGTAAGTATGTGAATGCAGCAGGTTTCCCAGTGTAGTGTTAAGTATTAATCCTGACACAGTCCTGTATGTGGTTACTGACAGAGGTGATAACGTTCTGCGGGGTGAGTGAACAAATGGTGCACTGACTCTTGCGGCGTGGTAAATTAATACAGATGAAGCTTAAATGATAAGTTCACAAAAGAAAAAAAAGGAAATTCAGTCATTATCTACTCACCCCAGTGCCAGTGGAAAGTCAACTAAAGTTTTGTAGTCCACAAAACACTTCTGGAGCTTCACAGCAAAACAGAGTTGCAGCATTCTGCTAAACAACTGAAGTTGTTGTTTTAAAGCACACAGTTCATTCAGCGTGAACCAATTCTCAGAAAGCCCAGGAGATGTTATTTACCTCCTTTTCAAAGCCAAAATCTGCACTGTAGCTGCTAAGCTAAACGCATTGGTGCGCAGCCCGTCTGAAGTGGGTCAGCGAGCTCATCTGCACGTCAAAGGTGTTAGTAACATCTTTTCAAATCAATTTGGGATCTCAGGATTTGGATTAGAGGATTTTAAAACAAGTCCCCATCTACTTCAGTTGTTTCGGAAAATGCTGCAATGCTGTTCTGCTGTGAAGCTCCAGAAATGCTTTGTGGACTATGAAACTTCATCTGACCTTCCATTGACACGGCGGTGAGTAGATGATGATTGAATTTTAGGTTTAACACAATCCTTTAAAAGTGTAGTTTGTGTACGATGCTTATCTGGAGGTGTGTAAACTGGCACAAACCAGATTAAGGCTTATTTTGTCTGTGATTAGTAGTCAGTCTGACTCGAGCACATCCAATCCTTATGTTACCTCTAGATAACAAAGATCGTTTTCTTGTGATGAAACAACATTTGTTATGATGTGATAATGACGAACAAGCAAAAAGACGTCACAAACCCTGTTGGCGGGGTAATGAGTGTCAGCTTTAACCACTGATCTGTTTGCATGTGTGAGTTCAGATAACTCAGTGAGACTTTAAAGGTCATCTATCTGGTCTTTTCTCGCAGTTCATTCAAACTTTTGTCAATGAGACATTCCTGGAGCGCTGGGACATCCAGCTGGAGGATTACCAGGTGACTCTGGTCTGGACAATCATTGTCTCCATCTTCTCGTTGGGAGGGTTAGCAGGGGCCATTATCGCAGGACCTATGACCATACGCTTTGGGAGGTAATACAAGATACCAATGAATGTAAATGTTTGAATGTGTTGCACTTCCAGTGAAACGTGTAGAGAGTGAATGATCAACCTGCACATGTATGAATGAATAAATGAAGAGATTCTTTATTTACTTCTGCTGTCACGTGTAGACAGTATATGACCCAGGACTGAGCCTTGATCATCCGAGAAACACACAATCACTTCACTTATTGTCACTGACTTTAAAGCATAAGGCTGATGTTGTTCCATTTTTGTCTTATTTTTGAACAAATCCCATGAAATGACCAAAACCAACAACGCATTAGCCCATGCTCTTGCAGGACGATGTCTGGTGGGATTGACTTAAAATAAACTACACTGCACACATGTTCATTATAACATAGAAAATGTCCACTGATGTCTTTTTAGGTTCAGTTTTCTGTTTTATGTCATGACAACACTGTGCTCATGGTCTGTTTACGTCTCAGCACAAACACCATTTGGTTGTGGTTATAAAACATCATGTTTCAGCTTTAAATACCTCCTTTGGTCGCCACAAACATGGCTGGAAATTTTCCTGAGGTCTCCTTGAAAATATTCAGTGGTGTTACACTTACAAATGTGGCTACTCCACCACCATCACCTCCACCTCTTGCTATGACAGTCATAAAAAAATAATGTGAACATGATATGACAGGTATTATTGAAGTGTCAATATGATATATAGTCTAAGAATGTGAACGTATCAGAGGTTTGAAGAAAATGGTCACATTTTAATCTGGCGACAGAGTTGTTTAAGTTGTTTGTTTGGACGCCAGTGGAGCTCTGTGGCAGAAAGGAATACGATGAATCCGGCTTTAATTTAACAGATCAGTGCTTGTTGCTTGAATCTATTTATGGCTGGTTTGGAGATTTTAATACAATAAATTCACCCACCAAACAGAAGGTCCCCGAGTCTGTATTTCTTAAGACTTGAACTCTCTCTGACCATTGTTTGGTATCTATTAACATGGTCCTCTTTTTCCCTCCCTAGGAAGAAATGCTTGTTGTTGAACAACATTTTCCTCATGTCCGGTGCACTCTTAGCTCTGACAAGCAGAGCTGCCAGGTCTTTTGAGATGATCATTATCTCACGCGTGCTGATTGGAATAAATTCCGGTATGTCATTTAGTCTCACGTGCTGTAAATTCATAATGCCTGTAGCCGACTGCAGTGAGAACTGAACTCAACAGAGACACTGAAGACACTTTGCTGTGTGTTTTTGCAGGGATCAGCATGAATGTGCAGCCCATGTATTTTGGAGAAAGTGCACCAAAGCACTTAAGAGGGGCGGTCTCCCTGTCATCAGCCGTTTTCACATCGTTTGGTGTCGTGTTAGGACAGGTGGTCGGACTAAGGTGTGGACAAGTTTCTGTCCAAATGGGCCAATCCTTTTCTGCAAAACAAGAAAAATATGGGTCGTAGATTATGTATCCACAGTAACGCTCTGGAATTTGTGTTTTAAGAGAGCTTTTGGGCAGCGAGTCGACTTGGCAGTATCTTCTTGCCAGTAATGCCATTCCTGGCTTCATTCAGCTCCTCACCCTGCCATGGTTCCCAGAGAGCCCCAGATACCTGCTCATCGACCGGGGGGACAAGGAGGCTTGTATTCAAGGTGCGTACTGTAATATGCCAAAGAGTGGTGGGAAGTAACAATTGATATATGAGCATTCCCCATTTTATGCTACATTATACTTCCACTCAACTACTTTTCTGAGGGAAATCTTTTTTACTTTATTGCATTTGTCTACCAGCTATAGTTACTAATTACTGTAAGATCTCACATTAAGAAACATGTGATAAGCTTATGAAGTGAAACACACTGTGAAAGATTAAACCAGCTGCTCCCAACAAAGTATCAGTGAGTAGTTGTGTTTCAGATTTCTTTGAGATTGTAAGCAGTTACAGCAAAGATACATATTCTGATGTTTAATTCAAAAAATATTTAGTTTTTATGTGTTCTCCGATTATTTAACTCACAACTGGTCAGATATATCTGGGTTTCCTTTGAAGGGGCCTGACTGCTCGGTTGGTAGCCACAGAACCAAAGTGTGTTGAAAAGTAATTAAAGGCTAACTCCACCAATTTTACAAATGATTGTCAGTTTACAGGTCTTGGTGAGTACTACTGCATATGAAACAAGTGCTTTTGTGGCTCCAGAGGAAGCTGCATGTAATCTGATAAACTGCTTCCAGAGATGTCACTGTCAGTGGCTAAGTGACATTGTGGGTAATGTAGGCGATATCTCTGGTTCTGCTGTATTGATTTTGATTATTTGTTTTTAAACTGCCCATAATGAGTCCAACAGTGTTTTTAGGAGTGCAAAGCTAGATCTGGTGCCTACATTACCCACAATGCCACTCACTGACATCATTGCAGGCAATGTATGCAGCTTTATACACCTTTTTTCAGACATGTAAACACACTTGAATGTGTAAAATTGATGGAATTATCCTTAGGAAACTAGCTTCACTGCACTCATTTTGTCCTTTGACTGCATTTTTATTAAAACACACTGTATTTTTACTTGAATATGAGTTTGAATGCAGTATTTGTACACTGCTGTATTGGCTCTACAAAGGTAAAGGATCTAAGTATGTCATCAATCACTATTGTCAGCTCAGCACATTAAAATCTATATGAAACATACAGAATAATACATTTTAGTCAGAGAATGACAGAAACAAAAAACTTCTCATCTAAGTTGTGTTGTTTTTTTCTCGGTCAGCTCTGAGGCGGCTGCGGGGCTGTGAGGTCCAGAGCAGCGAGCTGGATGAGATCCTGCAGGAACAGGCTGAAACTAAAGGCATGAGGCCACGCCGACCCTGGGAGCTGTTCGCTGACCGCTCGGTGCGCTGGCAGCTCATCACTGTCATGATCATCAGCAGTGCCATGCAGCTCTGTGGGAATGACTCGGTAAGAAGAGCTTGGAACATCGGGAGACTTAACAGTGTGATCTGTGTCTCCGTAGGAAATATTGTTACATAACCCATGAGGATCCGTGTTACTGATACCAAGCTGCAGTGTCATGTTCTTTTGGCTCTCGCCTCCGTCAGAAGGTTGATTAGAAATTTGAGATGATCCATCAGCAGATTGTGTTGTGGGTTTTTCAGCGTTCCTGCAGGTCATATTAATAATGTAAACTGGTGTTGAAGCAGCATCAGTGATGAGTGAAGACAGCATATTGTTTTAAATGTGCCTTGTGTATTAAAAGGCATTCTTTGTTGTTTTTGCAGAGTGTTAATATCACGTCTAAAGTGGTTTCGAGAGCTGCAACAGGTTTCCTTCTCTGTGAGAAAATGCTGACTGTATTTCAGGGCTTTTAACCACATGCTTGGCAGTTTTATGGAGGGGACTGGGTATTAACATAGTTACTCTTTGTCCCAAATGCTGGCTTAATCGGCTTATGAACACTAGAGGAACTTGTAACGATGCTCTGCAGTTATCTAATGTCTTTCTATGTTCTTTGTCTTTTAGATTTACTTCTACGCATCGTATGTTTTCAAAGAGGCTGGAATATCCGATGGCCAGATCCAGTATATTACAATTGGCACTGGTACATGTGAGTTCACAGCATGTATTATGTGTGTAAGTATCTGACACTAAAACACGTTACGTAAGCAGCTAGAAGCAGAGGGAGACTGTTGTTCTCTGAAAGCTTTAACACAGGCCGAGGACTAAGAACAGACCCCTGTACTGTACTATACAATGGGTTTTGCATTTCATTTGAATTCAGTTGTGTATATAATGTTACACTCGCACATGTGAACACTTTACCTTAGATACACAAATTCTTGAGTAGCTACAAATATATGAAAAGGGTCTGTAGTTAAGTGTTTATACTTGAGAACGAAGATGTTATATTTACAATATATCTTGACGTTTTGGGAAAAATGCTTATTTTCTTTATTGCCAAGACTTAGATAAGGAGATTGATATTGCATTTCCGTACCGTTAATATGATGCTGCCACCAGTAACTGGTTAGCTTAGCTTATCATTAAAACTGGAAACAGGGGTAACAGCTAGTCTGGCTCTCTGAATGTGACAAAATGTGCCTACTGGCACCTCTACAACCCACTTACTAACAGGTTATATACTAATTGTTTAATCAAGGCCTTTACAAAAATACTGATACTAGTTATTAGAAATCAAGGAGACTGAACACTGATATTCTGGACCGATATTCAAGTATTTATTCACGAACTGCTCTTACGTACAATTTTTAGGTACTTAACTTGAGTATTTCCATTTTCTGCTACTTTATACTTCCTCTCCACTACATTTATTTGATACATTTGGTTAATAGTTACTTTGCAGACTCAGATTATTCAGTGTTTATAGGCTGTTATTTGTGATGTGTTACCGACCGATTGTTGTAGGCGGGACATTGTGTGAGAGGATGTTGCATCAGAGCCGAAAGTAGCACATTTTAAAATTAGTAGGTAATCTAAAAGAAAAATTATACCGATAATCAGTAAAAAGCTGAATATCCAGCCCAGATAATCAGCCTGGGCTAGCTGCTTCCCCTTTTCAGGTCTTTATATAAAATCTAAGCTAACTAGCTGCTGGCTACAACGACATATTTACCGCACAGACATGAGACTGGAAATATACCATAAACTCATTTATGCAGCACATAGTTACTGCTATGGACTTTAAATATCATTTGTTATAATTCAGTATTGAAAAGAATAGGTTCTGATATACATTGCTGTTTTGATGTTTTCAGAACCTGCTGATAGAACGTAAAGGCCGGAGGTTCATGCTGATGGGAGGATTCATCCTCATGACTGTCTGGGCTGTTGTCTTTACAATTGCTCTGTCGTTTGAGGTATTTAAAACCACTTATATGACAGATAAACGATGAAAATCACTTATTAGCTGTAATTATTATGTGAGTTTTCTACAGTGAACAAATTCTTGTTTGGATTGGAGTGCTTGTGATTGTTTATTGTTTCTTGAGCAAATACTAAACAGGGCGGTAACTGTATCCAGTATCAAGACAATTTCAACGACTCACAATTATTAATAGTCAAGCGATTTTGTCTCTCAGAAAACATGCCTGTGGGTTCTGCCACCCATGTTACTGCGTGTCAAACTGCATGAAAACATAGTGACCCTGTATAAAGTAATATGAGGAGTGTGAGAACAGGGGAATCCACATTTCAGTGTGTCAGTAAGTCCACTAGGAGGCGTCATGAGTCAACATTCAGCGATTAGACAATGTTTGACTTTCGGAGAGTGATAAAGGGAAGGTAAAAGGAAGATGATTTATCTAATTACACTGGATTACAGGCCTGTGAGTGAAAATATTGAATTTCCCTAAATGGATCTCCTTCTTCTTCTTCTTCTTCTTTGCACTAGTGAGTTCATAATTTAAGTTTGTTATACAAACTTAGAGACTTGTCATAAAATATCTGGTCAAACTATGAAATATAAAAGTGTCACAATGCTTCTGGTGGCTTCTTTCTTGTAAGCTGCTCTCTGCAGAGATTTAACTTTCCTCCCCACGTGTGAACAGCACTATGTATCCTGGATGCCGTACCTGAGCATGGCCTGCATCTTCACCTACATTCTCAGCTTTGGCATGGGACCAGGTCAGTTTATGGAGAATTATTTTTTCTGTTTGCATTTTTACAGCAAAGGGACTCACAAAATGTCAGCTGAATGAAATGAAAACATACAGTCTGTTTTTTTCATGTAACTAAGCTGCACTAGTTAGATATTTTATTTGAAATGTTCAGTACAGTTTTAGTAATTTTCTCACCCAGGAGTCTTTACAGCAGCTGTTTAAGTGCTAGATATGATTTCGGATGTTGACGGCCATTTAACATCCAATTAAGCCATAAACGTAACAGCTCCCCGCACGTCTCAACAGCTGTTTCCATTCCCATAAAAACTCACATTGTCTCCTCAGAGAACATTTCAGGTGATATACTCTCAGGTGCCAGTTCAACACGTACACATAGCTTAAACTAATGCAGTCTGAAAAAATACATCCTGCTGTAAATCCTGCCTTCAGGAAGGTTATAATGTTGAGGTGTTGATTCAACTTTATGATCATTTTCGATTATTTTTTGAGGATGTTGAATGGTGTAGCATATCAAATAGTATTGATATTTGAAAGGATGTGATAATGAAGCTTACTCTGATCAATATGTTTTTTTCTCATTTCAGCTGGAGTGACCGGCGTTCTGCCCACAGAGATCTTCAATCAGACCGCTCGGCCGGCGGCCTACATGATCGCCGGCTCCATGATGTGGATCAACCTTTTCATCATTGGAATGATCTTCCCCTTTCTAGTGGTCAGTCTGACACTACATCCATCCAGCTGTCAGCATCCGTCCATCTATACATCCATCCAAACATTTAACAAACATGCCGTGAAGTTAAACCTGAGTATACACACAGCTACAACATTATCAATGTTTTCTGTCTGTCACTACCATAACCCATGTAATTAAAAAGGTTTACTACTTTTAAATGAAACGTGACATCTTTCAACCACCTGGTATTCGAAGACAAGTAATTAATTAGGAGACTACAAGCTAACACGCAGGTAAAATGCAGCATTAAAGACTTCTTAGCAATACTTGTGGCTACTAAAGGCACCCTATAGCGCCCCCAGAGGTCAGAGGCTCAAATTGAGGAAATATGGGATGAGAACATGGCTTCGTCTTTGGGCCCTGTGATCTTTCAAACATTAGGAATTTGAAGTCAAGGTTTTATTTAATTCCATATCAATTACATAAATTATTTTTGAATTCTGCATATATTTACATACAGAGAAACATACAGCCGGGTTTTGTGCTGGCTAAGATTGACACACACAGTAAGACATTATGAATCAGTCTGACAGCTTCCCGTTGTCTTTCTTTCACAGAGCGAGTTGAGCGAGTACTGCTTCGTGCCTTTCGGAGCGGTCTGCCTGTTGTCGGCTCTGTATGTCGGCCTGTTTCTGCCTGAGACCAAGGGGAAGTCTCTGTCAGCCATCACGAGCGAATTCCACAAGCTCAACTTCAAAGGCGAGGACAAAATGAAGGAATCTCAAACACAAGCTCAGTATCAGCTGGGTGAGGTGTGTCTCTCCACGGCCTTGTAGGCAGACTTTTGTCACATCCACTGTCAGCCTCACTTTAACCTGATCTGCCTGAGCTGGAAGAAGTCGTGCGCAGTCCGACAGGGACGAGAGGAAATGGTCACTCTAATATAACCGAAAGCAGCTCCTCCTTTATCTGGAGTGTGTGACACAGGAAGAAAGAACAGTTGTTTGGAATAGATTTTAAAACAACTGGAGGGTGAGCCTGAACACCTTTGCTGAAAAAAATCCTGTGACAAAACATTAATGTATAAATGTTTTGGTAAATAGAGAGCAATTCATTTCATTACAGTTTTTTTTTTTCTCTGTGACACATTATAATACAGATTGTGATTTATGGTATAATTTTTGGACATTTAAAGATTTTTAATTGTGTAATTCCACTGAATATACAGCATAATGTTGCTGTATGAATCAATGTATATAAAATACATTTACCACTTTACTTAAATGTAGGTACAGTGGAACAAGGGAGTAACAATTGGAAATTTTACAGGAATTAATATATAAATTATACTCTGAGTACTGGGTACCTATCTGATGCACTACTGGTAAATACAGCTGAATGTCAGTTACACAGTTAATTTCCGGAAATTACACTATAAATCGTGGGCTGTATTCTTAAGTTCTAACGTTTCTTGTTCAATGGGACAGAGGACACAGTTGTCGTCCATGTTTCCAGAAGAGTCATTACTGACTGTGACAAACTATCAGAGGTTGCAGAGGTTTTTATGTTTTTTACTGAAGTAAAATGTCTTGTATTCAAGCTTTCGCTTAAGGGAAACAGCAAACTGTACTAAAAGTATTAAAGTTAAAGTACTTGTTAAGCAGAGCGGTCCCTTTCAGAGACTTATATTATTATATATATCCTGTTATTGGAATATGCTGGTGTTGTAACGCATGATCATCTTAATGTTACAGCTATAAGAGGTGGACCACAATTTAATTTCATAGTTCATTATCATATTTAAAAACTGATTATGTGTTTTGTTTGTAAAAATCTTTATTTGTAAAGTATAGGAATAGTAGCTGGATGTAGTGAAGTAAATTGTAAAATATTTACCTCTGAAATCTAGTGAACTGTAAAATACTGAGGTAAAATAAAAGTACCTCAAAATTGTACTCAAGTGCAGCACTTGAGTAAATGTATTTAGTTATGTTACGCCACTTTAAAAGATGCCCTCGCTCAGTCGGGAGGTCAAAGGTCGGAGCAGGCTGCACATCAGGACCTGCTGAAGTCTTTACTGTGTATCAGTGTTGCACCATAAAGAATATATTTAGATAGAAAAACAGAGTTAATTTGCACCATATTAAATATGAACTGAATGCATCAGTGTGCACAGCTAACTCATTAAAGACGGTATCATGACGTGGAGCATTTCAGTCATGAAACTGTGAAATCGGCTGTTTCTACATGAGTCTAATATCTGAAAATGTTTATGTTGAGTATTGCTGTCACTCCTTTCTGTTTTAATGATCAAACTCTGAGCCAATAAAAGATGCTTATAATAACATAGCTTTTTATAGTCAAATGTGCAGCAAGCAATTATAGAGAGTCCCATCCCCAGGCGGTTAAATACCGACACTTTGGGACTGAATCAACTGTCTTTCTCCGGAATTGCTGCTGCTCTTTTAACTTTCAATGACATCAGTACAAAAGGTGCCTTTCAAACATGATGCGGTAATAAAGTCATGTCAAATAAATGTTTTCTTGTCAAAAGAAAGAGCGAAAAGTTGTTTTATTTTGTTTAGCCACTGTTGGTTTGGTGACCATCACACACATTCACTCTCACTACCATTAATCTTCCATCCATCTACTGTGTCACTCATATATTGGAGTATAGGCAGGCAGATGTCTGTTATCACCTGGTTGGTGGCATTATCATTTTTTCTGTATGCACTAAAATGCATTTTATGGAAGCTGTCATGTCTTTGTTCACTGGTGGTCCAACTCTGCAAAATAAAGATACCAAAATGTAAGGATGATTTTGTAGGAAAGGTATTTTAAAGTGTACACAAGACATCAAGAATATTAGATCTTTGTAAAGTTATGGAGTGACTAAAGAAACATCTTTATTTTATATATTTCACTTGGTATAGGTATCATATAACCTAATAAAATGATGTAACACACAGATTAAAAATGTGATGTGTAGAAAACAAAATCCTCTTTTCTCACTGGAAAGAAAACTGAGGTGTGGGAATCACAATAAAAATCATCAAGATGTTAAAGACGTTCACACAAATGTTTCTGCTTTTCTTTCATGCTTTTTCATACTCAGTTAGGCGCATTTGACCACATTCCTTGCCATTCACAGCGATGAAGTGGATCGCAATCGGGAAAACAAGCATCATGTATCACTAATATAACGATGGAACAAACGTAGATAAGGGAGTTTTTACATACATCTCAGCTGGGATCTTGGCCATGTTGGTTTAACATGTGATCTGTGTGAAAAGAAAGCACTCATGAGTAGATTTACATATATTACTTGTATGATGATCATAATATTATCTGCATTTTAAAGACCAGGAGAAACTGCACATTAAGTTGTTTTATCGAGCATGTAGTGGTTTCTCCAGAGGGCACCTGTAAACCGCAAATATGCAGAATTTGTTTTCACACACTGGTTGGCTGAGTATTCTTCATTTGTCAGTGTAAATATACATTTACAGCACAATCAGAGTAGTGTGAACATGACGCAGACACAAGTAGTAAATGAAGCACAGCGACATTGGAATCACAGCAAACTGGATCAATCAAAACTCTGAGACATTGGTGCAAGGGCGTAAGTTTGGTCTCAGCTCTGGTAGGGACACTGCCCAGCAACCTATCCCTCCCGCCTAGTGTCTCATCACATTTAAGACCTCAACTGAAGCCCAGACGGTCCAGCTGTTGCTTCCTTAACCTGCACTACATCTGTACTGGATATCTGATTTATGGAAACCAAGTTTTTTATTGCACATCAAAGTTGGCCGAAATATCCTTATTCTTGTGATCTGGTCAGGATTTTGACCCAGGATTACTCGAAAAGTACACAGTAAGAGTACTTCATATTATACATGCAAGTAGTCTATGAAGTACTCAGTTCAGTAGTACACGAATCTTGGACTACTTATGGAAAATATTTTTTTTATTCCACATCAAAGTTCGTTGAAATATCCTTATTCTTTGTGAAGGATTTTGACCCAGGATTACTCTAAAAGTACACAGTAAAAGTGCTTCATATTATGCATGCAAGTAGTCTAGGAAGTACTTAGTTCAGCAGTGTATGAATCCAAAACTACTTGCAGCAACTCTGCCACACAGCGCGTCTTCTTCACGAGAGGTGACGAGAGGGGCTTTGATACCTTCATGTGCCGAGAACGTGAAAACCCTTCAGCCAATCAAATGGCAGCATATCTAAACGTGTTGCCTTGCAGGTTACACTAAAGACTGTGATGAGAGGGCACGTCGGACAAATAGTTCTATACATATGCTTAATACTACAAATAAGTTTGCAAAGAACATTATATTCAATGCAGTATGTAAAAAAAACAAAATTTAAAAAATCGTTATATTAAAATATATCAAAATATTGGTAGGGACAACTCCCTCCCTCCCAAACTTTGGTTGTGACTTGTCCCTATCTTCCTTATGCAAACTTACGCCCATGCATTGGTGTCATTTACACTGATGATGCTGGGGACATGTTCCCACTACTTTTGTCATAAAGAGCTTAGAAATGTGCTAAAAACGTGCTTAATGTGCCTTTAAAAAAAAGGTTCTATGTTAACTTACAATTCATTCTCCCAATGAACTGTGATGCGCCATTGTGAAATTATTTTCCTGTTGTAAATATCTTCTCTGACCTCCTTTGATCAGCTTATCACATCACCTAAAATCGCGGATTTTATGGACAATTCAAATAAATGTTTCATTCATCTGAGCCTTGATGTCCCCACAACTTCTCGACACCTTGCTCTGAGACACTGGACCAACTTAAATGCATGATATTGAATTCATTTTAACAAAGAAAAATGTGTTTGTTAGTGTGTGTCATTTATACAAACATTTAAATGTAAAAGATAAATCTGCTAATCTTTTGCAAGAACAATTACAAGATGGCGTGTAGTTTTTAATAGCCAGTCCAGCAATTTAATGTTGCATTTCCCTTGAAGTTTAGAGACGGTGGCTGGTCATGTTTAAAATCTGAGCTGCAGTAGTCAAGATATCCTGACTTTCAGTCTCTGGTATTGTTCAAGATCTCAGCATACTGCATCTGACAAATCCCACAGTGCATCTGGACTGTTTTTTATCAGACCACTCATGCCTGGTTAAGACCCACACCTTTCAAATGGCGCAATCCCAATTTGTAAGGCAGGCTTACTGTATATCCATTAACTCTTTAAGGTCCAACCGTAACCACGATGACATCAAAATGACATCATCGGGGTTATTGTGTCATGATTGTCAAAGAGCCGCAAAGGGTGCTATGCAACTTTTTGGAGTAGATGAGTCGTCCTTCCCTCAATGAGTAACCAGATCTTCATGTTCAAAATCATTGTAGTACCTCTTTAGTGCTTCCATGAACTTTGTAATCCCACTCTGACGAAGAAGAAGGAGACAAATCTCTTACTATTGTCACACTTTTAATGCTCAGTGCCTGATACACAAGACAACGCTCAGTTTGTATTAGACACACCGATGGGCAGCTGTTCTCTCTGTTTGAACCGTGGCTCGGTTCTTTCCTCTTATTGAAGTCTCTTCTTTAGCATCTTGGACATCCTCGTTCTAGAGAAATAGGGCTCATGAGTCAAACGTCAGGATCTGATCACATCCAGGTGGGCGACAACGTCTTAGTTAAGGTCAGTCAGACCAAAGTTAATTCAATCTACGTGTCATTGAATAAATGTATGGGAGCTCTCTTTTTTTTTTGCATTTTTCTCTTAAAGCTTTGTGTGTGTGTGTGTGTGTGTGTGTGTGTGTGTGTGTGTGTGTGTGTGTGTGTGTGTGTGTGTGTTTGTTGTTTTTTTAACACACCTCTCTACCTGTAATGTCTCACCAGTGAACAGCACATACTGGCAGGTCTTTTTAATCGTATACTGGAATCATCCGGACAGACCAGGCTGTGTCCAGCACAGCGTCTAATCATCCTTGTGACACGGGTCAAAACATGACGGCCTTATGCTCTGACGACATGAATGGACAACTAAAGTCTATTGATGTGTAACTTCGGACGCATCCTTCATATATGCTGCTCCTCTGCTCCTACTGTAGCCAGAATTCAAGAAAAAATGGACAGTGCATCAAAAAAGGTAGGTGCTCTTTCATTAAAGCGCTGTTCGAGATCCATGCATGCTATATCTGAATGTCTGTGACAACTGCGGATTTAAAAAGCTCCATGTATCCAAAAATTCAGTTGGGGAACATTTTATCATAGTGTTCAAACGAAAGAAGAAAACATGTTCATCAATTTGTCAACTTTTAAACGCAAATTTAATACAGAAAACTGAAGCAAATACTGTACAGAAAAAAAACCTATTTGAAGTGTTTTCTACAGATGACAAACAAGGTGATAATAGGACAGTACAAATGTAAACAATGAAATGATTTGAGACTAATGCACAAAATAAAAAACATTAAAATGTAGTAATCAAACCAATAGAATAGAATAGAGATAAATAGAGATAAATCATTATGTATTCATAGAATGCATTTAAAAGTAATATTCAGCGATCATTAAAGGGTCAGTCCATCCAAATCTGGGAATGATATGAGATAAAAGATTAAAAAAAAATTACACTTCTGTTACCACACCAGACAAATTGGGGGGAAAAGGAATTTGAACTGTTTTCAATCAAAGAAATAATCCTATCGACAGAAAAGTCTGCTCATTATCCAGAGAATCTGGGACGAGGCAACCTTCTATTATGTTTTTTAAATGTATGTTTTAATGCGCTGAGCATCAAAAGGATCAAAAAAAAATCCTCACCTTCGTTGTACAGGTGTGGTGGTGCAGAAGATTCAGAGGTTAATTTCATTTATTTTCATTTATTTTTTATTTAAAGGACAGTGCACATTAATCAACATTTCTGTAAATGTGCCAGTGTTAGCCAGCAGGGTCATTTTCAACTGTAGTCCTTTGGCAAGATGTTATACTAGGCACATGGTGGCTAAATATCTACAAACCTAAACACATAAAACTAAAATGATCTGTATGGATGCCTAAATATCAGTTCAGGTATAAAAAAACAAAAAAAAACAATGGCCAAAACATTTGTATTTATATATTCCGATACAGGTAAAGTTAATGTAAGTGGCAATAACAAAGTGTGTACATGCAGCACTGGAGGATGTAATCAGATTATTTTGCTTTATAAGTAAGTAAAAAACTACTTCAACAGCCAATGTTTGTCTTGAGGTAGTACTATTAGCTAAATGTTCTTGAGGCATCAAAAGTAAAAGAACCATATGCCCTGTAACTGATTACTATGGAAATTTATTTTAATGAAGTATTCTATGAATAACATTTTGCTGTTGTATTTTTCAAGGTGAAGCTAAATTCTAATGTTGGGTAGTCTCATCTAATAAGGCATTATCACATGATTTTGAGTCAAATATTAATCTGTGAAGTAATTAGTAAATTAATTATATTCGTCAAATAGCCTATGTAGTGGAGTAGGAACAATAATCGGTGGTTCATGGTCTTTTTTTTTTGTCTGTTATTGGTTCCACATGTGAAAAATTATAACTGACATGTAAAAAAACAAACAAACAAACAGATTAATAAATACAAAAGCCACTCACCAATGAAGAAGCAAATGTCATGTGCCGTTTTTTGTTTTCCACCTGTGAACAAAGTCAATCAATGTGAAAATATCCAGTTAACATGTGAAAACAGCCTATTTAGATTGTTTGGTGCGCACTGAAAAAAAACATAAAGAGGAATAATTACATTTTTACAATTAAAACAAGACTAATTAAAACTCTTTATAGCTTTAATCATGATCTGTAACTGTGTGTGTGCATTTATAACGAGAAGGTGAAGGTTAAACTGAAATCTGTAACAGAGCAGAAGGAGGAACGTGGTGTCCAAAGAGCATCATACAGGCTAACACATGATAATATTCAGAATCATTAAACGCATGTTCGGCCCACACCCCTGTCCTCTACTACAGTGTTTGAATACACCCAGTCAATAAAAGATTACTGTATATATGATGTCCTTTACATTTCAGCTGCAGTACTGGAGACTTTATCTGCTGGCGCTGGTGTTGGGAATCGGGGGATCGTTTCAGTATGGGATTCAAGTTTCTGTCGTTGCCTCTCCAGCAGTGGTAAAATTTCTATTAATTAGATAATTAGCATGCATGAAAACTGTGAACAACCCTCTACAGTTTGTTTTCCTTCAACATCATTCCCTGCGGAGTCTGCACACAGTCTGTGGACAGACTCAGCAGGATGATTTAACAGCTTTAACGTAGTTTTTTGGGTGAACTTATCCTTTAATTCAGTCACAGCTTAGCAATCATAAGAGCCATCTGACAACAAAATACAAACCTGCTAGGACATCAAGTCTTGCCACTTTAACATGACCTTTGACCTCTCTGACCTCTGTGCAGCATGTTCAGAGTTTTGTGAACTACACCTGGATGTTGAGGTACGGCGCTCCGGTGACTGACTCCACCAACCAGCTCATCTGGTCCTTCATCGTGGCTGTGTTGAGTCTCGGAGCCTGGGCCGGGGCAGTTCACTCTGGCAGCCTCCCTGTCACTTACGGCCGGTGAGCCAAACACAACAGGGTTATATAATCTAAAGTCACGTCTGTGGGATGAGTTGGGCTGTTAATTAATAGGAAACACTCAACAGCACTTGCTGACATCGCTGTCTTCCTCTGTTTTTAGGCAGTACAGCAGTTTGTAAACTGGAAGGGAAAGTGAAAAAAAAAGATTAATGTTCACCTTCAATTCCACTATTCTGGATTACAGGCGTTTTCACATAATGACACCAGAATCAAGGGACCTTTTCAGCTATCATTGTTTTGTTTGAAATATAGTAATTTATTCAATTCAAAGGTAAAACAAATACAAAGAAACAATGCATCGTTTAATAGAACTAATGTTGCAGATTGACATAAATTGGGTAGAACATAATAGGTCAATTACCAAAAGTACTGGAATGTGCTCATAGATTGATTATGTGTAATGTAAAGTTTAATCAAGCCCCATCTTATGAATATACTTCTTTTGATTTTGCAGGAAAAAAGCTCTGTTGATTAACAACGTGGTGGCGATTGTCGCTGCTCTTCTCATGCTCTTCAGTCGCATGGCCAAATCGTTTGAGATGATCCTACTGGGAAGATTTCTCTATGGATATAATGTCGGTATGTTCTGGTGATGTGCAGAGTGTTTTTTTGTTTGTTTTTTTAAGCATTTGTAAGACTTCTTGTGTTTCTCTCCGAAGGTCTCGGCCTGAGCGTGCACCTCATGTACCTCGGGGAGAGTTCTCCAAAGAAACTCAGAGGTTTCCTGACGCTCACTGGCTCAATCTTCATCGGTTTTGGGAAAGTCGCAGGTCAAATAATTGGCATCAAGTAAGAGCTGACTGTTGGCGCTCTAAAGCATAAACTAATTAATATTTACAACAAAAAAAACTGTCAAGACAAACTGGGCAAAAAAACAACATCCTACTCACTTACTTATGAAGGAGGCCAAGTTTTTCTTTGGGTGAAAACATTACAAAAATCTGGCAGCGCTCCATGTAGTTCTTCGTGTCTTGATCAAAGACTTCTTCTTGTTCCTGACTAAAATGCAAGATCTTCTAGACCTCTTCTGACTAATCAGTGACTTCCCTGGATAATCTACAAGCAGTCTTAATTACTTTATTTTAAGTCCAAATACATAGATCCACAGTATCTTCCTTTTTTTCTTCTGATTGTGTTTGTTATACACTTAGGGAGATGATGGGAAGAGAAGAAATGTGGCCGTATCTCTTAGCTGTCAGTGGTGTTCCTGCCATCCTGCAGTTTGTGACGTTGCTCTTCTTCCCTGAGGCACCTCGCTACCTTTACATTGACAAAGGAGACACTGAAGGCACCAGGAAAGGTGGGTGTGCACAGCAGGCTCTGCGTCTGCAGACTGAATTCTGACCTTTACAGACATTTTACAAGTAAAGTTGGTCGTTTGTCTTCGCTGTAAGACACAAGTTCTCAGGTCATTAGTTTGATTTGTGGCCCCTGAGTGTCAAAATACAACATTTCATAAACAACATTCTACAAAACATAACATTTCAGGAAAGACAACAACGTTTCAGAAAACATAACTTTCAGACAACACAGCAGCAGTGGTGTTTTGTAAAATGTGGTGTGTTTTCTGAAAAGTTGTTGTGTTTTGACCCTTCAGGGCCATCGTCGTTTTGTTCGTTAACTTCACCTTTCTGTAAACTGAGCTCTTTGAAAGCAGTCTGACTCTGTGCCCATCCAAAATTAATTTCATATTAGACAGTTCATGTGTGATTGGATCAAGGCGATTCACCAGACTTTAACTGTTGAGACTGGGTCATAAATGAACAGCAGATTCATCGTGTCTTTGTAACATGTGCATGTGTGTCAAGCCTTGCAGTGGCTGTGGCAGGAAGACGAATTGAAGCAGGAGCTGGACGACATGCAGAAAGAGAGGGAGAGCACGCTGGGAGAGAAGGCGAAGACTGTGAAGGATGTTCTCACCTCTCGCTGCGTCAGGTGGCAGCTACTGACTCTGGCCATCCCCTGCGCCGGTGTTCAGTTCTGTGGCATCAATGCCGTACGTCCATTTCAGTTTTCCCCTCCATGACATGAACATATACACCGATCAGGCATAACATTATGACCACCTGCTTAATGTTGTAAAGGTTCCCCTTGTGTAGCTAAAACAGCTCTGACCTGTCAAGACATGGACTTAATAGTGGATCCTCTGGGTCCTGTATTTTGGGGGGTGGGGGTTCCACGGAGCAAACCTGGTCCAGCACGTCTTACAGATGCTCGATCAGATTGGGATCTGGGGAATTTGGAGGCCCGGTCAACACCTTGGGCCCTTTATTGTGTTCCTCGAGCTGTTCCTGAGCAGTGTTTGCGGTGTGTCAGGGCACATTGTCCTGCTGGGGGGCCACTGCCATCAGGTAGTGTTGTTGTGATGAGGGGGTGTACTTGGTCCGCAACAGTGTTTGGATGGGTGGTGCGTGTCAAGTGGCACTCACATGAATGCCAGCACCCAAGGTTTCCCAGCAGAACATCGCATTGTGATGAGATGATCAATGTTATTCACGTCACCTGTCAGTGGTTTTAATGTTGTGGCTGATCGATGTACATTCACGCATGAATGAACTGTGTCTTACATTTCACTGTCTCATCCAGCTGTATTTCTACGCCTTTGACATCTTCCGTGAGTCAGGAGTGCCAGAGGACCAGATGCATTACTTGTCCATTGGTATTGGAGCAACAGAGCTCATCGCTGTAACACTGTGTGTGAGTGTCTCCTCATAATAACATTAAAAATCTAATGAAATCACTCCTGAAGGAGGATAACAAAGCAAACTATCATAATAGGAGTCTGATGAAACAACTAAACACAGATTTTCTTCAACATCCTCCCTAATCTCCACATCACTGCTGCGTCTCAGTCATTCTTGATAGACCGCGCCGGCAGAAAGAAGCTGATGGGCTACGGCTATCTGATGATGGGTGTCACCATGTCTGTACTTACCGTCACACTGTCCTACAAGGTAAATACACTCCAACAACATGCATATTCTTTTCTCTAGGCTGTGATGCAGAGGACAGATTATAAATGTTTCATTTCTCAAACAGGATCTGAACTCATGGATCCCATATGTGAACATCGGCCTGATCTTTTTTGTCATCTGCATCTATGGACTTGGGCCCTGTGAGTTTTTTTGTCACTCGACTCCACCTTGAAACATTTCCAATATATTTTGATCACCTTAAAGTAACTTTGTGATCCTCTCTCAGCTGGAGTGTCTATGGCTCTCCCTGCTGACCTCTTCCTACAAGCCTGGCGTCCTTCTGCTTATGTGATCAGCGGGACCATCAACTGGCTCTGCATGTTCCTCGTGGGGATGTTGTTCAGCTACATTGTGGTGAGATGTCTGCTGTGTATCGTCTTATCTCGAATAATCCAGACACATTAAATCTCTATCTTTATGTCACACCACAATCTGATTTCACGTGTGTCCGCACAGGATGGACTCGGCCAGTTCTGCTTCCTGATTTTCGTGGCTTACTGCATTGTCAGCGCAGCCTTTCTGATATTTTTCGTCCCAGAGACCAAAGGAAAGACAATGGTAGAGATTATGGAGGACTTCAACGCACTGAATTACAAGAACAGGTCCGCTGACGCTGAGAGGACTGACATTGATCTTGCAACTAAGTTTTAAGAGATTTCATTTACAGTTTATTTATCACTTTTGACTTTTTCTTGCAAAAGCTTTTGAGTATTAAATCATTCAGTTAAACTATTTCAAGAAAAAAAAAGGTTTACTTAATTGTATATCATTCAACAATAAATAATAAATATGTGTGTGTATGTATTAATGTATATTACATTTTAGTGTAGCCATTTAACAGATTAGAAATGTGGAAACCAGACAGAGTTCTGATGATGACATTGTTTGTAAATATATTACCATGGAAAATAAAACTTTTGTAATCACATCTATATATCGTCTCTCATTTTTTACAGCTGTTTATTTAATTGGTATTTTCTACTATAAATACTACAGTTTAAGCACTTCATCATTTTGGCAGAAAAAGAAAAAGGAAAGACTCATAAGGTTACAGTCAATACGACCAACCAGTATATCAGGGCTCCAATTGGTTCCTTATATATAAAAAAAAATGGGTTGTTCTATTTGTATCTATTTTTGTCTGCCACCGGGCACGAAATCACCTGGGAAAAAGAAGACAGACTGGCAGCATGTCTGTCTGCTTTCACATCTCCATTAATGTCTAAATGTGTAAGTAACCTTGTGTCTTCGCATGTGTTGTTGGAGTGGCAGCTTGCAGACACAGGGGCCAGGAGCTATAAATACATATCTCCTGCAACAAGCAAACACACATGAAACAGGAAATGATAGTTTTCATGATAGACACTTCACCGCAGTGAAATGTATTTTAAGTATCAAAAGCAAAGGGGCCGCAAAATTGCATCAATTTAGTGTTGACTTTACACAAATAATCATTGCCATTACCTGTAGCTGCTCACAGACTTGTGGTGTTTGTCTGCGGGTTTGAATTAAGTTTCCCCAACACCACAGAAGCATAACGTGTCCTACTGTACCAGTAGAACTGCTAGACATAGTTAGAGTCTCACATCTGACCCTGCCCCACTCTTTGCTGCCAATGGATTTACCATAGTAATTAAAAGAAGAAAAGCAAGGAGCTTTTTCAATTGCAATTTATTTGACACTCATCTCTGTACCAACAAGAGAGATGAGACTCAATAACAGAGTACAAAAACAAATATCTATAGAAAAGTATGCTTATATTGAAATAAGTCCAAAGATGTTATACCAAAACATGTAGCCCACATGTTTTAATAGCAATCTTGTTGAGTACGATGATAAAATACCAAGTTAACATATTGTACATTTTCTGTGTGGGTGTTTTTATACAAAAGTGTCAATGCAAGTCACTCTGTACAATTCCTAACCTTTAGAAAAGAGGACCTTTTTTAATCCACTGCTGTGCACAATCAGTATTTGGAAGGCACTTTGCAACAGACCAAAAGCACAAAGCAAAACATTTAGGCCTAAATAATCCTTGAAATTTTTTTTTTTTTTTTTTTTTTTTTTACACTGGAGTACCAACACGAAGTGAAAACAAAAACCATACATCCCAGTGAGGAAAAATAAACAAAAAGGAACGGCACTTCCTTACAGCATCAATAACATAAACAACCCTTATTACCTTTTAAAGAAGTAAATACTAGTGCAGAGTGGATCAAAAAAGGACAAAGAACTTGGTCAAAGACATGAGTCGTGCAGCTGGCAGTGTGAGCGCTACCAGAGCAGAGTGACAGCGAAAACCATTGCTGCCACCAACCAGTGATCGACATTCAGTCCCCAGCTCGGCTCGCAGGCCAGAACATGCAGTTTACACTTCCAATCAAATGGCCATAACTTAACATCCCTCCACATGATAGACGAGAAAAAAAAAATCTTTATATCTACAGGACCACCATTGACAAACACTGATCATATTGGTTGGTTCATATATATTTATATATATATTTATAGAATGTGTATATGAATGGTATATACACTTGTTACAATCACAACATAATCATAAATAATATAGGAATGTACGGAATTTAACAGATTGAATTACCCACAAATAAAAATTTAAACAGAAAAACACAGATCAAACACAGACACGCATGGAGACACGTACACTCTTTTTTTGTGTTTTTTTACAGAGCCATCACCACACACACACACGCACACGCACACGCACACACGCACACACACACAGCTAAGCCCCTTCAATGTTGGATGGGTTTGATTTTCATCGTGATTCAGGTTTTACAACACAAGAAGACACACCGACCTATTAGAAAGATGTTAATCGACTGATGTGTGAGTGCAAGAAAGTCAATAAGATACAAGATGTTCGTTTGGACACTTGTCGTTTTACAGTAGCTCTCTTCTTCATGAGTGTTTTGATGCCAATTTCCTGTTCTTACCGACAGTGATCTAAAACCATTAATCTTTTTTCTTTGAGAGAAATGACCTTCACACACACAATATCTTCTATTCAATTGCATCCTGAGTTTTCTTTTAAGATGTAAAACCAATTAAGAACCATAGTTTTAATTAAAGTAGGGCTTAACTAGTTTACTAGTAGGGGAAACTCCACACATTTCACACGTGACAGTGTGTTTACAGGTTTGAGGGAGTACTACTGCACATGTTAAAAGAGTAGCATAAAGTCTTTTGTGGCTCCAGAGGAAGTTGCATGTAATCTAATAAACTGTCTCACTCGCTGTCACTCATTGGCTGAGTTGCAACATGGGAAATGTAGGCACCAGGTTTTGAAAAGGAAAAAGAATATGTAGAATAAAAACTCTGGTTCTCTTGCATCAGTTCTAATCATTTGCTTTTAAATGGTCCATCATGAATCCAACAGTGTTACAGGAGTGCAACGCTAGACCAGTGGACTGCTTTTTGACACCTGGCATCAACATTACCCACAATGCAAAAGACACTGAATGACATCACTGGAGGCAATTTATCGGATTAGCTTCTTCTGGCGCCACAAAAGACTTTAGACCACTTTTTCACACATGCATTAGTGCTCCCCGAGACCTGTAAACACACTCTAATGTGTAAAATTGGTGGAGCTACCCTTTAACTTACTTATTTTCGTTAGCAATTAATTGCAGATTGTTTTCACGATTAATAATTTAGTCTGTAAAATGTCAAAAAGTATGAAAATGGTCATTACAAATTCCCAGAGCCCAAAGTGCTGTCTTCAAATCGCTTTTTTTATCCAACCATCAGTCAAAAACACAAAGACTCTTCATTTACTGCCACAAATGACAAAGAAAAGCAGCCAGTCTTTACATTTAAGAAGCTGAAACCAGCAAATGTTTGACATTTCGGCTTGAAAAATGGCCAAAACAATGGATTATTAAAATAGTTGGAAATTAATTGTCTTTCAATCAACTAACTGCAGCTCTACATTACAGTGGAGCGAGATTTCAAATCAAACAGAACAAAGCAGAAAAGTGACTGCGTATTGATTTGAAGTGCTCGTCACAGGAATGTCTTGGATTAAACACATTCAATGGATAGCTTGTGCATTAACCTAGCGACCATTAGTGCAAACACAAGACATGTCATCTACTAACAGCACTAGCCGATCTGACAGGTGAGCAACACAAAAAAAGTAAAGAGACACTGGAGAATTAAATCGAGCGCAAGTACGTGACTCTGTAAAGGTTGCATTACATTTGGTCGGTCCAGAGGTTGGTGGGTCAGGGTGTGACTCCTTCGTCCAACACACACATTAACCACACATCTCCATTTAACATAATTTAGAGTGAAACATTATCAAAATGAACAAATCGCATGATTTTTCATTAGACAATTTAAAAAAAACTGTACACAAAAGCGAGGGCGTGAATAAGTTAATAAAATATAATCTACATTTCTCAAAATATATACTGAAAATATACCTGACCTTGGTCCCTGTTTAATGTACACAAGTGATTTAAGCCCTAACGAACAAGAACTGGAAACCTTGTCATTGTAGGGGGGAGGGTACAAACATTCCTAACAAGCTCAAGCCATGTCTCAGGACAAATTGTACAGGTTAAAGGCATTTTATCCTTAAAAAAAAAATTCAAAAAAGGTATGCCTGTACGCAGTTTAGATCATGGTAATAATGGCTTTCATCTCCTTACTTCTACAATTTTACGTATGAATACTTCATTTAAAAAATCGTCAAATCAAAAAACATCCTAATGAGATGCCAGCAGATCAGCTTCATTTACAGCAGCAATCACATCAGTCTTCATACTTCACACCCGCTCAGGTTAAAGGTGAATAGTAGCATTCCTTAAAGCCCCACACCCAGTGGATTTTGATATTTCAGGTCCTTTCATATCCTATCCTTCCTGGCAATGTCGATGAGCCACACTGTTCACCAAGTATTTTTTGACAAATAACTTGATGCTTGATAACCACATTTGAGGGATCACTGCAAAAAATATTTGATACGGGGCATTTTTTACTCCACAGTATCGGAGTTTGCCCCCAAAAATCGAGTATTGTTTTGGCTCTAAACAAAAACCAACCTCAAAATGAGAAAGCTGAGCGCTACTGGAACTTAAAATACAGTTGTTTTTCTGTAGGTATTCCTAATTACTGTCTAGACAAGTGGTGGTGGTTTCATTCGTGATATTTCTTTTCTCTTTACCCTTTACATCTAATGACGACACACAAAACACTATGGTGTCATTTTCTTCTCTGAGGTAGCTTAATTATTTTCTATTTTTGCGGTGCCAGATGGGCTTTGTGTGGATGCTATAACAATTCAAATTTAAGATTTATCAATACACGTTTTAAAAGTGCTTCAACACTGTTGTCCTGTCGATAGTAATTCATTAAGGTCCTTGACAGTCATCAGTGCAACTCAGAGGGCAGACAACACGGTGTATGAGGCTGAAGAAAATTGCTTCTAGTAAATGTGCCATGAAATAAGCCTCGGGCCTGTTAGGAATGCTTCTTGGATAATTTACAGATTCAAAGAAAACCTGCTATAGAAACTGAGGCCAATTTAAATCCCTGTCCTTAAGAAAAACAAAATCCTTCTTAAAAAGACGCAGAGAAACAACATAAATACAGAATTCGTGGATAGACAATAAGCAATTACTTGTTTTAAGGTTGCGGTAAATAATTCATCTCATGTCAAGAAACATTTGTGCAGCTTAGAAAGCTCAATAACACACAAGCCAAAAAAACTAATGGGAGCATACCGAACATAACTTCAACAGATCCACGTCAGGTAAAGGACATAAAACCTTCATGTCGTTTCTTTATAAAGAAAATTTTAACACCGTACACGCACTTTTCATACTCTGAAAAAGTAGAAAAAGTAGGAATCGCATGGCAGTCTGTGACAAAATATATCGGATACACATTAAGCAATGTCACCAACGGAAAAAGTAGTCTTGAGGCAAAGTTATTCCCAAATACAGAGCATCTTCTGTGGGCAACCCGGCTTTATCCTAAGAATCAGAGGCTTTGCAAGATGTGTCACTTCCCTCCAAAGTCGATTCCACTCTGACCCGCCTCAGCGTCCACCAGTGAAGAAGCAAACGCAGACTGGACTATCTGAAAGCCAAATGACTCAAGCAGAGACATGTTTTGTTGAGGGGAGAAGGGAGAGGTCAGGGAGGGGGCCAGCTCATTTAAGCCCGACCCCGAAACCCCCTGAGCCTTCTGGGCTTTGTGAACTCTGTGCTGGTGCTTGTTGAGGTAGGACTTGGTGCGGAAGGCCTGGCCGCAGATGCCGCAGGTAAACTTCTTCTCAGGGTCCGTCTTGGCTTTAGATCCTTCAGGAGACCCCATGGTCCCCGCAGAGGCTCCGTTGCAGGCTAAAGAGGGCATCTCGAGCTCCGGCCCATCGGGTTTGTGTGGGGATTTAAGCTCGTCGCCATTGGACAACTCCCCAAATGAAGGATCTGATTCTTCTGATTCCAGGTGAGGACATTTCCCAGTGTTTTCCTGCCCGTCTGTGGTAAACACATCATGGATAGGGAGGCAGAGAGTTAGACAGAGACAGAGAGAGAGAAAGGGGTAAATGGGAGGAAAGGGAAGTGTGAATTAGGACAAACGGATTATAAAACAAGTTTTGTCAGGTTTTGTCATATAACTTTGGTCCAGTAGCTGGCTGGCACCTGCAAAACTTCAAAATTGAACTTGAGTGAGAAGGCTCCATCACAAGTAGAACCAACTGACAATTTTACACATAAATCACTAAATATAGTTAAAAAACAAAAGCAAAGACACAATTCTTCAAAATGTGGCTACAGCATTTAACTACACAATCATCTATCTCAATCCATTTGCCCAGTGTCCATTGACAAAGCTGCGGTGCTCATCCAACATGTGGGCAGTGCTAGCACCATGCCCCCACCCATCCTCCTGCTTGACCGTACTGACCTGCGACAGGCCCATGGCCAGGGAAGCCAGGCAACCCGCTAGAGCGACACTCCCAGAAATATGGAGCCCCACCTGCCTTCCCCATGAGCAGCTCAGGCTGCAGGCCCAAGGCTGGAGGGCCAGGCTGGGGAAGAACTGGGTGTCCAGAGAGCCCATGAAAGCGACCCTCTGCCTCAGACGAGGTGAGAAGCAGCTGGCGACTGGCGCACATTTCTACACAACACCCGACCAGGGGAGAAAGGAAGGGGGAGGGGGAGCAGACACAACAGGCCGGCGGAAACCATACGGACAGAATTACCTTCATTTCATAACTAGTGTTTAGAAAGCTGTCTGATGAAGCAAGCTAGACAGGTTGGATAGTTTCAATGACGATGAGCGATGAAATAATTACCTTTTTCCTATTTTCCCCTTTAGCAAATACCAAATCACTGAATTAGGTGATTTGTGATGTAAGGGAATATCATAATAATTGACTAAAACAGTTGATATTTGTGCTACTTTCAGATAAAATTCAATCAAGTGTGTGACATTTGAGTACAGACTTTTCTCACACTCAACAAGGGGGATTAAAAACATTAAAAAAATTACCAAACTGACCAAACTGTAAACCATATTCCTTCTGGGCTGTTTTAAAAGCTAATGAATATTCCAATAATATTCCCGTTCCATGCAGCCGTGCATACTCCAATTAATGTGGCTTAACATGTCGTTTATCATGAACACCTTCTGATAAGTCTTTTATCATGTTTAAAAGCAGTAGTTAGTTGGTCAGTTGCAAATTGCAGTCAAAATTTTCCTTAACCCCTAAAAATATCGGCGCATCACTTGTCTTAATCAGAAAATGCTACATTTGGAATAAGGCCTAATTCGGAATATCTAAATGGAAAATGTTGACGTGAATTCCGTATATTGTCTCATTCAGAATAACACTGAAATGTTAGTGTGAGCCTGTAAACGTAGTCACTGTTAGGACACTGCTTGTGTGAATGCTGGCTCCCTAAGACAACTTAAAGAACAGAAAGTCATTAATGTTATTAGTTACACCTGTGCATCCTGCTGTGACATGTCAGGAGACCCCTGTGAGAAAAGTCTGTACTGTGTATAACAAAGTATAAGAGTCTCAATACATGGCGTGACACTAAATGATGACCAAAATGCAGTTAATATAGTGACAGTACACACGTCTAGCCATGGCCATTTCCAACGGTAAACCATATTTTCTGCTTTTATTCAGCTCATGTACCTGATGAGCTTCGTCACTTAGAATTAAATCATTAAAAACTAAATGACTGCCTGATTGATGAGTTCTCAGCTCACCAAATACTAACTGGTGTTCACTCAAATTTGCCTCAAGGGGCTTTACAGTCTGCACATTTTCTATCCTTAGACCCTGGATTTGGATGAGTTTGTTAGCTTTGTGGTAACTATGGTAACTGCTCAGATGACACCTATCTACCATGTGAGGGGTGAGAGGTCTGCTCATTTAGTGACACCACAGAATGGCTCCACAGCCAATTATTTAATCCTCTAACAACTTCAGCAGTGCTGCTCTTAAACTGACTCATTATGGAAATAAGCACAAAAAGACTTGCATAACAGCATCACCTGAGCCATGAGCAAGCAAATAAAAACAATGCCGCTGTCCAAAAGACACATCAATAACAACACTCATTATTTGACATTTGACTGTGCATATCTGTGAGTCATTGTGTACTAGTGACATGCTGTTCTGATCACGAAACTTGCCGGCAAACACTATGACAACCAAAATCGATTTTAACATCAACAACATTCACCTCAAAGGAAACTGCTAAACCACTACCATTTAATAAGCTTGTCCAGTCTCCGCTTGCCAAAGAAGGATGCTTTTCCTCAGCTAGGCCAGGATTCTAAGGTCAATATGGTGCTAATGAATTCCTACTTGTGGTATTAGGACGGATAATATCACTCATTAAAAAGAGGCTTGTACAGTTTCTCAAAATAGCTCCTTAGGCGTTACCTCACTGAAGGAAAATGGCAAATAACTATCAAGTTGGTTATCAGCACATATGTACAACATTATATCATGAGACTTAAGATTCTGGATATCGTTATATGTTATATGTTAAGTGTTGTCTTTTCATGGTAATTAAGGCTTGCATTATAGTAAAGTAATTTTCTGAGCTTACCACTACTAACCACTTAATCATTAAAGCCACATTACTTATGATTATTTACCAAAACTCTCATTGTCTTAATAATTTGTTAATGTACCAATAGTCATCCCAACATTATTGTCGCAATATTGAAATCAAGGCATTGGCTTGAAAATATCGTGATATTTGATTTTGTCACTGAGTCCTACCATCTATGAAGTGCTTTTTAAAGGGAAAAATATCATAATACTTGTCATGTATGACGACAAGGCCTCATTACTGAGCCCTAATAGGATCTGCAGCAAATTATCTACCATGCAAAATTTACATGGTAAACAAAATGACTGGGCATGATTAGTTTTAATGATTTATTAGGTGGCTAATGTTCCACCTTATAAAAGCAGCACTTATATGAATCATTTTGAAAGCCAACCTCTGGTTGGTAATTATACCAATATATACAGCATAGTTTTGTCTCTGATCATTAAAATAATTGCAATCGTGGTTGAGGCTCACACTGTGCACTGTCTCTATGCTACTGCTTCTCCCACAAGAATGGCACAACTAGACAGGTTTCATTAAATCCAGAGCAAATGGAGTACACATTAGGACGATCATGCAACACTGTGCATTGTTGAACAACTGCTGATGGACCAGCCAAGCAGAAAACAGACACTGTTAACCAAATGATGCCATGGCCATGCTGGACAGACACACATGTGAAAAAAAAAATGTTGTATACTTAAATCTGTATGTGGGTCGGCATTACATTTCCAATTCCCAGCCTAAATACAAAGCTACGTCTTCACTCTAAGTAGTACTTCATGTAAAATCGAATCAATTTTACTCATTAATTTATATAACCCTAACCCCCCAAAATCACAATCACATTGCCTCAGTGGGCTTTACAATCTGTACAGTGAAGGACATCCTCTGTCCTGAGACCCTCGATTCAAGTGAGGAAAAACATTTTAGAATGTATGCAAGTAAATGAGTCTTCTGCCTATTGACTTGCATTTACTCTAGTCAATCTCAAAACATGCACTGTTCATAGATGCAGCATAAAATGGTTTCCTCCAGCCATGTCTGCAATTCTGACCTTTGACATGAGTCAGTGAGTACACGTGGGTGTTTTCAACACTTTTACCACGTTTTACGCGGCACTAGGGACTGAAAATGGTGTAGCAGTTAGAGAATAATTAGAGAAAATGTTCTCAAAAAGGTGTGGAATACTTCCAACTGTTTTCCCTCTACCCAATTACCATAGAAAGGTTCTGTATACACTGCCCCCTCTGAATAAAATATGCCAGACATGAGCTAGCACAAAAGAAAGCCAGCACATGAAATTGCACAACAGTAAATGTTTGAGCAAAAAGCTTGGCAGCAGAAGTTGATGTACGCTTGTGTTTTAAACATATACAAAGATGCAGCGGCATGTTTCTCCAAAAAGCAGCAGAGCAAATGAAAAAGCCAGAAACATGGAGGTTTGGGATGGGGCGGCCGGCTGCTTGCCTTCCAATGAGCACTGGCGTCCCATGTGGTAGGGGTTGCCGTTGTGCATCTGCAGTTCCCCCCTTGGCTCAGGGAAGGTGTGCATTGTGGCAGAGGGGGGCAGTGGAGAGCCATGGTGTGTCTTTATATGCACCTTAAGGTAGGACGCAGTGGAGAAACCTGGGACCAGAGGAACAAAGAACAAGGCAGTTGTTTGACACACTCAAGGCCTTGACTGTGAGGAGGGGCGCCCTGTTGCACAACCACAGGATTTTCGTTGTCAATGATCCGATGACTGGTTGACCAGATTAACACTTGATAAGTGTTAATGATTAATTGAGGGGAAAGTTAAATTAATACCCATCTCTTCGAATTTCATCTCTCATCAGTGAAGACTATCACAATATTATGGGCAAGAGGCAACAATCTAAATTCCCATCTTGAGGAAACTGTGATGCACAGGGTTTTTATCCTTGCTTCACTCTGATTATCACAGATACTTGATGCATTTGCAGGTGCAAAGATGTCTATATTACTGCTCGCCATTTATCTTGCCTTGCCTCCAGGAGCCCTGGAGTGGCCAAGGGCAGAAAACATGTATATTGAGGCCACGTTTTACTATATGAAGTGCTCAAAATGCTTTTCAGTTGCAATTTGTTTCAACATTTTGATTAATTTGTGCCCATGAGATAAGTGTATATGGGTAGGCTATCACGACGCAACTGTTGTATGTCTTGATCAAAGTCTATCCACCATGCATAATAATGCATACAACTCATTCTACAGCCCTGTTCGTTACCCTCTAAATAAAGACAGAGCTATTTACCAGCTGTTTAAAAAAAAAACCTGCATAAATTCTTCCTCAGAAAACTTTGAACACAAAGAAAATGAAGATTTTTCTACTTTAACTTTCTTTTCTCTTTTCTTTAAAACTTGCTTGTAACTCGACATCATTGTAAATGAGGGCAACCTCAATGGTTCTTCGAGTTTAAATAAATGTTTTTAATTGAACTGAGCCTGCGGCACACATAAAGGCTTAACGTAGTGATAGCCTTCCTATGCTTTCAGCTTAGTAAATAACTGTATCTTGTTTCCACTAATAATCAAAACATGAGAATGAATCATATCTCGTGCACACACAACACCATTTTGAGTGCTCAATGTGATAAAACATGGAGTTAGTTTTTGTTTCTTTCCATTACAAGGAGAATAATAGAATGCCTCCACGGATGGATTTTGTTTTAACTCAGCTTTTCTCCACTGTCTTCAATTAATTTTTTTTAAAAGCAAGCAATTTGATGCTTTTTTTTTTAAAAATTTTTTTTACCCTTTTATCCACTTTATCCATTATTTCAGTTGCAGCTTTACACATTTCATTTGTAAATGTAACACTGCTCTTATTTTCTTTGTACAAGGAGCACTCAAGCAAAAGTTACAAAACTTTCATCTGACCTCTGTGAAGAGATAAACCGTTAATGAAAAAATGAGTCCCCAAAATAATCTCAACTGGTCCAACCACAGAAGGATTCTTGTGGATGATCTTTTCGGGCACAGAAAAGCAGAAGCCGGGGAAGCCTGAAAACATTTTCAGCAGGGAGCACCAAGACTTTATGTACAAGGTAAAGGCCAACTTTCAGACATATTTGTCACATTTAATATGTGAATTTTGTCTACAGACCAAACAACAACAACAACAACAACAACAACAAAAGAAATATAAATATTTTGTTAAACTCAATGCATCCTGTCCCATTAAGACAGTGCATGATCCAGATGGAATGATTTGAATCAAGATGTGACCTTTACCTTCACAAGGAAGAGGCAATCATCTTAGTCATTTCATTTACAATTGTGTTTGTGTAGCACCATTAAAATCAGGAAGCAAAAGCGACTAAAATAGGACCCAACATACCCTGAACAACACTTTGGGAAGAGTCAGGAGTGTTTGCGCTTTCTCCTTAAGATATTCTGTGACTTGTATCCAGTACATTTCAGTGTTTATGGAAGATATTTAACCAACCATTATCTAAATGGAAATCCAAAAGATGCAGTAGGTGACCAATTTCATGTTTGGACTGACATTAAAAAAAGACATCCCCCTCATTCATTACAGTGACCTCACTCTACACACCGCAGAGCCAGCCAAATACCAAAACCGGGTTACGGCAAGCTTTTATCCTCTGAGTGTCCATGACTTCAGTGCCAACTGAATATTTGTCTGGACACGAGGAGCTTGTAACAGTGTGGTGCACGCTGAGGTATTTTAAACAATTACCTTTGTTGCAAATGCCACAGTAGTTATGCGTTCCTTCACTGTGTTTCTTGAGATGGTCCGTCATGTAGGCAGCTCGCAGGAACTTGCCACAAACTTTGCAGGGGATTTTGTCCTCATGGCATGCGAGGTGTGACCGGAGCCGATCTCTTGTGGCAAATGAGGCATTACAAATCTGCAAAACAGAAATGAACATGATAACATGTATTTACATTAACTAAGCTGTGGGATATTAAGTCTGATCTGTGGATCCTTAAGGTTACCTGGCACTTGTGGGGTCTCTCTGTTGTGTGAACCTGTTTGATATGTCCATTCAGGTGGTCTGGTCTGAAAAGAAAAAAGGAAAATAACATTTGTAATGGAAATTAGCCATAGATGGACATAACATACACATTTCCACACAGCTGAATATCTTTTCTTACTATTACCATTCCTCACTTAAACTGTAAGGAAACCTCTCTGCCTTTGTTCAGACTTCCTTGTGAAGGACATTTTATTTCATTGTATTCATCTTTATGATTACTGAAGAATAGCATACAAAAAATAAGCACTGTAACTGTTGTTGACTTCCTGTGTAAACCAACATGTGAAATGTTTGCCTCCATTACAACAAACATCTTAGTTATTTCTGCCTGACTTCGTGAATGTATAATTATATCCATGTTGTCTTCATTAAACAACACATTTGTGTGGTATCACTATATACGTCTAGGAAAATATCAAAGCCGGACTGAATTCCCATGCTATGAAATTGAATGACTCGTTTTATTAAAAAATAGTGAAAATAATGTTCAGAGCAAAATCAAAGTCACTCCCCAACTGTGTACAAAATGTTTTCCCAATACAAGAGAGCAAATATGATCTGAGAGGTGTTTGTAAGTTTACCACACAAAAATCTAAAGAGTTATTAAATGGAAATGTATTTCTATTGTTGGGGTTAAATTATGGAATGACGCAAATACACATTTAAAAATGGATAATTAGGGTTTTCAAAAGAATGGTTTACAAAGCTTATTTTTGAGGGTTACATGCGTGAACTACTTTTTTTGTTGTTGTTTTGTTTATATTACTGGAGGATAGCTTCAACTGATAAGAGTTTAGGACAGGCATATGTAAGAATTTGCTTCTGCCTGAGTGTGATTAGTCACTACTTAATTCATATTATATTTAGTCAGGGCTGACTATCTATATAATATATGTAATATGACTAAATAAAAATACTTCTACTACTAATACTACTAATCTTTTACATCTTGTAAAAACAATAAAAAAGAAAATGAAAATAATTCAGTGGGGGGTGTCATGCAACGCAGGCCAGAATCAAAACAAGGATGTCGTGGTTATGTGGCATGCTCTGTAACCATTTGCCTACCAAGTGCTGACATAATGAGTTCAAAAACACTCTTTAGTAAAACATTTTAAAGCAAAGATTAAGGTGGGACATGACATGTGCACCTCCATCCTCTCCCTCATCAACATTTTCGCTTTCCTTTAGCAGTTAGCATGCAACTACTTGTGACTTCCCTTTCATTTCTTTTCTGCATGTATTTTGGCCTCCACAGCAGTAGGTGGTGGCAGTGAGTTCCCAGCAGGGCCTGAGAACACTGAGCCTGGGAAACTAGTTTTTGTGGTTGACACCAAATTACACAGATGACAAGTCCTTAAGTGACGGTTCTGCAGTTTTGTGAGAACAGAAACAGAGATATTGGTGTGTGCTAACGTTGAAGAGTGTGTCAGGGTTTGCAGAAGTGGCCTTCTTAAAATGGCTTTGAACTCTGTCCTGTCTCTGTTAATTAGTACTAACTTACAAGAAGCACATTTGTAGCTTCACTAATTTGGCTGTTTCAAAGCTGGAGCTTGACTTCAGGCTGCTGGTGATAAAAAAAAAAGGCTGACTACATTATGTGTCTTTGTATTTTTGTGCATCTATAAAGCTGATTAAACAGGAACATCAGGGCTGTCATGAACTGCTTCCACCAGTTCCTGTTTTGATACAAAACTGTGGGTTCAGCCTGTAGTTACTGTCCTTTAGGTATTACATCTCACATGCAGATATGTAGGGTTGCACTGCAAAAAAAAAAAAAAAACACTCCTGCAGACTGTGCAGGGTGTCCGATGATTGAGGCACAGTCACACCATTGGTTTTTTGTACAACTCCAAAACACAGAACACACTGTTAGTGGTTCAACTCACCTTGAAAACCCTTTACCACAGCTTTGGCACACATAAGGTTTGCCGACAGACCCGTCATGGGACCGCACATGGTATGACATCCTGTCCTTGCGTTTGAACCGGAGCCCGCACACATGGCACGCATACGGCTTCTCCCCGGAGTGGGACAGCTTGTGTCGGTTCAGGTGGTACACGTCGCGGAACACTTTACCGCAAATGTCACAGCCAACATGCCGCCTGGTCCTCTCCCTTTTGCGGCCGTTGTCCATTGTCAGCCCTCCGTGTACTTGAACGCCGTTTTCCAGCAGACCGGGCTGAGACATCCCCGACATGCCGCCCGCCGCTGTCACGCTGTCACCGACGTTGTTGTTTACACCGCCGGTGTGGGCTCCGTGCTGCGCTTCGTGGTTCTTCAAGCGGGAAGCCTCTGTAAAAGCTTTACCGCACGTCCCGCAAGGAAACAGCCCATTGTCTTTCTGCGTGCTGTGATTAAACTGTACAGCCTCCACTGGCCCGCCAGGTTTCTTTGGTCTCCCTCTGTTCCTTTTCGACCCGGGGGAGCCAGCGTCGTGCTGGAACGCGTTCCCCGGTATTTCCGTTGATGGGGACACGGACAGTCCTTCCACAGGCTCCAGCATCGGCACCGAAGACTCGCCGCCGTCCTCCAGCAACACGACGGCGGTGTCTTCGCTCCTTTCCACATGCATCTGTGCATTGTTAGCGAAGCTCTGGCCGTTCACCAGCATTCCCGTTCCGTTTACCAGATCCTGCTGCTGTGCCACCGGGAAACCCAGCTCCGTGGTCCCCGTGGCCTGGAAAAGGCTGGCGTCTCCCCCGCGGGAGGTCGGGACGAGGATCTGCACATTGGACTGTTTGATCACCTCCTGACATATCTCAATGACCGACCGCATCAGCAGAAACTTGGCAGCTGTCATCAACTCCGGGAAGCACTCCAGTCGCACCACAATCCTGGAGGTGTAAGCGAAGTCCAAAACGTCTTTAAAAACTTTCGGGCTGATGGTGTGCATCTCCAGCTCCTTGGCGTCGCCGTCCCCCTCCGTCTGGCGACTGAAGACGGACTCGAAATACTCGCTGCACGCCGCCAACACAGCTTTGTGAGCAGGGAAGCTCTCCTCGCCGACGCGTAATATCACATCGCAGAACCTGCCTCCATCTTTCCTCTGAATGTTGAGGTTGTGTAGCATCTCCGCACTGTGCTTGCTCACCTGGTAGGTGTACGAAGAAGTCCAAGACGGCTCCGCTACCTTCTCCATGCCGAATTCATCCAATAACAATGGTTGTTAACAGACGCGGTCGAAGAAATGACGGATTTTTGCGTGGACGATATCGTGCCGTTGATTCCAGCTAGCTACAGGATCCAACACCAGCCGCCCCTCCCCGTCGTTTTAGCATCTAACGTTAAAACGTTAGCAGTAGCAGCAGCAGCAGGGAAAAATGGCAGCCCCCCAGCTTCCTGTGAACTTTGACCCCGGTTTTCTTGAGGGGTGGGGGTCGCTCTTGTCTTGTGGAAAAGATGTTTCCCTGCGGTTTGAATTTGATTTTTGTAATCATTAATGCTTATTTAATTGTAATGAGCGCCTCTTGGAGGTGCAGAGCCCCCCGCACCGCAGGGGTCTGTATGTCTTCAGCTATGTGGAAATGTTACCACGCAGGTCTCTTCCTGCCTGCTCTGTTTGTAAAACCCCTCCCCCAACCAACAAACCACTAACATGAAAAACCCCCTTTCCCTCTGTACGAGCGCTGTCTGTGCGCCCAGTCAACACAGTCACACGTCCAGGCATTATACTGTACAAGTCACTTCAGGGAAGTTATATATTAAAAAAAAAAAAAAAAAAAAAGGTAAAAATAAATGTAAACGAAAACAAAACAGTCGCTCACATCAGTGTAAACCAGTATTATAGTAAAATATCAACAAATATCTGTAGATATAATTTAAGGGTGGATTGTCAGGTTGGAGAATATTTTTTGAAGATGATTCAGAGTGAAAAATTTCATAAGCAACTTTTACATTATTGAACCTTTTTATTATTATTTTACCTTAACCACCCCAAGCAGATTCAATTTGCAGTCATTTATTATGTCTTATTTTTCTGCTCTATTATATGTAGTACATGTCTAATGTGTGCATATTTGATTGTTTTTTTCAATAAAGTTAATTAAAAAACAATGATGACCATCTTTCAAGGTGCAGTTTGTAGCTTTGGGGAAGACATTTTTAATCAGAAGAGAAATGATTTGTATTTATGCCTAAAACTAAATAAAGTCAATCTTAATTTTCATGATTGAATAAACTGACCTTAAAAAGACAAAACAATTTCGTATCATTTCACTTTTATATTTGGCGGACCCTGCCACATTTCTAGCTTCAAACAGTGTTCTGGGAACCTTGTTTTCTCTGAGGACAGCTTGTTTATTCAGTTATGGAGAAAAAAGTAATAATTCCAAGCTCGTATTATTACCCATTATTATCTTAAATTTCTTCTCCAAAACAACATAGTGCCCGTTTGAACACTAAAGAGTTAAATTTGTCCAATCCCATTTACCAGGGGCATCCAAAGTGCGGCCACAGGCCAAAGTTGGCTCTCCTTAAGTTTCATTTTGACCCACCAAATAACAGTAAAAAATATTCACAATTTTGTTGGAGGTAAAATGCTCTTTAAATATGTAGGATCCATAATTATGAATCAACTTTCATAATCCCAGCATGGCAAGGAGAGTGACACTTTGCAAGAAGTCAATCAATTAAGGAAACGTTGGATCCTAGTATCATTTTGCATCTTAATACAGTACAATAGGTGTGTTTTCTTTTTGTCCCTCCAAGGGAAAAAAGTTTGGGCATCCCTGCTATGTACATTAGGAGGCACAAAGTTAAAAACTAATACAATCTATTCCACCACCATTAATAAATAAACACCTTTCTGAAAGAGTCAAATATTGAAGATTACAAGCTTCACTACGCTGAAGCTTCATTTGCAGCCTAATGCATTGGACTAGAGCCTGACACCATTTTAATTCTGATCATGTCTGTTATGTTTTTAAAACCACATAACAGAAACAATAAGGATTCAAAAGATGTTATTAAATTATTGAGCCGGTGACATGTGCATTTAAACATTGCAAATCGATATTTCTTGAAATACCTCAAATGTATGACATGCTGTGATATCTGCAATATGCCAGCATCAGAAGCATATATCCTGGCCAATTTATCAGCCTAGCTCTGCATTGGACTGTAAACTTTAACAAAATAAACAAAGAACTCTGTTAACTATTACGAACTAATTTGACAAACATTTTGGATGAGATTACAAACAAACCTCAGCAATTCTCCTGGCAAGTACAGCCATTATAGAGCAGAGAACAGACCACTATCTGTTTAGAGATCACAGTTACACTGAGCTGACTAAGTATATATACATTCAGTATATATAAATATCATAAAAGCATTAAAACAATTAAGCAAATCGTGTTTTACTGAATTTTATTTATTAATTCTATTTGTGCTTTTTATAACTTAATAGCACATAAACAAACTGAATCCCAACCACCCTCAAAAAATTGACAATGTGAGCAGTGCTGCCCACCCCCCCCCCAGTGACAGGTTGGATATGAGAGGATACAGTTTAAAAAGGAAGGAAAACAAAACAAAAAAAGGCACAACCAGCTCTAGCTGCATCCCCTGGAGTAGTCGTGAAATGCTCCAGCCAGTCACTTCTACAGAAAAAGGGCCACTAGCCACACAGGAAAGGTAGAGTATACACAATCCAACATTTCTGATTAGCAGTAGCCCTTTCTCTGAGCATCAGGGGGAAATTAAAGTTGGACAAGACAAAGGAATGCTACCAGCTCTTGGTGACTTTGTCTCTTGCAGTTTTCAGATGAGCTGCAAGACAGTTTCAGCTTCCCCCATACCAAGAAAAAGAAAAATAGCTATATACACAGGGAGAATAAGATTCTTTCCCAAGGTCTGTACAATTGGGCCTATACATTATTTACTGCGCGGAGCCGAATACAAATACAAAAAGGAAAAAAAAAAAATAATTCACTCAGTCGTCAAAACTTCCATCACTCGTCTTCCCATTACTGCTGACAAGCCTCTTCAAAAGCAGTGACTTCAAGGTTGAAGACAAAGCATGGCATGGTTAACCTGTCCAGGTCTGTGCACTGTCTTTCAAATTAAAGTTCACATTTTTATGGTAGGAGGAGGTGGAGACGGGCAAAAAGAAAAAAATAAATCTTGCTATCCAGCAGTTTTCTTATGGCCGGAACTCCAACTCATCTACACTTATGACCTTGGCTGGCATGGAGGGGAGTGGCTGTTCTAGCACGTCTGTGCCGAACCACTTGGCGAGGCCGAGAGGGGGGCTACCCCCATGTCGCTGGGATCCATTTGTCCTGTGAGGGCCTTGGCTCTGTGACTGAGGGCCTGGGACATTTGGATGCACTGCAGGGAGATAGAAAATACATAAAATGGGAACAATGATACCGCTGCTAGCAAATGTCAGTACAGACTCATAATATTATACATTAGCTCCACTCACTTGGTCTCTGTTGATGAAGTTGCTGCTGCATTACTGCTAACTGCATCTGAGTATTGGCTCTGGGAGGTAGAAGTGGATGCCCTGTTGCATTTAGAGGGTACAGCGGTTGTCCAAGCAGGGCAGGAGGCAAGCCTTGAAGTTGTGCAAGATCAACATGTGGTGGAAATATACCTGGTGTGTAAAATTAAAGACTTCCATTAGACATCGTCAAGGTTAAACATCAGGTCAATTTCAATAAAAGCCATCCCAGTTGAATATAAATACATTTTACAAAAGATTGGTATATGAAGAAAAAGGCTAACCTGCTTGCACAAGAGCAGGTCCAAGTTGTTGGGGCTGGATACCCTGCGCCAGCATTCGTTGAACCACATTAGGGTGGAGCTGGGGAGGAGGCCGCACCATGGGTACGTGGGATAGCAGCGGTACCGGATAGATGGGACGAGGGTAAGATGAGGACGGTCCTGGAGGTCCCATGGTGGATGTATGGTGTCCAGCAGAGCCAGGCCTGAGACGCTCCTGGTCCTTACTTGGTAAGGTCTGCGAGCCAACCTTTACCCCTCCTGAGTGGACTGCATTCCCGTCCATCACTTCCATGTATAGATTTGGCAAGCTGCTGTCTGTAATCACATCACCCAAAAAGCCAATGTTACAGTGCTGTAGTTGGTTAGGTAGTCAGCTAAAGTTCAAATGAAGAAGTTGTGGGTAATTATATCCTCTGTACCATCCTGGGAGTGGGCAGCTGCCTCCTCTTTGTTGTCTGAACGACTCGATGGTTCGTCTCTTCCTTTTTCTTTCGTCGCATACATTTTGCGGATCACAGATGTGGGTGTAAATGATGGAGACAACTGAAGTAAAACAAATTAAAAAAAAAAAAAAGATAGAAAAACATTAACACTAGCAACACTAAAATTGTGAAGGGTCTAACTTTACATGACAATTCAGAGCAATGGCAGCTGGGAGGATAAAGTTTATGCCCACCATGCTGGTGACAGCATTGCCTGGAGAGTTCCTTCCAGCAGGCTGGGGGCCTGGGCCAGGGGAGCGATTTGTACGCTGCAGTCTGTGGATCACAAGAAAATCAGCCATGTGTAACTGTCAAATGCTAAATATCATTTTTTTTTTTTTAAATTTGGTTTGAATGCATCCATTCAATAAACTGATGTGTGCCAGGCCTCAAAATAATACCGCAATATTTTTAGGCTATATCATGATACATGACACACATCTTGATATTTTGAAATCTCCTCAAAAGCACAACATAAATGCTAGAAAAAAAAATAATAATCATCAGTAATGTGGATATAATAACTGAGTGGGTAAAGGCAACTATCAGTACAAGTAGAACAGTCTGGTAAGTTCAGAAAATTACATCACTCTACTTTAAATGCAGCCTTTAAAGCAGGAAACGACGACACTTAAGCCATATCATGATATCCAAAATCCAAGACTATATGTAGTCTCATATCATGATAAAGCTAAAGTATTGATCTATTGCCCAGCCCTTGTATATGCCAGTAAGTAGCATAATATTTTTCATGATTGTCAAGGATATTTTGGTACACGACAAAAACAATTATTTTTAAGCAGTACATGAGAACATGTGGCATACTACCATTAGTGTTTCTAAAGTAGCCCAATACAAATGCCCTCTTCACAAGACTGTTAACTAAAGGGCTCATTAATCACATTAAAATCAATTCCGTATCAATCATTTCAGCATTGATACACATAATTCTGTATTTTAAAATGTTTCAGAAAAAAACAAAAAACAAAACCTAACCTATTTCGAAAAGATTTATCCTGTGGGTGCTTGTAGCCGGACTGGAATGCGTGGTGGCCATGTAGAGCAAGGTCCTGCTGGAATGCCAGAGCTTCAAGATCTGCCTGATTCACTGGCATGGAGAGCGCCCTCATCTGGATAAACAAAAACACACACAACTGAAGAGATATCCGACTGATACCTGAAGGTGATTAGTGTTTTTTCTTAAAATATAACTTATTAAAAAGTAAACAAAAAAACCTATACATCTGTTTATGAAGCTTAAAGTAAAGCTAGAAATACAGATTTTTGTGAGGTAGCTTGGAATTTTGGGCGATATGCCAGGTTGGTGAGGTGAGAATGGTACTTTAATTGAAGTTCAACTTGTCAAGACATTCAAGTTACCTGTTGGGGTGTAAGCGATCCAGGGCTGATAGACCTGTGTACATCAGCAAACTGCTCTGGCAGCATGGGCTGATGACCAACAGGAAAACCTTGAGGACGGAGAGGAAGAAAAACTATTAAATGATCCAGCTCGTCTAACCAACACCATTGACGCAACCAAAAAATTATTCTTACTGAAGATTTAGGATGCTGAAGCTGAACTCTTAGTTCTCAAAGAAGGCATCAGTGCCATGCAATAAGAGCTGTTATTAAGTTTGGACAGTAGCTTAACAATGACTAACACTTCCTCCTGTTGCTTCACATTTAAAGCATTCAACTGTGTGGTGATGACAAAAGTCCATCCAAGAACATTTCATGATTAATAAATTAATCGTACCAGTACTGAGAACTAACATTTCATTAAAACACATGAGTCCCATTACTTTTCTGATGATGCGATCATGAACTCTGTGGGTAAGACCTAATGATTAAAATGAGAAAGTCAATGCATGCAATATGCAATTAATCCAAACAGTACGGTTTTGTGATGAACTTACCTGCTGAAGGTTGCAAGCGACTATTGAAGTAGTCAGGTGAGGGTGCCCTCTGTGGAAACAGAGGGGGTGATGGGCCCTTGTGTAGTAGACCATGTAATGGAGCAGAGGTTGTTGGGCCATCAGAACTGCCCAACAGATTCCCAAGTAGTGTAGGGGAGCCACTACGAGCAGGACCTCCCAGGAGCTCCTACAATACAAAGCACAGACGTATTTTAGTCCCAATTCACTATAATGTTATTGGTCTGGCAGTTAGATTTAACTGTTCGTAAAATGTGGGATTAAGTAATTTTTTCCCCCCATTAAGTTCACTCTGGCAATTTGCTTGGTGCCTTGCAAACTCTCGACAGCTCTAGTGAAGAAACACTGTCGGATTCAGAAGACACAAAGTTACAGTGGTGAGAGATTTAGTCTTTTATGTTTTGGCTGCCCCTAAAAACACAACCTGAGGTTTAACAACTGTATCCACCGTTTCCATAAAACCTCTTCTGTAGGCTGGACTAGAGATTTGTGGCCCAGCCTATGGTATTCTTCTCATGCTGCATCTGTTTGACAGCAATAAAGGCAAATAATTAGACCAATTAATTTTTCTCCTGTAGCAGTATGCAGAGGTTCATTCTGATATGTTTTCTATTTGGGAGCTGCAGCATTCACACCTTGCATTTGTAATTTTATTTGGTCAACTGACACCAATTTTGAGGGTCTACATAGTTCATAACATGTGGCACCAATGAAGAGCTTGCAAGTCTGGCCTGGATAGTGCACACTGTCATCTACCCAGCGGGGGCCTTGCAATCAGATAAACAAGTCAGAATTCAAAACAGCCATTTTCAACAATTAGATACAAATTCATCAGCACCCAACTGTTACCTGGTGGCATTGCCACCATGCCGAAAAGACAAACACTCCACATCCTCATTAATGTTTTGTTTTTAAGCCCTGATCTGACAGGGAGCAGAGGACAGCACAGATTGGAAATTGGAAACTGTAAACACTAAAATGAGAAGCAATCCAACACAGGCAGCAGAATGATTTTACCACAAATTAATGAGCAGTCTCTAATAAAAAGATCAATACCCTTTCCCCACTGCAGTTCAGTTTACACTTTCCATCTGCTCCAAAAAATATTTTAATCCTGCAATGATTATGACACACCATCATCTGATCGCAAACCAGAGACCTGTATACCTCCCCAGACTGAAAATAGTTTGCACAAGGCCCTGTGACGATCACTTGCTCAGACTTAACATCTGTCAGCATTAGCCTGAGAAGATGATCAACATACACACCTGAAATATGTTTTTCTGCTGCTGAGCGGGTGGTGGAGCTTCAGACACGGCCATCACAGCGGGGTCTGAAGGCTGCTGCATTGTACAGAGAGAAAGAATGTGTCAGTTGCAATCAACCAAAAATAACTAATTCTCTGTAAGAACCCATCCCAGTGAGCGTGCCATGTTTGGGAGGCATTTTGATATTCATCAAAATAGAAAATGGCAGACAAATTGGCCCTTTAAATATCAGTGTTCACTAGATATAAAATTTGGACATTTATCAAGTACAGAATTGAAGTGAAACCTCTTTAAACTGCAATACTGAGCCCACTGAAATGAGTTTGTACATTCCACTCGCAATCAAAGTGTCCCTCATGCAAGTCAGGTTTGCCTTTGGTTCAATGTTTTGTCATTACCGAGCATTCGTCCGATGGCTCAGAAATAAAACCAGATTACCAATTCAGACACTGACTTGCATAAAAAGGACATCTGCATGACATTTTTTCATGCATCATAACAGTTTAATAAAAATAAAAAAAACACCTCAAAACTGTTCAACAAATTTATGCCCATCACTAGTTCACTCAAAAGTTTCAAAAAGGGGGTTACTCATGTAGTTTAAAAAGCTTGCATGCGGCATCACACAGGGACATATTTGTATGAAGTTACCAGTTTCATTGCAGCATGCAAACTGTTGGTAGTTATCCAGTCTAAGTCTGGTCAATATAAATAAATAAAAATATATGGCAAGAATACTTACATTGTTTGTATTGGTTTTTGGGTGAGTTGGCAGAGTTCCACTTGCCTTCATGCTGCTGACCAGTTTATTAAAGGCCGACATGTCGGAGTCACGTGAGTTTGGACGGGTTCTGGAGCCACCGGTTAGAGCCTCCTCTAAATGTTCAGCCATGAAGGGTGTGCCGTTTCCCCTCTGGGGAGCCGGCACCTTTCGCACCTGTGATTCTGAGCCCAGCTTCATTCCCTTCATCGATCCCTCTACTTCCTCCAGCGAGAGTACCGCTCCACAGTTGGCTGGGGGCAGATTTATACAGTTTAACTTTATGTAGGACTGTTCAAAACACTCAAAATAAAAGCTAATAAAAAAAATAAAAGACAAAAAAAAGACAAATGGAGAACTCAATACAGAGTTTAGAGAAGACTTCTAGTAGGATGACAACTCGGCATATTGAAGGCAGGAAATCTAAGCTCAGATGCCTGAACAGAGAAGGCCTTAGCGAGTGTTCAGATACAGGAGGTTAGTCAGATATTCATTTCACTGGAATAGGCAAAAATATTACCCATCTAGTAATGCATTTATGGCACTCACTGCTTTCCCGTAGCCGAGCCTTGTTCACTGACAATGTAGAAAGAAGAGGCTTCAGGTCTATTTTGGCCTTGTGCAGCAGTTCCAGGATGTCCACCTTCTCCTTGCACTCCGATGATTGAATAGGTGTGAAGTATGGAGCAGGGCCGTGGCCAGGGGACGTGCAATGCGTATCCAGCCCTTCAGAGAAGCAAACCAAGATAAGAAATCCTCACAGACACTGTGTTTTGGGGCCATAAACATTACAAATATGTATGTAATATGCTAGTCAGCATTGGAGACTGACATAGTAAATCAGCAGCTTAGTGTTAACAAAGATTAAAGATTTTAACCAACCCACAGACTGCAGTACACTCAAGATTGGCTTCTTAAATAAATATAAGATAACAGTGAAGCTCAAAGTTGTTTTTGCCATGAATGTACTTCAACTGGCGTGTTCCTTGATGTAGCATTATTAAATTATCTGAATAACTGGCCAACAATCAAGAACCTACAGAAGTTAACCTTTTATTTCTTTAAACCCACTTTTTAATAAATGGGCCTCTGATCTTGAGGTTTTCATACAAACATGCGCCAAGAAACAGCTCCCTCTGGGAAATTAAATCATTTACCTGCAAGTTTTTCCAGCTCCTCGTGGGGAGTGGACCTCAGGCTGCTGGACCGGCTGCCTGAGGGGCTCATGTTACTGGAGAACCACTGACTGAAGCGGCTAGCCGATACAGGGCCCTCCCCCAAGACATCCTCTATCATCTGCGAGACACAAACAGGCGCCACTGAGACAGAGCGGGAGACACAAAACACGGCAGACCAAACAGTACAAGGACAGAAGGGGGCACTTACGTTCAGGGCGTTTTCCATCGATTTAGCACAAAAGGTGCTAGAAGATTGAGTGCAGTAGCATTGAATGCACTGCCGTTTTGCTTGTGTTGATTTATTGCCACAAACCAGTACACAACTTTATCGAGTCTGCTGACTGATTTATTTAGGTTTTCTAATTAGTAGCAGGTGTAATTTGGCTATAATGATGGGCATAAATTTGGATTGTTGATACCTTTTAAACCCCAAAAAGTCCACTGACCATTCAGTGAAAAACACCCACCACCAAAGAACAAGTTCAGTGAGAGCAAACTAGTGCAGCAGAGGTAATCTTGTGCCGACACAAAGCATCGGCAGATTTCTGTTTAGAAACTGGGCCACAACTGCCAAATCTATCCTCTAAGATGTTCATTATGACTATATGAATTTATGAAAAAAAGCCATCTAGTTTGAGGGGGAGGCACAACTGAAAACCTCTGCTAAGCGCAAAGCAGAAAATGCATAAAAGGGAAAAGGGAGTTATAGATGCCATCCCATCTGTGATGTTCACACCTTAAAAGAAAAACCTACACAGTGCACCCCAGTACTTACAGAGGCCAGTCCTGGCATGGTCTTCTCCAGATTGAAGAATTCATTGAAGTCGAAGTCGCCTGTCGATTGCTCAGGTAGAACATCAGGGTGGGGAACTTCCTGATCAGCAGAGGACTGACCCCTGTCTTGCTCTCCGGCCTGTCCACCATTACATTCCACAACTGTGCATACATCAAATTAAATCAGGGATTAAAAAAAAAAAAGGTATAAACTGCATTATGGTGATGTATTTGTGATGACCAAGGTTTTTGACATGCCTTCTTTTAAAGACTCCGTCCGCTTCCTTGATCGTTTGGACCTGCGCTTATCATCTTCCAGGATTTTGTCATCAAATCCAATGAGCTCAATCGTCTCAGACTGGCTGGTAGGACCTGCAGAGAACCACTCTGGCTCCTCCTCTGCATAGGAGTCATTCCTTCTTCTTTCACTAAACACACGTTTGTCACCAAAATCTCTCTGCAAAAAGGATGAGACAAGACAAACATAAAATCACTGTTTGTACTGCATTCAAATTAGTTTAAATGCATGGGACCATTCTTGAAATAAACTCTTTGTATGAAAAAAACAGCACCTTCCTAATTTTACAAAGTAGTAACTAAATGTGTGCTTTTATGATATGCAAGTAAAACCAGATGAGTGATCCAAATCAAATTCTCGTGCTTTAATTTTGCACAACTCTTCCTTGGCAATACTACTTTAACATTCAGCAACTCAACAGATTAAGTATGGGCTGGGAGCAATGAACACCAACCCTGAATCTTTTATCCTTGAAGTCTCTCTCACGTTCCCTCTCTTTCTCTGCACGAGCTTCTCTCTCGAAGGCTCGAGCAGCAATTATGCGGCCACTGCCAATTCTGCGCGCAGCTCCCAGACGGAGACTCTCGTTCTCCTTATTTTCCAGGGGGCTGATTGGGCGACGAATGTGGGGTGCAAGTGCAGCGTTGCCTTGACATCCACCTCCAAAGCTGCGTCGCTGTGGGCTCAGTACGACATCCAGATCATCGTCCTTTAACCGCTCACGAGGATCTAATTATAAAAGAGGCATTGAACAGGCTCAGTTTTAGATGTTTAAAAACCTCCGAAATAACCTCCTACAGACAGTACGATAATTCAATGATTTTTATGACATTTACCTGGGATTCTTCGTTTCAAAGGAATTCTATCATCCACATAGTCCTTCTTAAAACCTTCCACTGGAGAGCTACGCTCTGAAGTGGGATACAGGGAGGCATGCCACTTCTCAGGGTCCCACACACCATCACTGTATCGAAAACACCATTTGAACCCACAATTAAATGAAATGCTCTTCATACTTTTCAAACTAGGAGACAATTGTCTAAAATGATTCCAACAAACAGAAACATAAAATGGGTAAAATACGATTTTACATGTTACATGATAAAACATTCAAAGGCTAATAACAGGAACAAATAAGGATACATACAGGGCACAGCTTATGTGTCTAATTTGCCTTCTTCTGAGCATTAGAAAGACTGACAATAATACAGGCGAACAACATCAAGTCGGCATGGCCAACATTTAAAATCTATAACCATGGATTTCAACCTTTATTTTTGAACTTTTATCATACAAACTATCATCCCATGAATGAAACACAGCAGGGCTCTGTACAATTGACAGCCATTCAATTAATGTTAGGCAAGAGAAACCCAAAATTATATTAGACTTCGACATAAGCACAGGTTTGCTTGGTATTTCAAAAACAATTTTGCTTGAACTTTAAATTTTTTATTTATTTATTTTTTAAAAACAAGTGATCTGAAGACCAAGCAATTGTTTTACATGTGCTGCTGTTCTCTATAATGAAGAAATCAAAACATCTAGCAGAACCCACTGTTTGCAAGCCACGAGCAGCACTGTATTTGGTAAATATTTCCTCAAGGATCTAAAACATTTGCACCGCACTTGGATACAAGGCTGAAGCAAATGTGACTACGCAAGGTCTTGTAGATTCCGGTCACCAAATTATAGAATTTAATGTCAAATTTCACCTATGTTTGTGAACCGTTTGCATGTTTTTCAGGAGCCAACTAAGCTCTACTTCATAATCTGATTTATTCGAAGTAACTTTCAATAAAAACACTGAATCATATACAGTTCAGACAGCACATAATATTAGACAAAGCTCTTAAATGACCAATAAAAGCCACTTGTGTCATAGGCTCAGAATAAATGCTGATGCTTTTCATTCTCATCAGCTCATAATTAAAAAGGGGAGACATATCTATGACCAGAAACCTTATTCAGCCAATTGCTGTCAAAGAGAAGTCAAAAAGCTTTCATTCAATACATCTAAACTGTCTCTTCACAAGACTAGCATTTCTTCCCTTGTTAACCCACATGTTTTATTCAGGTAATCTCTGAATACTATTATCCACGACTGTAGATTACTTATAGCATGTATTTTAACGAAAAAGGAAATAAAACCTTACCTGTCATATTTCTCAGAGAGACACTCTGGTCTTTCATTGGAAACTGGCAGGTCTTTTATTTCCAGAAGCTCCTCCTGTAAAAATTATTGATCATGGTTAATTTGTGTTAGCAAAGACTGTGTGGCCCACTAAATTATATTGTTGGAATTTGTAATCACCTTGGTGTATCTGAAAGGAGCTGTGACTGCTGGCTGTTTAACCTCATCCACAGCAGCATCGCCATTTTTCTGCTCCACACAAGCATCGTTCTCCATGACTGATTTCAGACGCAGAACAAACAGCCCCCAGGCCAGCAATGACTCCTCTACCTGTTAGACAAAAGTTAACGTCTGCAAGTTAATCAAGCATGACAATAGCTGCTCCAATTGATTTAATTTTGATTTGCCTTAACAGTGTAGCCTTAAAGGTTCAGTTGATGTTAATCAATAGATCAGTGGTGTTGATCAAAATATTTTAAACTCAGCAACACTGCGTCATTCAAGAGCTGATGACATTTGAAACTTGAATGGGGAAATATACAAAACATAAGTGGTTTAGCTTCAAACATGATAACAGCCTGAAATCATCATCGAATCAACAATAAACCTCATCTTACGTCGAGCTAACTTCAAGGCGTAAACTTTAACAAACGCTGCTAGCTAATTAGCAAGTTAATTGACAACAGCCGAGACCGCTGACATGACACTAGACTTGTCAATTATAATAATTTGCCAAGCGTTTACGTTAATTGACACATAGCCTGTAGCGTTTAGACCGTTTAACGAATATCTTTGAGGAAAATCTACAAAATGTTGACGTATCTTAACCAACATGTTACCTGATGAATCATGTCTTCGCTGATTTACAAGACATTTGACGCTAACAATTAGCCTACACATTTGTGTTGGGTTAGCTAAGCTAGCGCCATACACACAGGTAGCTAACAGTAAACCTCGTTCGTGGTCTAACATTTGTACTAACTAGTTATCTAGTACCTTTAGAAAAATACAAATGGCCAACTTACTCAGTTAGAAAGCTGTGTGGAATCCTGGTTGCTAACGGTTAAACAGCGGCACTTTACGTTAGTTAGCTAGCTAGCAAACCTAGCACCTCAAGCTAGCTAGCTAACTAGCTGGGGAATGGGGATAATGCCCACCCAGCAAGTACCAAACCTCAAGCCGGTTGAGTTGTTGCAGTGATTTCAGCAGATGCACAGTTTACTGGGGTAACTAAACACAATAACACAGGTCTAAATAACTAATTAATTCACACGGAGACTTTGTAATCTCAAATAATTGTCTGATCTTTCTCTGTTTTCTAAGTCGTAGCAGCAATTTTCATCTGATCACCGCTTTAAGAAGGTCCTAGGAAAGATTACATTGTGCCCATCGCGCCTTTGTAGAATTAAAAATAGTCTAGAGTGCATCGGCAGTGTTGCATTTAAATATTAAAACCATAGTATAGAACTATAACCCAAAACTATATAAACGTTATAAAAAATCAAACTTGCTTTGTGGAGGTATAACTTAAACTTAACCGAAACATTTAAGAGGCAATATTTGGGGCAGCTACTTAGTGTCGTGGGGTTTGCCCGATTTGTTGCTCTGTTCTAGCCGTCCTTTGGTTTTGCTTTGTGTAAACGTGACACTCCGCCCTCATGGACTGTCTAGGAGTACATTGCAAGCATCCCTCACTCTTAAAGGACCCTGAATGCGTTCCGGACTTTTTTTTTTAGCAACTTGTACTGCACAGCGAGAATGAATATGCCACAGTTTAACTCCACTATAAAAGACAAGTTGTTTTAATTATTTAATTAGTTTCAGCCTAAAAAGATTATTTAATATTTTGAAAACGTCAAAGAGACCTAAACTTTGTGCTTTGTGTCCTACGCAGAACACCGGCGCTGCCTGTTGCCATTGACAACTGCGTTCGGAACAGACCCTAGTGTCACACCCGCGACCACATGATCAGGAAAAACAAACGCGCGGCACTTACCCAACAATCTCATCACATTGATGAAGTAGGAAACAAATTACTTAAAAAGTCGTAATGTTTTGTTGCTTTTAGTCAGATGTGGTGTTGTAGTTTTACAGTTCTGCGCATTAGTGACCTGATTAAATATAATGCAAAGTAACGTCAGAAAGCCAGAGCTAGTAAGACCCCGACCAGGCAGTGTCGGTTCTGGTGATGGGACAAAACAAGCCCGTAGAGTTCACACCAGAAAGGTTCCTTACAGAGTTGGATACAGCTGGAACAAAGGTGGACGACTTAAGGAGCTGAGAATAAGGTACTGACACTCTCCATGTAACGTTTTTCCAGTTTACAACTTTTATCTCATCATGTGTCACTTAGTCCAACTTTTTCAACCCCTGCAGGCACTTGGCAAGGAAGTTCCTGAAGATATGGATCCACAACACCTTTGGACGAATTCTTCTTCATAAAGCCAGGTGACATGTGACACCCATTTTGCAAACTGGAGTTGTTGAAATCAGGCATTTCTAAATGATTTTACCTGTAAAAGTTGGATCGCAGTCTGGTTGCCACTTTGATCCTTAGTCCTCTTGCATGTTTCAGGTCCCACTATAGGAGCATGGTCCTGAGACGAGCCTTTGGAGGGTGGAGAGATGAGTGGTGGACATCTAGAAGGGAATGGAGTCTCACAATGCGGGCAGAGTGTCACTACAGGTGCATCATACAGTCTTGGTCCTTAGTCAAGTGGTCACAGACAGTCTTTGTGTCTGCTGATGAAGATTTTTGTTTTTCAGGTATTATCTGTACAACCTGGCATTCCAGCGCTGGCGAATGTTTGTGCCACTGCAGAGGGAAAAGAAGAGCAAAATCCAACATGCTAAATCATTTGGTAAAATTTTGCACTTTGTAGCTTTATGTTTTGTTACACGTCACAATCAGCTGTTTCGTCATTCATCACTTTGTTTCCTTATCTAGCTGACAGGCAGCGGATGCGTCTGGTTTGGGACGGATGGGAGGTTTTCACAGAGATGAGGCAAATGAAGAATAGGATGCTTGAATCTGCCCTTGAGCTGAAGAGACTCACAACCCTGCAGTATGATCATTGTATTTATAAATCAGACATACACTTATAACGCTTAGTGGATATTTGATTTTCACACAGCTGGGTTTTTTTCACCTCTGCAGTTCAGCATGGAGGTTGTGGCAGACCAGGCTGCAGCAGCATCAAGACCTTTACGCTTTACAGGACCAAGCCCTGAAACGGAGAGCGCTAACTTTACAGAGCAGGGTAAAGACGTGATCTATAAATTATGTATAGTCAACATTTTGTGTGCTGATCATTGATCTCTGATCCTTTGTATGCTGTGTTTTTTTAGACGTGGTTTCAGTGGAAAGAAATGCACACAGCTGCTTGTTGCCAGCGAGAGAAAGAATCCAAATCTGCACTTCTCTTCACCCTCTTACTTAAAAGAAAAGCTTTACATCGCTGGAAAAGTTATGTGTCTTGTGTCCAAACCAAGAAAAAGTCACAAGGTCATTAAAATTTACTGCTTTCTTTATTTAAACACATCCCTACACCCCTGGTCTCACTTGCCCTTAGAGTCCTGGCATGCCAATGTAGGTGCTGTCAGTGAGCATACGTGGCCCCAGTTTTAGCCAAGTTTTCCACATCGTTGGCATTAGTCAACCCTCGTCTGCAGCTTTTCGGCTGATTGATCATGTTGAATCTTTGGCAGAGCCATTGGTGAAAGAAATCACTGATTGTTCAGCTGAGAGAATCAGTGCACAAGAAGAGAAACTGGTTGCTGCTGTCACTGTGGTGTCCATGATTTCTCTCACTTAGCCTGGTTTCTCCTCATTTCTCACCTTCGCCTCTTTGCCAGTGCCATTTGTAAATTTTAATCAGACATATTCTCGATTAGAAGAGGCGACATTACCAAGAGTGGTGTTAAAATGATGCTGCTTTATCATAATAACAGCAGTTTATTTATCTGGAGTCCTGAGTCTTCTGGTTTCCCTTCTTGAATGATGAATACAAACCAATGCCAACTTGTGATATGGAGAGTTATTTCTTCCACATAGCCACAGAAAATACAAGCTAGTAGGCTACGGTCTTTGTGGTGTGTTCAAGTGCAGTTTTTTGACTGAGTCTACTTTTGTTGCCACTAGTTTTTGATGTTGGTTTGGTGTGTCTGGGTCCTTTTCAGTTGCTCCTAAAAATGCAAAAGGCCCTCTGTAGAGACAGTAATTGACTTGTCCTTTCTGGGCTAATGTGGAAACCTGGCGGTGCAACATAGGAGTGGACTTGCTCACTCTGTAGACATAAAAGCTCATTGTAAGATAATAAAAAACAAAACGATTCGAGTTTAAAGTGGGTATACACTAATAAAAACATAATTCTGAAGATAATATTCAATTTCTGCCAAAAGGTGCCCCTAAATCCTGCACACTTGACCTTTGATATAAACCACAAGCTCTTTCATACCATACCTCATTTATATGTTCATCTACTTGATTTTATTTTTTAGCTGTGGCTCAGCGTGCGTACCATCTCCGCCTGTTGATGATGTGTTGGAGGAAATGGAGCAGCGCGTTGCATCACAAGCAGAGTAAGGAGGACCGTTTGCGAGCTGCAGGGCATTTGGCCGTACGGAGCACCCAGCGCAGAGCACTGGAGCGCTGGAGAGCTTGTATCCTAAACATAAAACAAATCAACCTTACACTTTCATTGCTATTCTACTGAGGGATAGTCAGTACAGCTGTTTCATTCTTGAGCTTATAAGCAGATGTGACGTTGTGCAGAGAAGAGGATGAAAGAAACAGGATTGCACTTCAACATCATCATCATCATCTACTGGTGAGATTCCCCCAAAATTAAGAAAACTGCACCGAAACGCAGAGTGCGATAATTTCATGCGTTGATCGCTATGTTCTTGTTGCAGCGTGCTGGATTGCAGGGACTTTCTCTTAACGTTGTGTGGAACAAAACACACAGACTGAACAACAACATGGCTGTCCAACATCATCATCAAACTGTAACTGACGAGCACTCCTTCATCCTGATATCACATTCTCAAAAGGTAACACTTTTTAAAGCTTCTAAAGGTTTAATGTGTTTCATAGATGACAAGTACGTTTTGGAAGCTGTGGCAGGACCGTCTGGAGGAAGCGGAAGACAAGAGTTTTCAGCCCCTTGGAGACATGGCACTGACTAAACACAGGTCTATAATTTACACTTCCCAATCTCTACCTGTAGCTATGTTTCACCTAGTGTGAAAAACTGTATTAAAAGTTGGGAAAATTTTTTTCTTTACAGCTCATCTCTGTTAAGTAGCTGTTTCCACCACTGGAGAGAGATGCTCGCTGAACGGAGACACACGCAGGTATTTTTAGATCCAGAACTTGACCTGCAGAGTAGAGACAGGGACATTTTTCTGCAGATATTCTCAGGGTATTCTGTATACATTTCTAACATTATAATGTCACAGATTCCTTCCAAATTAAGGCAAAAAGTTGTTGAAAATATGAGGGATATTTGAGTGACCCGAAGAGCTGCAGCAATTAATTGATTCTTCAATAAAAAGATATTAAGTTGTTGTCGTTTTTCCAACAAAAATGTCAAGAATTTGCTGGTTCCTGCTTCTTAAATGTTTCTTAAATGTGAGTCTTTAGGTTTTGGACATTTGGATGAACAAAAGAAGCAATTTAAAGACTCACTTTAAATTCTGGGAAATTATGCAAACACATTTTTTCCCAAATTTGTTTGACTACCGATTCATTGTGATAATAATCCTTAGATTAATTGATAATGAATGTGTATATGTGTATATGTAGTTTAATTGCAAACTAACAAACATCATGTTTTTCTGCAGGAACTGGAGCATCGTGCAGACGTTTGGTTTGCTGAACGCATGTTGCCTCGGTGTTTCAATGCGTGGATCGAGTTCACGCTGCAGAGAAGACTCCACGAACAGAGGAGACACAAAGCAGAATTCTTTAATCAGTGAGTTACCACCTGGAGCTGTACCTCTGTTGTAAGCAGAGTTGATCTGACTGTTTTAATTTCTTTGATCTGTTGTCAGGCAGCGTCAGTACACTTGGGTGTTTTACACCTGGTGGGGACGATCAGAGAAGCAAAAGGAGCAGATGCTTTCAGGGAGGATGGTATGTTCACCTGTAAAGGGAAACACAAACTACTGCATGTTGCTGATTGAGAGCCCGGCTGTGTATCAGATACTGACGGATAACTCTCTGCTGTCAGGCTATTCTACACGCGGAGCGGAGCCACTTGCAGAGAGCCTGGTGTCGCTGGAGGCAGCGGACAGAGCAGCAGATCAACGAGGAGGAGAAACGGGCGGCTTCAGAAAGTCTGTACCTGCACAGGCTGCTTCACAAGACGTTGACACAGTGGAAGGACAACAGCACTGAGATACGAGACAGGTGAGGCAACAAAGTGCTGATGAAGTGTTTGAGTGGAGAGGTGGACTTGCTGGTCTGTTGTCTAACGTTTATTTTTGTATTTTGTTCGCATGTCAGGAGAAATCGAGAGCAGCAGGCTTGTCATCAGGGTGACCTGTGCTGCATGAGATGGGCTTTTGGAAAATGGAAACAGGTGAGTCTGTAGATCATAACATGTGATAGGTATCGTTTCTTTAAGATCAAGGCTTTAAAAAAGAAAGGAAGTGATCTGTTTAGGTCTTGAAACTTGCATTTTCTTTTCAGCTGTTCTGTGAACATCTCTGGTAGCCTGAAGAGTGTCTTAATGAGACCTGAGCACTGATGTGTCAGCATGTAACCTGCTGTATTTATCCCAAAAACACTGCTCTCTTAATTTGTTCAGCATTACACAGTCAGTGCACAGTTATATATTTCAGGTCTGTGTTTTAGTTCCTCTCGTGTGTTTGTTCAGTTTGTCCAGAACCAACGAGTGAAGAAGAGCAGACTGGAGCAGATGAAGAGTTACTATGAAGTTAAACTTCTCAATCACACGTTGGTTGCCTGGAAGGTACATCACTTTTTTGTACGACCATGATTTCTTAAAGGTGGAGTCATAAAGATGATGTTAGAGCTGATGCACTGCGGCATGCTGTATTCACAGACACACCACCTCCAGGTGTCTCAGATCTACGATCATGCAGAGGAACTTCACAGACAACAAGAACGGAACTTTCTCAGGTACTGAACATGAACATGAACCCTCTTCTTGTTCCCTTATTAATGATTCATATCAGCTTTAGCTCCTCAGTCTCAATAACATCTCTCTCCAGGAAGGTTCTGTGTGTTTGGAGGGAGAACGCAGCGCTGCTAACAGAAGTCAGGCTCATGGAGCGACAAGCACAGAATCATTTTCAGCATTTCCTTCAACTTAAGGTTCTAAAGCTGCCTCTAACTATCATAGCTATCCCTTTTTTGGAGCTTTTGCTAATTTCTTTCTAATTCTGTCAAGGTGTTTCTTGCTTGGAGAGAAGCAGCAACACGTGCAGTGCTCAGACGCCACCAGCAAGGGGCAGCAGTCGTCAGGGTTCAGAGGTCCATAAATCAAGGTAGGAACAGAGCTCACATCTACAGTTTCTTTATTTATTTTCTATCAACAAGTAATGTTTTATGTAATTTGTCACTTCTCTGCAAAGTATTTGGTTGTTATTTACATGTCTTTCACCTCCAGTTTGTTAGATCAGGAAGAGTTTGTCTGATGTAAATTGACACAATTCAACACAGGCTGTGTGATGAGAGACCAACAGACAAGGAAACCCAAATGATAGAGACCCCCCAAATATTCCCCACACTGTAGAAATCTTAATTTTCTTTTCAAAAATAAATATCCTTGCTTTTAGCCTCCCTACAACCTTCTGTCCCACACACATTTTTGTCTTTCATAGTATTCCAGCACAGACTTGACAAATAGTATCAATGATAAACTTAATTTATATAGCACCTTTCTTAACAAAGTTACAAAGTCCTTAACAAGACATAAAACCAGACAAGACAGACAAAATAAGAACAAAATGAAGAAGGTTTTAAAAAATAGATTAGAATCTAGAAAAAATCTAGGGGCTTAGCGCCTCAATGTTTTGTCAGTATTCTGCTTTGAAAATTAGCCACGTATACCTGATTTGTTCAACATTTTTCAACTTGATGTTACCTCTGTTTAGTGCACCTACTGCAGTCTTTCAGACGATGGAGGAAACAAACCAGGGAGGCTCGGAGGGAGAGGATGTACATGGAAAAAGCCAGACGGTACTATGAGTCCAGACTCCTTTCTAAGGCAATGGAAGCATGGAACAAGCTTCGCACTCAGCATCATAGAAAAAAGGTTTTTAACTTCATTGTCTCTTAACGGTTATCCAAAGCCACATTGGTGACTTCATGCTGTAACATGGCTTTTTAAAAATGTGTTTATTTTGTAGATAATGAAGCGCCAGGGGATCATTTTGCTGAGGTTAAAGATGTACCAGAAATACTTTGAACTGTGGCAAGTGAAGGTTTGTTGATATTCTTTTTCACACAAACACTCTGTAATGCCACTCATTTTTACAAATAAAGATCACTTAACTTCACATGAGGAGCAGCAGATAATACAGTTGCATTGATTAAACAATATCTCTCACGTGTCCTTCAGCTGTATGGAAACATAAACTATTAAATCACTGAAGTAGTCCTCTGTTTATAGATAATCTATGCCAGATGTAGAGAAGGGGAAATGAGACGTTTTGGCCTAGTTTTATTTGTGGTGCTAATCATTCAGCTTCTCTATATGGAGCAGATATCAAGGTCAGGCTGTCAGACGGACTCGACTGCGTTTAACCTGGACACGACTTTGGTTTCCTTCCTGCTAACAGCTGCAGCACAGACGGCGAGAAGCTGAGCAGACGGAGCGAGCGCTCTGGCACTGGTCCCTCACTCTTCAGGCCAAGGTAACACCTGCCTGAACATTCTTCTCTCACTACAAAACTGAGCACTAGATTAGAATAACTGGTGCTCACGTGCTTCAACCCATCTTGACCTGCTGCAGGTGTTGTTCGGGTGGAGGCTGTGGGTCGCAGAGCAGCGCAGGAAACAAGAGCAGGCCGCCCAAGCTGCACAGGTCTACAGAGACCAGCTGCTGAGGGAGGGCGTGACGTGCATCCTCACGTATGCTGCTCACATGAACGACATCACGACGAGCCTCACGCAGCACAGCCAAGAGCAGGTGTGTATCTGTGTGTGTGTTTAAATTTCACTTCAGATTTTAAGTTTAAGTTTACCAAGTCTGCCTGTGTCCTGCAGAGATCGAGACGTCTCCAGAGAGTGGTGAGGCGCTGTGCGATGAGGTGGAAGCAGCGGGCACTGTGCAAACCACAAAGGAGGCAAGCGGTCAAAGTGCAACACCCAAAAAAGAGTGTGACCTTCTGTTTGACGACACCTGGATCGAAGGCTGTTCTTCCGTCTGAGTCGGTGGAGCAGGAGGATGAAGATGAAGTGCTTACTAAGCTGTGAGTCTGAGCCGCTGACAGCCTTTGAATCTGCGTTCAACACATGGTCCAAGTTTTAGAGAGCTTTTTAAAAAAATGGTGCAGACTGCTCAGCCGTCCGCCACGACGTCAGCCACATCACCCGCCAGAACATTTGAGTCTCAACTGAAAATAACACTGCTGTTTTTTTTTACATAATCAACAAATTAGAAGTTAAATCTAAACATCATGTTAAAATTATTTTTTCTGGGCACTGTTTGGCTCAGTTGGTGGAGCGGGCGTCCCATGTGCAGGGGCTTTGTCCTCGGTGCAGCGGCCCCAGGTTCAGGTCCTGGCCTGGGGCCCTTTGCTGCGTGTCACTTCCCCTCTCTCTTATCCTGTTTCCTGTCATGTCTTCAAACTGTACTGTCAATAAAAGCCAAAAGGCCAAAAAATATCTATATTTTATATTCTTTTGTTTTCTAGCACCCAAAATCAGTCGACCATCACAGGCGCCGAAGCAGCTCCAAAACCCTCGCAGCTCAGTCTTCATACAGTGTCCACTGTGGGCTCTCCTCAGGAGAAACAGGACGTTCTTTTACCTCCTTCTGCATTCATGACCACTGCGCCTGAAGATACGGTAATAATCGCCTCTGTGACTTGGACAGACATCAGTGTGCATTCAGTGTTAAACAATGTGACTTGACTTTAGTTGTATCATCTGCGTTTGTTTCCAAGTTGTGGAAGAGCTCAGGTTTTGGAGATCCTCTGCTTGTACCTCCCTTTAAACAACACACATCAGCTCATCCAGGTATGACAGCTGCAGCTTTCTTCTCCAGGACGGTTCATCATTTTAATTCTTCACATGTTAGTCTTGCTTGGATTAGTGTGGACAAATGGCAAGTTCTAAACAACTTTTCATTGTGCTTCTACAAGACAAACATCTGAGAACATCCAGTGCAGAAACTGCAGCAACAGATGCAACTTCAGCTCTGATCAGAGAGCTGCTCAGCATCCAGCTGGACATGAAGATGTACCAACAGGACAGGAAGCAGCTCCGGTAAGAAATCTGTGAGAACTGTGTTTGAATTCTTGCTGGGTTGTCGAACACATCGTGACTGATTTTGATTGTGTGTGTTCACTCAGGGCATGGCAAAAACTGAAAGAGGTGTTACAAAGTTGGCTGCAGACCAGTGGACAGGATGAACAAATGGAAAAAGATTCTGTTTGTCAAGAGTTGGAGGAGGTAGGAGGATGATTGTGTCATTGTTTTTTATGATGAACAAGAAACAACAAAAGATGTGTCTAGCGTGGGATCATGAGTTGTTATCGTTATTGTTAAACAACCACCGTTACTGATAAAATTATATTTATAGCTGTAATATCCATAATTATATGTCTCTATTTATACAGTTCTGCTATATGATCAGTAGAAATACATTTAAACTGAGTTTCGTTAGTTATGGAGAGCGACGTGTGAGGTGCTGATCACGAGGAAAGTTATTTTGAGGTAACTTCCCAAATTACTTCTGCTGATGGCTTCAATTATTCATGCATTCCTATGAGGACAATAAATCAAAGGCGATCCGAGATCACATGAGGGAAACGGTATGAAACTGCAAGTAGTGAATGTAACTAAGTACATTTACTAAAGTACTGTACTTAAGCAAAGTTGGATCTGCTTGATTACTGATACTAATCTTCACTACATCTTAGAGGCAAATATTATACTTTTACTCCACTATGTTTGTCTCACAGCTTTAGTTACTATTTACTTTTCAGATTACAATTTTTCAAGCCTGTCCAGTGAAAACAAAGGAACTGAAGGATAAAGTGTTCCTGAATGGGATGAGAAAATTCTCCTCCCTCTTAAACTGAATAAACTCTTTAAAGACCCTCGTGGATTAGCCTTGTCACAGAGCTGAAAACAGGTGGTTCCTCTGAGCTCTTTGACTTTAATAATTCCTGGTGCAGCAATAATATTTATCCAAAAACATTAGATGTAATACTCAAACAGTGACAGGGACTATATTGTACTGCAGAATGAGGACTTTACTGATGATACTCACATACTTTTTCTTAAGTAAGTGAAAGTAAGGTATGAGTTTGATGCAGGACTTTTACTTTCATTTAAGTATTTTCCAAGTGTGGTATTTATGATTTTACATATGTAAAGGATCAGAATACTTAGTCCACCACTGGAAATCACTGACACTCAAATGTTTTTTTGACAGCTGGAGGAGCGCATCGACAGTCTGTCCACCGAACTGGCCAAACGGAAACCAACAATGCTGCTTCATGCAGAGAGGATCCAACATTTACAGACCGTCCTCACAGATCACTCTGCGTTTAAAACTTTACAGCAAACATTGCTCACACAGGGCAAAAGTGAAGACACCTGCTGATCGTTTGGACTGTTGTTCGTCTGCTCGGGTCACATTTAATAAGCAAACTGAAACTGAAAGTGAATTAAGAAAACTATCCACCAGCTGATACATATTTTCTGAACTTTTGGCCTGAGCTTGTAAGGAAAAAATGTCCATGTATGCTATTTATTGTCTTCCAACTGGGCTGTAAGTGTCTTACAGCAGCTCTCACTGCTACATCCACTCTTAAAATGTACAAAAACATTAGCTAGGGGTCGTCCTTCTAACAGATGGTGCTAAATATTTTCCATGTGTGTGAAAAAAAAAGTGACTTTACTGTCTTCAGAGGAGCTGCCCTTGCGCAGTAGGTTTTCTATTAATGCTTTGGTACCAGCGCCTCTAATACTGTGGAAAATCCATGCAGGAGTGTCGGGATTTGAGACTAACAGAAAGGACAGCTGTCTGTTGTGCTCTGCAGAAGAGATAAGACAGGTTTGAGGAACAGCAGGGCAGAATGAGAGGAGTTTATGCCATTGTAGTCTTTATCATCTTTGTCTGCTGCATCAGGGGTGAGTTTTGTTACTGAACTAGTTTATTTGCTTACATTGTTAAGTTATATTATGTTTATATTCAGGATCAATGTGTGTCTAAAAGTCTTTTCATTTTGTTGATGTTGACTTTTGATTGTTGGAAAGATTTTTTCCCTCTTTTTAGTTTTCTTTGTGGACTTTATTAAAACTGATTTAAACACTGTAAATGTTGGGAAATCAATTCACTCTTCACCACGGTTGACTTTAGATCTGAATGCACGAAGAAATCATTAAACCCCTGAATCTTACTAAAACACAATATGCATAAAGTAAACAAATTCTCTCCAGAATGTTTATCTTCTAATGAAGTGTCCCTTGCATGTCAGCTAAGAAGATGCGGTGGTGCACAGTGTCAGATCCTGAGCAGAGGAAGTGCGCAGAACTCGGGAAAGCTCTGGTGGCAGTGCTGCCGCCAGCTGCTGTGGCAGCGTTTGCCAAACTCTCATGCATAAGAGCGTCCAGCACGACTGACTGCATCGACAGGATCAGGGTGAGACATCCTTCACTGTAAAACTTAGCAGGACTGTAGGAAATAACAGCCATGTGAAGCTATGTTTGTGTGTGCTTCTACATGTGTATTTAATTCAAACAATGAAGCTTCTTCACAAATAAACAGAAGAAGACGTGTAAAGTGTCACAGATGACTTTTCCTGAAGGGCAGATCAGGTCAGGAGGTTTGGAAAGCTGTAAGCAGCAGTGATTAAGGCCAGGAGAGTTTTTTTTGAGAGCTCGATTGGTATTGGGTTTTAGGGGCAAATATTGATATTTAAATATTTTAAAAAACAATATCTGCACGAACTTGATCAGGATCCCTTATTCTTCTTTTTAGCAATCAGGAATTGTGATCAAGGTTTTTATGCTATGATTTCTTGTCATTTATCAGCCACCATATACGCTAATAGCTGTTGATTGAATCAGTTTAGCTCTTCTCTTGATGATAGCAACAGCGGTCGGTACATGGAAAAGGAGAAAACATCAGAACCAGGAAGAGCCAAAGCCAGAGATGCGGACTCAAGTCGTGCTGACTTGGACTTGAGTCGACTCAAGTCACAGTTTTGATGACTTGCAACTTGACTTGATGGAAAATAAATGAACTGGGACTCGAGTTGGACTTGAAGGGTAAAGACTCGTGACTTGACTTGAGACTAGTTTTGACTCTGTAAAAGTGTTGAGGAGGAAATAAGAGATGAATTAGCTTTTTTTTTTTAGCAGGACAACAGAGGATAAATTGGCCAAAAATATCATTATTAAACAGGAACTTATCCCTCCCCCATACACCCATTTTCTTTGTTGTCCCTTTCCCTTAGCAACGCCTGGATCCCGAGGCATTCCCAGGCCAGCTGAGATGTGTAACCTCTAAACCCTGTCTTTTCTCTGTATAAAGACTGAATACTGCAGATGAGACGGTGTTATCTTGTGTAGGGAATAAAGGGACTTGACTTGGGACTTGGACCAAATTACTTGAGTCACATGTTTGTCCAAAGCCAATGACTGGTACTATAAATTGTTCAGTTGCAAATATGCTGTGTGACAATGTTTCAGTAAATATTTGAATACCTACATGACGATGAATTATTATTGACATGCACATATGACCTTTCTTGAGAGATTTTGCGCAGGCCTGATGGAAGCCTTCACCATGTGGTGAACCACTATATTAAGGTCTCTTTTCTAATATGTAGACTCACTGTGTTCATTCTTTGTTTCAGGCTAACCGTGCTGATTTAGTGACATTAGACGCAGGAGAAGTTTATTCTGCTGTGAAGCAGTTCGGCCTCGTCGTCGTTGCCAAGGAGATCTACAGTGACGGTAGGTTGACCTCATGTTTCTGGGACACTTCAGCAACTCTCTTCGGCAGCAGTAGTGTCTGAGTCAGTGTGTCTGTGTGAGTCGTGCAGGAGGCTGTATTCTGTCTGTGGCTGTGGTGAGAAACAGCAGTGTGGACATACGGTCCCTGCAGGGCCTCAGGAGCTGTCACAGTGGGGTTCGATGGACGGCTGGATGGAGTCTCCCTCTCGGCTTCCTGCTGTCCCGCAACTACCTGAGCTGGTCAAAGGAGCAGCCGCTCAGTCAGGGTAATGGGATTGCAGTCAGCTCCAGTGTGAAAGTCTTGCTGTTTTCTATTTTGTCTTTTCAGGACCTCTGGTTTCCAGTCCCCTCACTTGTTTTTCTCATCTCGAGCAGACGTCAGCACCTTCTTCAGTGCCAGCTGCATTCCTGGAGCTGCAGCCATGGCGCCACCTCTGTGCGCTCTGTGCCAAGGCCAGAAGTCCTACATACGCCAGAAGAATTACCACTGCGAAACGTCCCACAGTGAGCCCTTCTACAACAGCCAAGGGGCCCTCAAGTCAGGCTCAGCAAAGCTCTCAACTTAATGATGCACATTTACTGTATTTCAAACATGAAGTCAGTCAAAACAGCAGAGAAATGAAGTTCTTCTTGTACCTCTGTTTCCTCCGTCACAGATGTCTCAGGAGCGGAGCAGGAGATGTCGCCTTTGTGGATCATTTGGCTCTTGAAAGTATTGAAGGTGAACTAATCTTCTGATGGACTCCTAAAACATCTCACTGTTCATTTATTCTGCTATGATTAAGAAAACTATTCTGAGACATCCTAATAAGCGAGACGTTTAGGATGCTGACCTTGTCATCGCAGTGTCTCTGATTTTAGTCCAGCCAGGGAATCTTGTTGCAAATCATCCCTTATATTGGCCTATTTTTACTTCCTGTGAGCCCTCTGCTGTCTGTCTTTTGTCTTTGATAAGGCAGAAAAAAACAAAAGCCATCAGTGGATTAGGATCAACAGGTTTTTGGAGGATGTCAACAATATCAGCTTTTATATGAATAATAGAATTGAAGTGAAGATTTACAGAATCTCAACTGAAAATCTCTTCCTTTTCTTTTCATCTTCTGTTCTTCTTCTGTTTGTTCTCTCAGACAGTGACAGGGACAAGTTCAGCTTACTGTGCACAGACGGCACACAAGCTCCTCTCAGCAGCTACAGAAGTTGTAATCTGGGACGTGGTCCAGGAGGCGGCATGGTGACCAGATTTAACTTCCGCAAGGTTGCTCGCAAGTTTCTGCAGACAGCGCAGGTACTTTTTTGTTTTTGTTAAGTCTTTTTCTTTTCCCCCTTTTCCCATATATATCACTTTGTTGCTGCTCTTCCACCTCATTAAAATATTCTTGTTGGATTGTTTATTGTTGTTTAGGTGTTGTTTGGTCAACAAGGGCGAGAGCGACGGCGCTTCCATCTCTTCAACTCCTCTTCTTTTGGAGAACACGACCTTCTCTTCAAAGATGTGACGGATAAACTGGCTGTTCTTCCAGATGACATGGACGTCAGTCAGGTGCTGGGGCTGGATTATGTGGCTCTCCTCAAAGGCCTTGGACATGAAGGTGCTGACCCACATTAGTTTGTGCTTGTAAATTGTAATAATGGCTGTGACTTTATGACATTATTGAACCTGTTTGTGTGCAGGAAGTTCACTGGAGGACAGTGTGGTGCGGTGGTGCTGTATCAGCCACGCAGAGCAGAAGAAGTGTGAGCAGTGGGCACTCAGTATAAAGTCTGACCCGCTGGTGTGTGTTAAAGCGGTCTCACTCCGTGACTGTATCGAGAAAATTAAAGTAAGTCACAGGAGGCTTGGACTTTTATCACACTTTTAAAAAGCAAATATAATTTAAGACAAAACCAGCTGTATTCACTGACACTGATGTTTCAGAGGGACGAGGTGGACGCTGTCTCGCTGGATGCAACTCATGCTTTCATCGCAGGAAAATGTGGTCTGGTCCCTGTAGTCACAGAATATTATGGTGAGGCTGTTTACATTTCTTTTCTACTAAAATCTGCTCTCAATATACATTCATACACACTGGAGAGGAGTTTATACACCGATCAGGCATAACATTATGACTACCTGCCTAATATTGTGAAGGTTCCCCTTGTGCAGCTAAAACAGCTCTGACCTGTCAAGACATGGACTTAAGACCTCTGAGGGTGTCCTGTGGTGTCTGGCACCAGGGCGTTTTATAGTGGATCCTCTGGGTCCTGTATGTTGGGGGGTGGGGCCTCCATGGATCAGACCTGCTCCAGCACGTCTTACAGATGCTCGATCAGATTGGGATCTGGGGAATTTGGAGGCCTGGTCAACACCTTGGGCCCTTTATTGTGTTCCTCGAGCTGTTCCTGAGCAGTGTTTGCAGTGTGTCAGGGCACATTGTCCTGCTGGGGGGCCACTGCCATCGGGTAGTGTTGTTGTGATGAGGGGGTGTACTTGGTCCACAGCAGTGTTTGGATGGGTGGTGCGTGTCAAGTGGCATTCACATGAATGCCAGCACCCAAGGTTTCCCAGCAGAACATCGCATTGTGATGAGATGATCAATGTTATTCACGTCACCTGTCAGTGGTTTTAATGTTGTGGCTGATCGTGTATATATATATAAATAAATATTGATCTCCTCCTCTGTGTTTCTCCTGGACTCTCAGGAAGAGAGTGTATTCCAGCTGAGGGATCGACCCACCTGGAGACAGACGGTAAGACACTGCAAGTAAATGACCTACTAGTAGCTGACATGATTATTGTTTTTACACTGAATGAAACTGCTGCTGTCTGTGTCCTCAGTGTTGCCCTCGGTGGTGGCCTTGGCCGTGGCGAAGCGCTCCAGCAGGAACATTTTCATCGGTAACCTCGGAGGCCGTCGCTCCTGTCACAGCCACATGTACAGTCCAGCCGGCTGGCTGCTGCCGTACAGACACACGTTAAGTCTGGAGCATAACAGCAGCTCCCCCTGTGATCCAAACCAAGGTACTGACCTCTGCAGAGTCCTGCATGTGTGATTTATTCATCCACTTCACATTCACACTGACACTCCTCTTGTACTGATCTGTGTGTGTTTTGTGTTTTCTCAGTGTACAACGAGGTGTTTTGGAAAGGCTGTCTTCCCGGCTCTCAGGGGAATCTGTGTAAAGTGTGTATGGGAGGCACTGGGGAGGCCGCCACCAAACGCTGTGCTGACAACCACAATGAGCGTTTCTATGGCAACATGGGGGCTTTAAGGTATGCACAGTGACTCACCTGAGCCAAAGCTTTCTGCTCATCTGTGATAGCTGGTGTGGAGCATTTAAAGAGTTTTTATTGAAAAGTGTGGATGCTCTCTCACTTATGTTCTCTGACATCCAGCCAATAAAATGCTTTTGTTTTTAGATTTGTTTGATAACACTTTATGATAACCATGAAAAATAAATCTTCAATCAACGGCAACAGCAACAGAATCAGTATTCCCATTATTTTGGATAATCTGCAAAATATACTGTCAGCTGTTTTCAGAGGGACTGTTGTGGATGGATGCTACCAGGGCCAAGTGAGAGAATGTTTGTATGTAATTTGGCTGAACTGACCCTTTAATCCTTCACTCACTACTCACAGGTGTCTGGTTGGAGATCCAAGCGGGAAAAGCTACGGCGATGTGGCCTTCCTGGAGCAGCACAACCTGCAGTCCAACATCCTCAGTGACAAATTCAATATGAAGTTTTGACATGAACACACACCGATACAAACACAGTGTGTTTATTGTGTTACATTGTGCCTTTTGTCACGTTGTACGTCAGGTTTAAGTTCCACTGGTTGGGCAGACGGGTGGACGCCGTCAGACTTTGAGCTGCTGTGCGGTGACGGCCGTCGGGCCCCGTTGTCTGAGTGGGAGAGCTGCAACCTGGGAGGCATCCCGCCGAACACCATCATGACGCGGCCAGTTCTCACAGCACGAGTGTACGACTTCCTCATGAAGTCTCAGGTCAGCTTATGTCAAGCCAATTTTATTCACATAGACCAAATCACATGTACTGTAGCTTTCAATCACAAATCCTTAGACTCCTGATTTGAGTGATGGCCCAACATTTGTTGGTACCAAAACATTATTGCCAGCAGCAACTGTTGCTAAAGATCCAGCTCTTTGCTTCTTCTGATGAATACCAACAGAAATCAGAGCAGACAGTTATATTGTGATGGTTTTCATTGGATAATTACCCTTTAACATTTTCTTTTAATCTTTTAGGAAACTTTGGCGGCCAACCCAAACGCAGAGTTCAAGCTCTTTGAGTCTCAGCAGTATGGAGAAAGCGACCTGCTGTTCAAAGATGCAACTCAGTGTTTTGTCCACACGAGCCACATGGACTACCGCTCCATCCTCGGAGAAGAGTTTTACAGTCACGCAGAGACTGTCTTCAACTGCACACACTCTGGTACGACTGCGATCAAATACACTTGCTTGACTGGCCAACAAATAAGTAAACTAACCCTCACACATGTTCGTAATGTCTGTTTTTCTTTACAACAGATATCTTGGAGTTTTGTAATCAGGACGTGTGCAGCATATTTTAATGGACACACAGAAGGACACCCAGCGGTGCAAGCTTTCATGTGCAAGCTTGTTTCGTCCACATGTGATGACTGCGAACCGTCACTGGTATCATCCTGTTAACAGCAGAGATTAAAGTCTGCTGCCTGACACTACTGCAAACTGAAGTGACCGCCACATGCACCCGCTTTCATGTTTTCAACAAGTCTTAAGGGATAGAGAAAAGCCTTCAACAAGTTTCAGGTCCCATTATAACTTAAAATGAGGTATAACGTTTGTGTCTTTCAAAAAAACGCAAAACACATTTGTTTGTAACAGAGCAAAGTGCAAACATAAACCCTGATGAAAACAAGTTAAGGTGACATGTAGCATTGACACAAAAGACATGACGACACTTATATATATGGGTGTAAAATCATTGTGTGTATAAACTGTATTCATGTGTAAATTACCCATGTTTTGCCTCAATTGTTCCACTTTTATATGCACCTATTATATCACTGTATTTGTTTTTTAAGTGTGGTAAATGAGTGTGAGACTTGGAGCCATTAGATGTATGGGGAAGCCATTTTATGCAATGTTTATTACTGTTAATTAATCATAAAGCAGCACTGAAATAAATGGCCTCAACCTCGAGGAAATGTGTTTTTACACACATTTTCATGACTGCGACACTTGTTGAATTATTAAAGCTTTGGTTTAAATAAAGATACCGAAACTCAAGAAAACCTCATCACAGGTCATTACAGCCGGGACTGCTATGTTATAACTGGTTTTGTAGGCTACCAATTATGTACTGCAGTGTGTGTTGTGGAATTAAGTCGGTTTTAAGGAATTAAGTGATCTTTTTCTGTATTACCTGGATTATCTGGACTGAAGTCTAAATTTTTCTAAAAAATTACAGCAGCTTAGATGTCCTATCATATTTATGTATTTACTTTTGTAAATAATTAAAAGCTATAAATTCCAAGAAAAATATCACAATATAAGTACCACAAAAACAGTTGGGACAATTTTAATTTCTTCAGGAAAAAAATGGAAATAGTGTCATTAAAACTGAAAAGTAATCTTGATCTAACTATGTTTGACTTCAACTCCCAGAATACACCGCCACGGTGTTTGGTGTTACGTAAAGCCTGATGTTTCCGGTTGCTGTCAGTGAACCAGTCCGACAAAGGTTCCCATCTTATATCAGCTTGTTGTAGTTTGTCATGTTATTCAACCAACATTTTGCCGCAGCTGTCACTTTGTTCCTACAGAAAATCTAAACTGTTGCCGCCGCTGTGCCTCGTGAAATAAGGTATAGTGGCTGAATAACGTAGCTAAACAAAGTTAGCTAGCTAGCTGACAATGTAACTGTAACGTTAGCAGTTTGTTAGTTACCGGTTCAGACGTGCATGTTTGCAGAGCAGCCCGGTCACTGTCTCTCACGTCTTTCCTGCTATGTTTTATTTAGTTTATTGCATTCAATATTTTATGCATTAACACTCATTAGATCATTATCATGTAATTAAAGGTTGTGTTAAACGAGTGTCATAGCATGAAGCCGTGTTCTTCTTCGTCTTCTTAGCTAACTGACTAGCATTCACTTTCACTGTCAGCGTTAGGTCAGTAGGTCACAGTATTCTGAATACAGATTACAAAGCGATGTTTGTAATGTGTAACGTTATTCACTGGGTCACAAAGAAGGTCATTTAATCTGTAGAGTCTCTGTAGTAATACACTTTACTGGATTACTACAAAATATAAATAATAGTAGCATTAGTCATCTTATACTAATTTTTTGTTGTTTTTATTTGTGTGTAGTGAACACTTGGGACACATAGTAAACATACAATATCTAGTATAGGATATTTTTTTTCAACAAATGATATCAAACAGGGTGAACAATAATGAACCTTGATGAAGAGTAAGAAAAATAAAATAATTTGGATATATAAAAAATCTTTTTTTAATTTAAACATCTCAAAAAATGTTTCAAAGTGCACTGAATTCAGCATTTACAATTGATCAAATAAAATAACCCTTACAAAAACAGGACTGGCACAAACTACAGGTGTACTGTGTGCACCGTACAACATGTAGGAGGCTGTTTCTTGTGTGGTGTTGCTGATTTTTAATCAAAGCAACATGGAGGACTTTGCTCTTGTAACGCAAAGTGAAGCCCCCCTGACAACCCCTCAGAGAAGAACATGGAACATTATATTAAATGTGTCATTCATAATCATCAGTCCTGTGTGTGTCTTCCTGTAGATGAGATTGCCACGACGGATCCTCACACTACACACAGCACCTGGAAGGAGGGCGTCCTCAGCCCCTGCAGGTGTGGTTAACTTTGTCCCCGCCTGCAGCACCACTGACCTCCACTCCCTGGAGCTGCTGCGGGACTTTGTGACCCGAGCCAGACGCCTGTTTGTCATCACTGGGGCTGGACTCTCCACAGAGTCTGGGATCCCTGACTACCGCTCAGAGGGTGTTGGGCTGTACGCTCGCACTGACAGACGACCCATGCAGCATGCAGAGTTTGTCCGCAGCGCAAAGTCCCGTCAGCGCTACTGGGCCAGAAACTTTGTCGGGTGGCCACAGTTCTCCTCCCATCAGCCGAACTCTGCACACAAGGCCCTGAAGCGGTGGGAGGAGAGAGGCAAGCTGCACTGGCTGGTGACACAGAATGTGGATGCTCTTCATTCAAAGGCAGGACAGAAAGGACTGACGGAGCTCCACGGCTGCGCCCACAGGTGAGAAAACATCATCTGACACATTCATCATGAAGCTGCTCTAATAGTTGTGTTTAGTAGATTGTGGTCTTTGGTTGGGTTTTATTTAAACGATATAAATATTTAACAATAGAATCCCAAACAGATGCAAAACCAAGTCCAAGTGAAGTTAAGATAAAGTTAAAACAAGAAGACAAAAGACACACAATGCGAAACACAAAATGTCAATATAAATGAATAAAATCAAGAGAATGAAAGCCATAAAAAGACAGATGGTTTTGTTATTTGGGTGAACTGACCTTTTAAGTCACCATCAACATACTCATGTACTAAAATGTGTTAAAAAATGAAATAATAAAGTACATATCTGTGTCATCAGGGTGATGTGTCTCGGCTGTGGTGGCATCACAGCGAGGGCGGAGCTACAGAAGCGATTTCTAGCACTCAACCCCGACTGGAGCGTGCAGGCAGGCGGCGTGGCCCCAGACGGTGACGTCTTCATCGAGGACGAGCAGGTCCTTCACTTCCGGGTTCCCTCCTGTGAGGCCTGCGGAGGGATACTGAAGCCTGAGGTCACGTTTTTTGGAGACAGTGTGAACAAAGCGACGGTGCAGTTTGTGCACGACAGGCTGGCGGAGTCGGATGCGTTGCTAGTCGTGGGGTCTTCGTTACAGGTGGGTTTGGGAGAAATGTATGAAGCCTCATGCTCTTTACGTCACAGCTTCTCTGGATTTTTGTGTTTAATTCTTTCCGTTTCTGTTTTTTGCCAAGGTGTATTCAGGATACAGGTTTTTACTGGCAGCGGGTGACAGGAAGATGCCAGTCGCCATCCTGAACATCGGGCCCACGAGGGCAGATCACCTGGCCAAGCTGAAAGTGAGCGGACGCTGTGGTGAGGTGCTGTCAGTCATCCAACCTCTCTGACTGTCACGGACACACAATTTAGATATTCTGTATTAAGCTGGTCAAAATTCTGTGAACCTACCTCAGATTCAAACAGATATCAGACAACATACAGACCTCCTTAGCTGTTTGGCCGGGAGCATCTACACGTCTCTGCCAGGAGAATTTGCTGTTATTATCAAAATAAGTCAAAAACTGACCTCATCTATTTTATGCAGAACAGTGGAATGTTAAAGTTGTTCAGCGCCCAGCACAGAACAAAGGGTGCCTGTCCTGGAAAACCTGGACAACCTAATCACAGACAACAACTTTCCTTGGAGACACAGAAAGAATGCTGTTCTGTTTGTATTGCTCTGTGGGTTTAAGTATGTACAGCAGATGATACAGCAGGCATGGTTCACTGTCTGAAGGCCCTGAGATGAAAGCTGTGTAATGACAACTTGGAAGCTGAAGCCACGTTGTTCGTCTCCGTTCGCTGTAGCAGGTACTTTTACTTAAACTAAACGAGCTGCTGTACTGACAAATCAGTTCATCTTTCTTCTTGTTTGTGGAACAAAACCGCAAACGATGTTTGTTGAGGTGCAAGCAGGTAAGATACAACAGAGGAGTGAAGTTCTGGACACTTTCAGGACATGTTCAAGAGATTATAGAAAATATGGTGCAATCAGCTGGTTTTTAAAGGGTGTGATTTACTCATCTTAGACTTGATCAGCCTCATGTTTTAATAAAATGATGCTCAGATTATTGAGCAGTACACAAAACGCTAACATAGTCAACAGAATGGACCTTTTATCATTTTGTGAATAATGTTTTACTGTTGAAGAGGCTGAAGACTATAAACTGTGTGTTTTCAGAAGGATGCAAATATTAGTGTTTGAAACTTTGATGACGGTTCTCAGTCATCCAGGTCATGGTAAATTTAGGTGCTGTATCGTTGGCAACTAGACTTGTTTCAGTTTCTTGAAACAAGTCCAGTTGCCTACCACACAGACCACACAGCACCACGTTTCGCTACTGAATGTCGAACTGCTGTTTAAACGGCAGCTGTTTAATAAACTACACCAACAGTCCTGTGGCTGTTTCACAACATCCACGATTGATTTAATCCATCATTTATCCATCAATATTTATTTTATTATTGGATACAACACAGCTACAGTCCTGCCGTGGAATAACTACATGCAAAGCAGGTGTTATTAAAACAAATGACAAATGACTGTACTTTTCCTGCCATGCCATGAAAAAGGTCTATTATTGCTTGTTTATTTCGTGGACCTTTTATCTGTATTCTCTCGGTCAAAAGAACTGAAAGTGTACTTGTTGTTCAACACCTTACAGCTAATAAAATGAATCCCTTTTGTTGAAGTAATTGTTTTTGTAAAGCTTACTGAGCAATTATTGAGTTTTGATATTATTTATTCAGACTGGATTCAGTCTATATAGGAATCCAAAACAAAGCTTTGTTCTCTTATTACATAGAATATCTCAGATTAGTTGTTCTAATAAGTGTATGATCTTGTTTGTCTTCCTACAGTGCAGTTGGTTATATTTTATATACCAGAATATAAACACTGATAACTTTCTAGACTTTAAAAACGTCTGTGGAATCTTTAATTCTCCTTTGATGTGAATCACATGATCTGTCAGAAATAACAATCCCTTGGTCTCTTTAATCCATTACTTGTCTTGCCTTTAGAAAGATTGTGTATGTGCAGTAAATACAACAACACATTCAGAAATAAAGAGCTGTTTTGAAACACTTTAATGAAGTGATAAAGTAAAAACAAACATTATAGTCATGAAAAGTATGCTGCTAGCATCACAAACAGACTGAGGGCAGAGTGACTGTGGACTGACTGATGGTGAGATCCTTGAGGACGTTTTGCTGCTGAAATCTTTCCTGTAAACGAAGCCTCCAGTTTTCCAGGTTGGGCTGCATCACTTGAAGCAGGACAGCCGGGATGCTGAAGGAGTACAGAAGACACTTGTGCCCTGTGGAGTCCGCCTGCCATGTTGCTGAAGCTGTAGTCACCGTCAGGGGAGTCATGGACAGACAGTTTTCAAAGCTCTTGTTCTGATCAAACCAGTAAGTGACAGGGTAACCCAATATAACACCAAACACTGTGCACAGGTTCCATTTCTCTGATTTCTCTCCGGCATAATGAGGTTTCTCATCTTCTTTCAGATGTTCGAACCCTTTCAGGAGCAGCAGTAAATCTTCTATCATGCTCTTCAGCTCTCCTCTGAGTGGATCAGTGATGGCGGGCTTCTCCAGCGAGTGGCACACATCAATCACGGCCAAGCTGCCGCCATGAAACAGCTGTTCTACATTAGACCTGACTGCAAATGGATTCACGATAAGAGCGTTTCCGTTTAAATCCAGTGTGAGGAGTGATCTAGACACGAGCTGGGAAGACTGCAAAGAGCTCAAATACTGCTGCACCTGATCTGCACTGGCGCTGTTGCTGTCATACAGTAAAGCTGGTTTCAATCCCAAATCAACAGCCGAGACCTGAGCAGCCAGGTCCAGACTCTGAGGGACAGAGAGAGATTTCCTACCAGCAGACAGACATTTACGGGCTGCAGCAACAAAGAGCTCCTGAGTGGACATGGCTGCAGAAATCACACCATTCAAATGGACAAATGTAACATAATAACACACTTCAGGTATTAGACATGTTTTGAGAATTACAAAATTAAATTACAGCTTTTCTATGGGTCAACAACAAGAACAAAGACTCTGATTTAGTGTAATTATTTCTCTTCAGGCCACCGACTGTACGATGACATGAAGCAAGTTATTCGACAGAAACAAGTACCTAATTCAGGACAGCAGGATGTTTGTTTTAAATGTGTAAAAAAAAAAGTTTCATCATCAGTTATTCATGTCCTTGTTCTTCTTTGTTGGTCCAAGACACCTGAAGAGAACCAAAAAAAAACCAAAACATTACGATTATTTAAAGCAACTCTGGCATAGGTCTGCATAGGAACTGCACACATGTAGCAGTTTCCTGAGTTTCTTTATTAGTAATGTAAACTCCCACTGGATCTAGTAAAAGATATGATCTCACCATCATCCGGGTTTCATATTATGACCAGGTTATGTCACAGGCTGGGGAGCCATCAGGTCAAAATCTGAGAGGTTTCTTGCAACCCAAACACCAGCCGCAAACAAGCCCAGGTTGACCAGAAGATTCCTTTAAAAATGACACAATTTTACATTAGTCACAAGTAATCTTACAAGATTAACACTTTGAACAATCAGCACTAATAAAACAAACACAATTCTAATGATCACTGAAAATAAAAAATATTGCCCAGTGAATAAAATCAGATTTATCTCCTAAGGGGCAAAAAAAAAAAAAAAAGAAGACCCGTTGGGACCTCATTAACTTGTTTCTTCCACCGTCTTGTGTGTCGGTTCTCTGTGCTCGTAAACTTAAAGGATTAATGTTTAGAAAGTAGATTTTGCCACTGGAGTCTCTTCAACAATCAAGTAATAAAGTGGTACCGACAGAGGTCGTGTCAGTGGATATTTTAATGTAACCGTGCGGATTCTCTAACAAGTTTTACGCTGTCATATACCACACAGTTAGGCTGGTGCTTTAGGAACCTCTGGAGTTCTGGGACCCCATGACAGCAAGCCATCTAACCTGGTTCGTAATCCAACCTTGACTTTAGGATTTGGGGTTTGACAAGTCTAGAAATGCAAAGGAGACTAAACGAGGCAAGGACAAATCTCTGGCGTACCATCAGCTAACGTTAGCTTCACGGCTAACGACCACACAGGTCAAACATTTATAACAAACTATTTTATTAATATTAGCTCACCTTCTGAAGTCGTTTCTGTCTGTTGCGAACCGACAAGCTGAACCGATCCACTCCATCACCCCAGAGGAAGAGCTCTTTTTGCCGTTTGATCCGTTCATCTTGCTAACGTGCGGTGTACCGACAGGAGCAGCAGCAGCAACGAGGAGCGCAGAGTTAGGGAAGAGTTTAGATGTGACACAAGTACGGTGCACGATAAAGCTCAAACTTCAGACGTCCTTACACAATTCGATTAGCATAAGTCCAAAGATGTCAGCGACCAGGTACCGTCGGTTCCTGAAGCTGTGTGAGGAATGGCCGCGGGACGAGTTCAAGAAAGGCCGTGATTTGGGGACGTTTCTGCGGCAGAAAGTAGCCGTAGCCTTCCGTGAGGGGGAAAACACACAGGTACTGTTGTTTAACTGACACAAGACACGGCTGCTACTTTGCTAGGCTACATAACACACCGAGCTAAGCTAGCTAAGTGGATAACCGTCAGCAGGACAGCCGGGGATAAGAGAGCCGACAGCCGTCGACCTTGCCTAACCCTCGCCTGGTCTGACAGATGATTGATCCCTGTGAAGGCTTTATTAGTAAAACACTAGAAATGCAACAATAGTGGTGCTAATGCTAATGTCATTGCAAATGCTAATGTACTTTAGCTGGCACACTATCACAAATGTAAGTCGACCTGATAGCAAGGCAATTATGTAAACTTTCATAAGTGGGTAAAGAATTATTTTAAGTTCAATTTTGAGGTAGTGTCATGCTCCTCATGCTATTGTATGTATGCTATTTTCACTAATACTGTTATCAGAACCTGTCTAATACTTGATTTTTGGAGAGGGAGTCAAAAATTCCAAGATAGACATATCAGCGGTTATTCGCACATTTTTGCGCTCATCCCTCTTATGTGGCTATAAAACAACTGGGACAAAGATGTGCAACGAAGGAAAGATATTTTACAGTTTAATAAACTTTATTGACATCATAGCATAATTGTAAAGTACCCCAAGCATCTTTTTTTTGCATCATATTCTCTGATTCATATCAGCACATATCGGATAACATGTACGCCCACACCGATATGTCTGTGGTAGGCCAATATCAGCTGATAATATCCACCAGCCAATATATTGGTCAGGCTGTGATTGTTATTTTATTTTTTACTCCAAAATGTCTACATAAATAAAGCTGTAATAAGCTTTAAATCAGTTGATAATATCAGACTGCCAATGTGTTGGTCCAGTTATAGTTGGTATTTACCTTTTGAGTTCAATATTTGCAGCAGTTCACATTGTACTCGATGACAAATTCCTATTATGCGACATTCATCCTGTCAGTATGTTTTTCCCACCAGATCCAGGATCCAGAGAAATGTGACCAGATGTATGAAAGTTTGGCCCGCATTAACACCAACGTATACAAACAAAGAGTAAGTACAGAATATGTTCACAAATTTCATGTACTTCTGTAACTGTATCTGCTGTATTTATGAATTAAATAATTTATTACCTGCTTACCTAAACTATACACTATAACATACATTTCCCCTCCAAAGCTGCCTGCATCATCGAATATATCAGCTAAGGTTGAACTTCTCCATCATGTTAAAGACTGTAAAGACCATATGGCAGTTATTTTATAGCATCCTATGGATGATGATAATAAAACAATTTCTCTCTGCCCAATTAACATTTAGCAGCACTGTACTACAGTTCTGTCTCTCCCATGAAACTTAATTTCTTGAAAATAAATGGTTGAAGACTATTCATTTGTCAGTTAACAGTAAGTTGAAGCATTTAACATTTTTTAAACATGAAAATAATGCAGAAAATGTATTATAACATGTTATTATGTCTTTGTGTTGGTTACAGTTTCCCCGTGTAAGAGACACAAGCTTTACTGGAGTTACAGTGGAAGAGTGCAAACTGCTTTTATCAGGTACAGACCCACTGCCACAGTTATGTTTATATCTATTTATGAAACACACTGCTGCTACAGATTTTTTCTTTTTCTTTCATTGTCCAGGGAACGTGCAACAGATGGACGAGGAAAAAAAGGGTTTGTGGAAGACGTTAATGGAGAGATTCTCCAAATCGCAAGAAGACGTTCCAGAGAAAGCTCCTGAAAAATAACTTCCTTCCTTTCCTTTCTGTTCTTTTCTCAATGCATGTATAAAATTAAAGCTTATTGTTGGTATCTTTATGGACTGTTGTGTTCTCTTTATTATTTACTGCAGCAGGGAATGTGATGAAGGGTGATTGGAGAGGAATTCCCTTCACAAACATAAATTAGATTAAAATACTTTAGACATAATTGGATTTTCTTTTATCAAAATCATGTTGATGGTTCAGTGTCTTGTAATAGGGTGGATGGTGTCTCTGTCTCAGCCACTTTGCCCACTTGTTTGTTTAGCACATGTAACTTCAGTGTGAGGGTAGGATCACAGCCTTCCATACATGTTTACTTAACCTTTCCAACACATAACATTGTTGTGACGTCAAGAGTTTTGTTTGTAGTTAGCACCTACATTACGTCTGACAAATTGTTACAGACCTGGGATTTGTATTTACTACAGTGGTTTAGAAACTAGGGGCGGTGGTAAATTGCACAAAATGCCAATTCCTACATCATAACGCTTCAAAGGGACTGCATCTGCCCCACGAGTAGGTCTTAGCTATATTATACAAATACGGGGATGCACTATTTCAACTTTCTATCGACCAATATCAATTCTGATACATTACCTCAGGGCATTTGCAGATATTGACAACAAATGTGATTCCAGTGTTCAATTTGTTCACCGCATTGCACATAACTTATTGGAATAATTTTTAAGCCAGGTGTACTGTGACTTCATTTGGTGGCCAACTGTGACTAAATGAATAGTCACTAACATGATAAAGTGGATAGAAATCTTTATTTCAATTGATTTATAGCACACATGGGACATTTCTTTGTATAAAAAAGGCAATTAATTGCAGTGTTACACTTTATTTTAAATACACATGAACATTGACTTGGATGCTATTCTGGCAATTTAAGAGCTTTGAATGAATGCACTTTTTTAAAATTAGGGATCTGTTTGTTCAGATCAGAGGCAGGTTATTCCACAGTCTGAACATTCAAGCTATGATCAGACTGAGTGACACATTGGCTCTAATGTAATAAGCTGCCATCTTAGGTGCTGCACATGAGTGTAAACTAACAACTCTGCTCGACAAAATATAAGAAGACTGCTTCTCAATGACCTCATGACTTTTTAAATAATTTTTCCACATTAATCTACAATGTTTGAAGATATTGACTGTTCTTTGATAAGCTGATATTTCAATATTAACCCTCAGAGATAAGAGCCGGGCATTGAAATGATTCTAAATGTAAGTAGTTGGTTTCAAAGCACACAGAACTGTCTCCTACTCTTCCTTTTTCTCTGGGTTGTCTCTCCATATGCAGTAGTTGAGTGCGGTGGCGAGGCACAGCCATGACAGGTAGGGTGCCATCAGGAGAGTGGCGGTGCGGCTGATGGAATACCAAGACACCATGGTGGCTCCGACAGTCCCAGTGAGCATCATGATCTCAATGAGGGCCTGGATTGGACAGAGAGAGGGTGTTAAATAAACACCAAGCTGTCACACTTGCTATATCCCTCGTAATCCTCCTAGTTGATTTCCCAATTAAGTGTAATAATTACGTTTGCGTGGTTAACTAACCCATTTCAGCTTGTGTGCGCCAAAGAAAATCGGAGTCCAGGCCCAGTTCAGAGCCAGCTGCAGCCCATAAAGTCCCAGTGGAACCAGTGCATCCTCAGTAAACCCCCCCAGTTCTTTCCACACCAGGTAGGAGCCATACCTGCAGAACAACATTTTAAGAATAAGATCGTTTAGATAAGGAAATTGCATCACAGAGAACAACAGACTACGGAACCCAGTCAAGATGATGCTTACCCCATGCCTGTGTACAGACAGGTCCACACTATGGGGAATGCTGCATTTGGTGGGCGCCATGATGGTTTCTGCAGGGTTGGGTACCAAGTCTTCACCTCTTTGCGTGTGATGTAACCGCCATAGAGCCCGCCAACGTGTGGCAGGGCAGTCATTCCAACCAATGGCAGCCACATGTTCTGAGATAAGAGTACAACACATCATAGCTGTTAAACTTCTGGTAGGGCTGGGTATCAAACCTCAGCAAAAAACGTTTTCGGGAATGATTAAAAGGTGTCAGCAGCACTGATTATTAAAACGGATGAAAAAATCGTCTGGTCAGATTCATACTCTTACTCTCCTAGTGCTGGGCAGGTATATAAGGCTATTTCACTGAAACAGCTGCTTGCTGTGGCCAAAACTACCCAAAAAGTACCCAAAAGGTTTAGTCCCAGAAACTGCTGTTCAAGGAAGTGAAAGGTTTTCTCAGTCTGCAATGATAAGGCAAATTAGTCTGCTGACATACGAAAATGCTATGGCTGTTTTTACAAGTCATTTTTATACACGACTATACAATACTGATGACTGTATTTCGTCTGTAACACCCTATCCAGTGTTTTACAGCTGCTTCTTTCACAATGTAAGCTTATGGGGAAAAGTATTTCTGGGCCAGTGTGCATCGAGAGATATTTGGCCACCAAGGTAAATTGGCTTTGAAACCCGGTGCACAATACTAGTGACTCCCATTCACATAGAAGTAGTTATGTCATCCATTGCTATTGTGAAAATATTGATGACAGCTGCTTTAAACATTTTAAAATATCAGCCTTTTCATTTCAGTATTGGTCAGGCTACTATCTGAGGGAGATGCAGTATTTAAGTTTGTTTTACTGTGGATATCTCTATATCATATTTTATATGTTGCATTATATTATGTTGTGACTTTAATACGGCTGCTATCTTTGCCCAGGTTTGTCTTGGGCACAGGCACCACAGTCTGGCCCCAAAGCATAACTGATGATGTAATGACCCTTCCTTCTCTTTTAGGTTCCTTGGTGAAGTAAAGGTGAAATAAAAAATAAAAAACGCAATTTAGGACAGTTAAGGGTCTAACTACTCTAGTTTCTGTCACATTCACATATCATTACCGTAATGATATTTCAAGTTTAAGCGCACACTGACCGGAAGCAGATTAACGAAGGACAGGAAGTTTCTTGTTTCTAGAAGCTGATTTTCATGCCGTCTTGAAAATAATATTTAAAAAAAAAAAAAAAAGATAGCTGCAGGCTTTGAAATGTACTCGAAAACGTAGTAATAAATAATACAAATAAAACGCTAACGTGTTTGGTTGTTATGCAAACTTAAAGTCACGCGACTGGCGGTTTATTTCATAACGTCTCAACGTAACAGCAAATCATGCTAATTTGAAGCTAAGTTGTCTTTTCTAAGTTTCATTGGGAAAAACATGAATTCCTGCGCAGTTGTTGTAGGACTGATAAAGCCTAGCTGACTTAAAGTTTCAGTAGTGCGAACTTAACGCCAACGCCAATTTTACTGCACGGAGGTAACGTGAGGTCAAAGCTGGATCGCGTTACTTAACTCACCCGTCACTCCGTTGTCAGCTCCGTCGCACAGTAATGTACAGTATGTGTATCGCTCTCTCGGACTACACACCTATATTGGAGTCCTCGGGCATGCTGCTGTATTGTGATATAGGCGTGTTGAGCGGGCAGGACTGGCTTATCAGGGTGGCCAGTAACACATTCCTCAGACGCTCCCTGCACTGACACACACAAACACTGTGACGTCGAGGCGTGGTTAGCAACGATTGGTCGCCAGGACAAAGTCAAGAGGGGACTGACAGTCAGCGGAGTATTTCGGTAGCTCAATAAATATGTTTTATAACGCTACTGATGTCCAAAGGTCACAAAATGCACTCGCTGTTGTTACCCAACCTCCTGCTTGGCCAGAAATGACACATTTCCTTATGGCTTACAAAACACACACAGCTGGATACGTGACTGGATAGGCGACAGCAAAGATTAAACACGCCGTCAAGATAGTTCCCCACCCCTCTCATAGCGAGTTCCACTTCCGCTAAAAACTTGACAAAGATGTTAAATCATCTTGTTACAAGCAGCTTTTACAATAATCGAGCTTCTGAAGACATTTGACTTCAATTATAAAAATAAAAATAAAAAATTAGCTTACATTAAGATCAGCCATGAATGCCTAAATAATCAGATGCCTAGTGGCACAGTGGTACCTCTAAATGTCAATTCAGTTCAATTCAAAAAAATGTATTTGTCTCCAAGGGGCAATTAATATGTGGACCTCCTTACTCACATTAAATCTTGAATGAAATTGTTTTAAAGGTGCTGTATGTAAGAATTGGCAACCAGCTAAATTCATGAACTAGCTTTTGTTAGCAAGTAAGCTGAGTTAACAGTGCATGCTAGCGTTCCTATTAGCTGACTCTGCTCAGACTGCCTATAGCACAGGGGTGTTGTTGTTTGCCACTGTCATATAGGGTGTAGCTGGTTACCATGCTAACTTCAATAGATATCTCTGATAAATTGAGTTAATTTTTGAAAGTTTTAATGCAATTTCTTACATATTGCACCTTTAAACTTAAGCCGAAACAGCTGTTAAAGAGGCATCAGTTATGTAGTCGTGAATGATGTGATGGCCGTCATTGAGTTTATGGTACTTTTATTTATTTTTCATACACAAACATCCCAGTACTGACAGTGCCAGCACATTTCCATTGATCACATACATCACACATGACAAACACCTGATAAATACTAGCTAATGGCTGCAATTACCACACTATGTATAGGAAACAACAGTTTACCTGCTTTAAAACTTTATAATCCATCATTCATCCAACTAGACAACGCAGTTAAAACAATTTTAAAAACATCTAGCTGTGGACAGAGGTGCACCAAAAGTGATTTCACTTCACTTGAGGTCATCAGAAACAAGATTTTCAGAGGTTAAGTCTTTAAACGTGGGATCCTCAAGAGTTGTTTGGAGATTTAATAGGTTTGTTTCATGATAATCCACAGACCTTGTTGTAAGCAGTTTTATGAAGGAAGTGCTTTTATTCTACCAAACTACAGCATATCAAGGAAGGATATGTACATCTACTAATAGATGCGAGGTTTGTACTTGTGTCAAATATTAGCTAGTTTAATTGGCTTGGTTAGCTAGCCTCTTGTCATACAGTACAGTAAATGCATTGTCTGTACAGTGATAAGGAAAGATAATTCCTACAAGACAATGCACAGCTAATCTGTGGATTAATCTGCATAACCAGTTCATTATTTCTGGAAAGAGATGTTGCTGTTGAGTTTTTCAAAATATTTTTTTTGGCACTTTTTTAGTGCCACAAGCTGAGTGCCATCTAGTTCTATCATATCTGAGAGATAGCAGGCAACTCTACAGCTGATACCTCCAAAACTCAGCAACTCACAACAAAACCATCTAGATGGATCAATAGCTCTGCGGGTGAGTGGAAAAATATGTTTTTCTAAGTTTGGGGTGAACTGTCCCTTCAAAGAAAAAAAAATTACATTTTGGTGAATTATCTTTCTTACTCAGAGTTAGATGACAAGATTGTTTCCAAATTAATGACTGTAACATTAATTCTGAAGCTACTGTAGCAGTTGCTTAGCTTAGAACCAAGACTATCACTATCTTCAAAATCCCCTTTTCAGACAGTGCACATTTACTGTATGCTATTTTATCTAAGTGTCCAGATTTTGAGTGTGTAAAGTCAGCCCTCTATATTGTGACCTCAAAAATTCAATAATGAAACAAAAAATAGAAGCAAAAATTGCCATAGCCTATAGGACTGTCAGAGAATTAAACCGAATTATGATGATTATTATTGAGTGTCCAAAATCTCAATTTACTGCTCAATACTGTGTAATTTATGGAGTACCTATTAGGCTATATAGCGAGGAGTAAATGAGGGTGTTATTTCGGAAACAGCCTAAAACTGAGCCTACATTAACTTCCTCTGCTGGTTGCCTGGCAACTAGTCCAGCACACAAACCCCTGTAAAACATCAAATGGTCAATATTAAACTTTGTTTATTTGTACAAAATACTAGACATAAAGAGTTACTGAGCTTTCGAATTGCTGGATTTTGTTACCTTCGGACAGAGTTAGGCTAGCTGTTTCCCCCGTGTCTAGTCTTTATGCTAAGCTAAGCTAGCTACCTGCTGACAGGTTGTTTAATTTACAGAATTAAAGTGGTATCAGTCTTTGTCATCCGACTCCCAGTGAGAAAGTCAATTAGTGTATTCATCTTCTCAGGTTAGCACAGAGAAACTTTCCCTCTTTAGCAGATGAACATAAAAACAACATCAAACATCCAAGAGATGTAAGGTAATGATAATGAAAAGCAAAACACGTCTTTTTAAAGAAAAGGGACTTCTGGGAGAGTAAGTGTTAAATTAAAAACAAAGTCGTCATCACGTGTTGCTTAAAAAGAAAAAAAAAAATTCAATAAAAACTTTAAGGGTAATATTCTCAGTGAAATGACGGCAGAGATGCTCTTTCCTCTCCGCTCGGTGGGTTTTTTGCCCCTCCTCCCGGTTTCGTCCGTCCGTCAGGCAGGCACACCTTCCTTCTCTGGTCCTCCAGCGTTTCTTACCTTCTTGTCGCTCCTTTCAGCCTCGTTGTCTGGCGGTGAACTCTCACCCCAGCTGCTTGGGAAATGTCATACAGCCAGAGGCCCGTGCTGCAGTAGGGGGGCGTAATAGGAGGAAAAAATAACAACATTTTTACTGCTCCCACTGCATCTTTCACCCGCGTCTCTGCCGTGCAAGTGCCACATCCCGCTACCAGCAGCAGCAGCAGCCGCCGCCGAAAACTAATTGCAGTCTCAATGCTCATTTCGCATTAGGGCTAATATAAGAAAAAAAAAATCCGTGCCAGACATGTGAGTAGCAAACCATCGCTGTCGTTCTCCACTTACCCGTTGACTGTTATGTGCTCACGCGATTGTATCCTCACACCAATGAGAACAAATACTCATTGAACCGTGTCGTTGTGCATTTTAGTGTCAGTGTGCTGGTTTCATGGTAGCATGGCTGTGCCGAGGTCTCTGCTGCACATAGATGGGGCAGATGAAGCCTCGCTGTCGGCTTGTTTTTGGGGCTCTGCGTCGGCTTGGCTAATTGAGCAAAAAAAAAAAAGAAAAAAGAAAATTCGGGGGAAAGAGAAAAGGCTGTGGGTTTTCAGCTGTACATAGCCCAGATGGAGGGGCCCATTCAATAACAAGCTGTGTGACAAGAGTGTAACGTAGCCGACCTCTTTAGCCTGCTCGCTTATTAAGACTCAAGGTAGCTGTGATTGTGTGTGCGTGCGTGTGTGTGTGAGAGAGAGTGAGTGTGTGTGTGTGTGTATGTGTGAGTCCAGCCTGGCATCTCCAGTCAGATGTGGAGGCCCAGGTTAGAGCACACATAATGCGGCGGTGTTGATGTGAAATGTGTTTGGAGGCTGTGTGAGGGTGACAAGGAGCACAAATCACAGGATGATCATTGGTGCAGATGTGAGAAAAACCAGGAGGCATGTTCAGCCTGTTTTGTGTTGAGTACGAGCTGAGATCACAGATGTGTATGATTGTTTTGTGTATTTGTTCAGTGTTATTATTTCCAGTCCTGGTTAGAAGATGCCACATGTGGCCTATATTGACGTTTAGTTTGTGATTTCCAGTAGTAACGTTTACAGGAAACTCACTGTAGAAGTATGTTATTCTCATAGCATTTTCAGTATTGTGCATAGGAGATGTGGGACAAAATATTCTCAAGACTCAAAGGTCCGCAAACTAGCATCTCTTTCTCTATATCAATAGATTGTTATTTACTTCCGCCAAGGATTTGTTTGTTGGTTGGTTGGTTTGTCAGCAGAATTACACAAAAACTACTGAACAGATTCCCATGAAACTTTGACGGAGGATGGATTATGTTCTAGAGCAGACCTCATTAACTCCATGAATCCAGACATTTTTTTTTTTTTTAACTTTCTTCCACTTGTCAAAATCAGGCATATTTGCTGTAGGTGGCTAGTATATGTGAGTGAGTGAGTGAAGGGGACTGCTGTGTTATTTATGGCAACACGGGGGTTGCTGTGGGACTAAAACTTAGTCGACGTCCCACCGTGAATAGAGAGCAAAATGATTAAAGAAATCGGATTTAATGTGGATTGGTTATGTCATGGTCGATACACAATAAGTGAGGAAAGTACCGGCGCTGATACTGATTTGGTGTGTTGAATCTGTGCATCAGAGAATAAACAAATTTGCTCCATCATTTTGTTACACACAAGAGATATTTCATTGTGTTGACAGGCAGGGAAAAGCTGTATCTTTGTCGCTAAATAGTCGTAATGTTAAATGTTTGATTTGATGAGGATTTTAAAATGTTCTTAATGTATAGTTGATTTGAAGTAAATTGTAGAGAGGTGATGCAAGAAAGAAGACTGATGACATGCAACAGGTTCAGCATGTCTAGGCCAGTAGGATGCCCTGAATCCATATACGTTTCTGCAAAAGCAAGCTCAATTTATATTTGGTATTTGACGCACAAGTGTTTCTGTCTAAACCTGATGTTGTTAATGGTTTCAGGGGGGGGAGCACCATGCTTCTCTTGAAGATGGCAGTCGAACAAACAAGCTGGCTTGTGACGACGATGCCCAGCAGAAGATCCTGGGATTGAGACGTAAATCCCTTCACACTGATGGCCTGGACTGAGTAAGAAGTTTGTCTTTGTCGTTCATTGCTATTTTGTCAGCTGGGTATGACATTGCTGATCTTGTTAATGGAAAAGGCTGATGATGGTCGTTTCTTTGACAGGTTTCAGCTGGCCTGCTGAAGCTATGGGGAGCTGTTGGAGCTGTCTGTACAGAGACCCCATCCGAGACAACCATCTCACCAAATTTAAGGTCAATAATAATAAAATAACTTTGAATTTGACAAGATTTTTTGTCTGGCTACCACCTGTTTGTCACCACCACTTGCACTGTTTGTTTCCATGTGTCGTTAGGATTCAATCAACAAATGTATTTTACAGTTTATTTCAATACTCTTCATGGTACGATTTGTCTCATTGTCCTAGGTCACCAATGTGGATGATGAGGGCAACGAGCTGGGCTCTGGGATCATGGAGCTCACCCAGACCGAGCTCATTCTTCACACACGGAAGAGGGACGCCATCCGGTGGCCATATCTCTGCCTGCGACGCTACGGCTATGACTCCAACCTGTTCTCTTTTGAGAGCGGTCGTCGCTGTCAGACAGGGCAGGGTGAGCATCATCTTCTCTACTTCAGTGACACAGCTGGAGAGTCATGATGACCATGTTATGTATTCAATACATATAACCATCTACCATTTACAACTTCTTTTTTATATACTGTTTTAAACAGTGGTGTAGTTTTACTTACCAGACTTTTTTCACTGAAGACATTTTGACACGATACAGTTGGAAAACCACAGGTGTAAACGATAAAATGAGTGATGCTTGAATTCCACATACGCATGTAAGCGAACCTAACGCAGATTTTTAAAGCTACTGGAGTGTCTCACTTAAAAACAATCGCAACGCAACCCAAGTGAGAGCTGTGGTTGAAACGTTGCAGGCTGCGGGAGCTATAGCACAAAACAACAAGAATAGGCCTGGTGGACCAGTTTGACGAAGCTCCAGCTGAAGATTTATTGGCATATTTATAAAACCTCATCACCTCTTTTCTCCTCATCTGTTTCTTATTTTGTTTCCTTCTGTGCAGTAAGTCCAAGGAAAACATTCCTCACCCGCACGTCAAGTTTGTTTGGTTGGGTTTTCACCAGTGTCCTTTTGCATATAAGTTGGTTGGTTTGTCAGCAGGATTACACACAAACTACTAAACGGACTTCCAGGAAACTTGGATGGAGAATGGGTCTCGGCCCAAAATAGACTCCTTTAACTTTTGGTGCTGATCTCAACATGAATAGCACTAAGTAGAGCGAATACCTCCACCAAGGCCCAACAGTCCCCTTTTGTACTCACTCATAGATACCAGCCACCTTAATATGCCTGTTCAACAAGATACATGCATTATTACCTGAGTAATTAAGGAAAAAATGTCAGATCTTGCAATGTTAAGAAAAACTTCCCAGATCTACACCAAAAGATAATGGGATCTATTCTGGGTCGATACCCATCCTCCATCCATGTTTTGTTTAAATCTGTTCAGTAGTTTTTGTGTATTCCTGCTGACAAACCAACAAGCAAATGGACACAGGTGAAAACATGACCTCCTTAGCAGAGGTAAAACTTTAGCAAGAAGAACCTTTTCGGGGGGTAGAACGACAAAATAGGTTACAATGTTGTAAACCTAAAGCCCACTCCTTAGCCATGGAGTTACTTGTGTTTTCATTGTGTTATCTGCGACCTCACAATGACGTTATTTCCTTGTTTACTCAGGAATCTTTGCATTCAAGTGCTCTCGGGCAGAAGAGATCTTCAATCTGCTTCAGGAGCTGATGCAATGTAACAGCATCAATGTGGTGGAGGAGTCGATGATGATGAGTCGCAGTGGTCACACACCAGAGATGGAGATGTCTCGCACGCCACAGACTCCCAACAGTGAGTCACAACACCACACGCTCACACACACAGTAGGAGTCCTGCTAATTATACACTTAAGACTAATTGTAGAACTTGGATGCAGCAATACAGCAGTAAAATTAGCAGAATTTGTAAGGTATTATTAGATGCAGGTTAAATTAACTCCAGTGAGTCACAGGTACAAAGGTATTCAAACAACACCAAGTGGAGCTTTAGACAGCCTGCAGCCATGGACTTCCACTTTATATGGTCAATAGGAGCAAGCTGAAAACTTACCATTATGTTTTAAGTGCCCTCATAAAGATTGTATTATGACAGAATTGTTGAATTGAGATAATGTGGGTCATAGCTTCACTTGTTTGAGTGAATAGTAAGTTGAATTTTATTTTGGCTTGGGTAAGACAGTGAACCCCAATATGACTATTTGAGAGAAATAGCATGAATTTAAGGATTAATCATGTAATTTTGCACATTAAAGTCGTTGTTATATTTCATATCATATCAAGATAATGCTGCAATAATGACTGTGTTGTAATTATGTCACTAAAATGTAATGGGACCAGGTTAATGTGATTATAAACAATAACACTAGGACATTGTAAGAGATTTGTTCCTCAAATTAAGCCTTACAAAATGAGCAGCGCCCCCTGCTGGTGGGACAGTCTGCAGTATCTGTCTAGTGCTTTATAATTTGAAGGACTCAAATGACATATTGTACTCTTTAGCAATTTTTGTGACATATAGGGTGAGTGATTGAATAGTCTTGTGATTAAACTGGTGATATTGTACCTTGATATTAAACCCTCATCATCTGGCTAAACCAGTTTTTTGTATGTTGATGAAGGATCTCAGTCATCCAGGTCATGGTAAATTTGTGTGCTGCATCATAGGCAACTGGACTTGGACTGGACTTCAGTTTCAGTTTAAAAGCCTGCCCACTCCCCTCAGTTATTTAGAACTGAGGAAGCCTCTTATATGAGAGGTGAAATGTCTTCAAGAAACTGAAACAAGTCCAGTGGCCTACGATACAGAATGTAACAGAAATTAGCAGGCCAATTTCAGTACGCTGGGTTGTTTCTGTTGCTTTGGATGAAGGTGGTTGTGGTATTGCTCTCGGCCTTAAAACAGTTGCTTTGGTGTGGATGTATCTCTTTTTATTTGGCATCATATTCTTGTTGACAGTTAGCATAAAATAGAAGCAGACAATTGTGCCAAACCTTTTTGGGAATATGTTTGTTCAGGAGGTTTTTCTTTGTACAAAGTGCTTCACTGAAGTGAGAAGAAAATTACAGAAGTCTACAGGAACAGGATGGGATTCTAAATTTGTTTGGAATATTTATATTAGCTTTGAAATGATTAGTTTCAATGGCCGTTCACAAGCAAACCCCTCAGGATCCACAGGGATATACTGACGAGATCCATTTTTAATTAATTCTGCAAGGAAGACCGTTCCAAACATAGTAAACTAAGTATAGTTTAAAGGCATCAAGGTGGTATCTGAAATATCACTTTACCTTACAATATTTTTGACCAAATACCTCACTTTACCTTACAATATTTTTGACCAAATACCTCATTATCCGTATTTCAGCTATATAGATTAATCACCATGATGTTGCACATCTAAAGTTACTTCCAGGTAGACAACTGGTTGTTGATTTGCTTGTTTGTTGCAAACTTTTTTGTCCGTGTTGTAATTTTCAGCCGTAACTGTAATAGATGTATAGTAAAACACTATTTTGATGTGTTGTATTCTGCTGGACTGTGTTGCTTTGTTGGTGTCATTGATATTTATGCAATAGCGACATCTCAGACTAACTGCTAGTTTGGGGTGAACTTAAAATGTAATTTTCTTCAATCTGTGGCCGAACAGTTAAATAAATTCTCAACACTAAGATTAGTGAAAGTATTGTAATAATGATAAACAAAAGTGTCAAACATGCGAATTAGATGAATATATTTTGAAATAACGCCATGAAAAAAGACAATTAAGCTCTTGTGTGATCCAAATGTTTTCTACCTGGAAGTTATTGTAAACAAGCATTGTGATTGGTTCTATTGGAGTGATGTGACTATTAGTATTTTCACAATATATAAACAGAGTGATATTTGTGATAAATAATCATTAGTTATATGGATATAATTACTTAGTGGGTAAAGGCAAGTATTAGAACAAGTACAACAATTTGGTTAGTTCAGAAAATAATCAGGAAAAGACAACACTGATGCCATAACGATATAATAATATCCAAAATCTAAGACAATATATAGTCTCATGTTACGATTCCCTTTCCTCCCTTCTTTAAGCTTGATACTATTCGTAACACATAATTTTCTCAGAGTATTGCATTTTTGCACATCTTGAGCTCTCTTAATCAGGGCATCTCTTGATAACATATTCAATCTTGTCTTGATAATGTCACATAAATATGTTTGCAGCTCCAGCATTCCCTGTCCAGGCTTTTCCCAATGGATATCCCGGTTATCCAATCAGAGGTGATTCCTCCCAACCCTCTCTTGCTGATGATCATGGACATAGCCTCATGGGTTTGGAAGACCAGGTAAGATATACCCATGCTACTCATTATAATATCTGTGCCTTTGTATTTGTGCCAGTTCACAATTTGACCCTGTTTATATTTTCCCTTACAGACCCACACCTATGTAAATACTGTTAGTATGGAGGGGGATCTCTCTATGCGTCACTGTGTGCACTCCCTGCCCGAGGTGCGGCCCAGCACTTTCCCTGAAACAACACGGGGAGCCATGCCTGTCGGGGGCCAAGGAAATCCGCAGTCCAACCTGCGGTGCTGTCCCCTGGAGGAGCATAACGATCCTCAGGTGTTCTTACAGCCGTCCTCGCAGGAGGTCAAATTCATGCTGGGCCCCACTCCGGCACAGCGCCATCTGCTGGAGAGAGAGAGGGAGAGAGAGCGGGAGAGGCATGGGCACAATCCTCACAACCTTCAGCCAGTAGAGGGTGCAACAGGTTCAGAGACGGAGGGAGACGAGTCCTCCATGCATCTGTGCAACTCTCACCCCTATCACCATTTCCATCACCATCCTCACCGACATCCGGGCCTCGAGCACGCAGACAGCTGCCAGAGCGGCGAACTCACCTACGAGAACATCAACGGTCTGAGGAGCGGCCGGAAGCAGAGGCTGAGTCCCAGCAGTGTGTCGCAGTCTGTGGGTTCGAGCAGCAGCAGCAGCACTGGGGACAGTCACACCCACTCCCTCCTGCATCCGCATCCCCACGGCCCATCATCCCTACCCCCGCAGGGCTACGGCTGCGAGAGGGGCATGGGCGGGGGTCATCGTCGGACAGCTCTTCTTAACTACGAGAACTTGCCCTCTCTGCCGCCAGTGTGGGAGTACAGCGCTCTGCAGCGGGATGACGAACAGGAAGAGGAAGACGACGAGCAGGATGAGGAGGAATACGAGGAAGAAGAGGAAGACTTTGATGAGTACGAGTTCTCAGAAGGCCCTGGGACACCCAACGGGTACCACCAGGATGGTCGGGGGATCCACAGAGATGCCCTGCAGAACTATGTTAACACAGAGCAGGTCCAGCCTCGGCTCCGACACGCCTGCCCCCCGCACCCAAGGCCATGTCAGCCAGACAGAGGGGGGCGAATATTTAGCTTTGATTTAGGCAGACGATCGAGGTCAGGGGTCGGAGGCTGTGAGCACGGCCACATGCCTCCATCGCGGCAGCTGAATTACATCCAGGTGGACCTAGAGGGAGAACCTCCCTGCCAAGCCCTCAGCAGTGGGGGTGCCCAAACCCAGCCACAGCACCAGCGCCTACCACCCAAAAAATGTGGCCCACAGGCACCCCGGCGCAGTGAATGCTACGCAGTCATTGACCTAAAGAAGACCGCTGCCATGTCCAACCTGCAGAAAGCTCTGCCCAGGGATGATGGGACTTCCAGAAAGACTCGCCACAACAGCACAGACCTGCCTCTGTAAACAGTGTTCGAACTGAAGAGGAGCGATGAAGACAGATGAAGGCTTATCCTCATCTTAGCACACTGGACCCTTCACTGTCATCCATCCATTCGACTGTCGGGCTGAATAATACAGTACAGGTACCTAATTAGAAACTTACTGAAACCTATCTGTGCATATAAAAGGAAATGAGAAATCTCTGAGGAGAATTTGCCATTTTATTCTGTGTTATTTATTAGATATGTGGTGTGAAGCTCTCTGGAGAAATTGGCAGTTTTTACTACTGCAAGTATGTTTGCTGGATATATGGATATTTATATATATAAGCATAAAATAATATATATACAGTATATGTATGATTTTATGCTTAGCGAGACTTAGAGCAGAGACCTCAGTGGAAGCAGTCATTGCCATACTGGATTAGCAAACTTTAATTCATAGACCCATCTTCACTCACAAATACTATTGTTCCTATCATTTACTTATTCTACATCCATATGTATTTTTACACAAATAATACGTGAGTCAAAAATGGGACTCTAGATACAGAAGAAGTAGAGTAGTTGTTGGCATGAAGGAAGGTTAATGGTTCCAAGATACTGGCCAATATTCATACCTCATCACAAGCATCTAAATCTAATATTGTGGCTGGTAGAAGAGACCATTATTTGTTATTTTATGCCTATAGAGCATTTTGCACACAATCCTATGGAATTGTATTTTATCATATTTTAAGGAATGGTGTTGTCCAATCCAAGAAAAAAAAACTAATGAACAGGAATGTTGGTGAAATTTAGAGAAACTATACTACACTGAATGATGGTAAGAGTAGCACACATGGATTAAAAACGAGCTTTTGGCTCCCTCCTGTCCACATGCAGCAAATGAAAAAGTAGCATATCATCTTGGATCACACCTCCTGCATATCATCCCAGACCTGCAGGAGGTCCACGTGGTTTACGCTTGTCACATTGCACTTTTGACCCTGGGCCACTGAAGCGCTCTTTGTCTCTACTCCCACTCCACTGGAGCCACAGGTTCGACTGTGTCCTTTCACCAAAAGCAGGGGGCCAAATATTTAATTCTTAGTCAGCGTTGTAGATGTAGAATTTATTTACATGTTTTGATGGAGACATCAACAACCTCAAATAGTGGCATTAAGCTATAACCTCACATAAAAATGTGCTGAATCTATCATTTGTTAGTTATCAGGTGTGAATGGTCTGTGTTCAAGGGGAAATCAAGTTTGTTGCAAAGTCATGCAGTGAAGATTTTTGTGAGGCTATTTATCAACCTTCTCAGTCAGATATTTATTTATTTATTTCATTATTTATTTATTCATTCCTTTTTAAAAAATAAATTGTAATTATTTTTGTTTTCCATGTGATGACCAGCGTTTTTGTAATCCAGTTGGTAATATGGAGACCAAAGTTTCACCTCAAATTATCACTGGACACTGGTGTGTTACTGTTAAAACTGTGCTTAATTATATTTAAAAAAAAAAAAAAAAAGAGAGAGAGAGAGAGAGAGAACGAGAGAAAGACTGTATTTATATTTTAAGTGCCAAAACTTAATTGCAAACTGTATGATGAATTAAAATCAAACGTGCCAATAGGATTTGTAGAAAACTATAGGACAGAGAGGCTCGGACGGGAGACAAACCTAAAAAAAAAACTAAAAAAAAAACAGAATCCAACTTTTTAAGGATAAGTAGAAATTTAAACGACAAAATCTGCACATTCCACCTCAGCCACATCGACAGCCATTTCGGAGTGAGATATAAGAATGGTAATCTTGTAGTCTGATAATCACAGTTAGGGTGGTTTTATGCTGCTACATGTACATACTAACAGTAGCCCGTGTCAACTACCGCTACTCAAAACAAAACATTATGTGTTTGAACCTATGCGATGTCAGATCTTTTACCATATTGTTAATTGCTAATAGAAGTAGCATTGTTGTGTTCTTCTGAGATCATTTCTGAGCAGTAGAAATACAAGGTACCATTTCAGAGAATGTTTGGCCACTAACATTTCATATGACCAATAATATTTAATTTCAATTAAGATTGTTTTCTTAAACAACTGTCTGTCTGGTAGGAGAGGTAGCGGAAGCACAGGCCCACTGATGCTGATGTTGAAGGCTCATATCAAGTTAATATTTTCAGCTGACAGGGGAAGGCCAAATTTCCTAGATTTTCAAGCGCAGTTGTATTGTGACATTAAGCCAAGGTTGATCTCTTTTTTTTTTTTTTAAACAGAACATTCAGGAGATAAATGAGACACAACTACAAATTCTCAACTTCTGATAAGGAGGGTTTGTTTGGCTTTTGTGTGACATGAGGTGCAAAAAAAGAGATGATTTCTTCAAATTGATACATCCCCAAAAATTTTTTTTAAAAATAACAGCTTCAGGTTTGTGATTGGTGCTCAGATCATCGTTTTCCACCTAGGACCTGCCTAGAAAACAACACAGACGGAAATCTATTTCAAAAAGGTTTTCAGGGCCTTATAATATTAGCCTACATTATTTGGATTTATTTATTATTAACAGTCATTCATTAGTGACTATTTTTTAAAATTTGAATTAGTCAATCTTTTAGTTTATTCAATGTAAGAAATCATGGAAAATGCCCATCGCAATGTCACTGAACACAAAGTTAGGTTTTCTAAAGGTGCAATATGTAAGAATTGTTGACCTGAATTCATACTCCAAACCAATAGAGGGCTGTGTAACACCTGAGTAACTGCTAATTGTTGCTAAGAGTAGCTGCCATTAGCTAGTTAGCTTAGTTAGCTGTGCAGCTAGCAGTCTGGACTGGGAGCTCGGAGCAGTGGGGGAGTGTTGGTGTTAGCTAGCTCAGCAGCTTTGGGCTCTGACAGGCTGGCACTAGCTGGTTAGCATGCTAACAGTCTTTGCAGAAAAACATAGATGACATAACTTCTAATCTGTTCATTCTTCACATTTTCAGTAAATTTTCTAGATATTTTCAACTAAATTCGAACATATTGCACCTTTTAAATTTTTGTTTAAACTGTTAAAAGCTGTTCCCCAATAAGTAGATGTGTCCCTTACTCACATATTTTATGACTAATCTGTTATTTTTAGATATGATAAAAACAAATTTTGCATTTCACAACTTTTATATTTGGTTCGGAATTAACCAAATATAAAAACAAATTAGATTATTAAAAAAAACAAAAAAGTACCCACAAACAAGAAGCTGCAACCAGAAGACATTTGGTATTTTTGCTTAAAGAATAATCCAAAATGATTTTTAGATATTTGATGAAAAAATATATCTGCATTTTATGACATTTATTTACTGGTTTGTAGAACAGCAACTAATGACTATTTTCATCATTGTCAACACAGAAGCCTTAAAGAGGTCATATTATGCTTTTTGGGTTTTTGCCTTTCCTTTTATTGTGTTATGAAGCATTTTTGTGCATGTAAAGGGTCTGCAAAGTGAAAATGCCCAAAGGGAGTTACTCTCTCCCACAGAAAACACTGCTCCTGCACTGCCTGGTTTGGAGTCAAGCCTTTACTTCTGTAACTTATGTGCATCACTATGTAACAGGCGTTATATAAATATATATTTTTATATATTTATTGTGAAATACATACACTCAAGTCCGTCAGCAGACATACAGTTGCTGCTGCTATAGTGGCATAATTTTTGATCACACTACCCTGCTCGGCATGATCCACCCTACTCTGCTTCTGATTGGCTACTTCCTGCCCGTTACATAATGCAAATGTGAAACTCTCACCAAAGATTGAACAGAGGCGAGATGTCTCACTCTGTAGCTAAAACAAGAGCTTTCAAGACAGTGTGAAAAGGGGCGCTGCAGCAATGCACAATATGAGAAAAATAATGTGTTTTTTAAAAATTTAACTATGTAAACCTATTCTAGTAGAACCCCAGAGAAAAGTATCAAGCTGAAAATAAGCATAATATGACCTCTTCAAATAACCCAAAATCAAGAGTTGAGTGTTTGTATTTTTATTTGCCCGTCAGCCTTTAATTAAACATTAAAAAGTTAATTCTCTTCTATAACAAAAAGGCCAACAATTATTTTTTTGTATTATTTGCAGAGATATTGCCATGATACATTGAAGGATGTTTACATTTTTGCAATAATAGGTGAATTATTGTTTTGTTGATCTAAATCAGACCAGTGTGTGAAGTTTGAAATCCAAATAGTAGTGTATGGAGCTGTGGGCTTGACATATTCCACCTGTGAATCAGCCGTCTTATTTTTATTTCAGGTACGATGTTATTTTTCAATCTTTACAGTTCAATTTTAGCCATGAAAATAAAAAAAAAAAAAAGAAGAAAAGAAGAACTCTCATTAACAGTGCCATACAGTCGGTGACCATTGTTAGTACTTAAATAAAAATTTATTGTATTAAACCTTTCAAACCAGTGGCGATGTTTCATATTGGAATCAGAAAATATTTCATCTACTTTCTCAGAATATTGTTACATGTGGTTTTATGGTCATTTGAAAAAAATATCCATGTCTAAATGTGTTAACTATCTTTGTTGTAAGGCAGTAACCTCGCCACCACCCGAACCAATTACAAGTGACACAGCGTCATTACCACATACTCCAGTGTTTACAGATTATAATCAAAATTAATAGGTATTTTATGATATAGTTTTCAAATAGTTCTGCACAAAAACATGTGATCTCATTATAAAAGAATTGCAGCTCCCATCTCATAACTCACTGTAATTGGCTGATGCTATCTCAAGCAATTCATTTTCATAACGGCAAGTGTTTATGCTCTAGGCGTTATTCACCCAGGTGTCTGTGAAGTCATTCAGCGCTGCTCGTTGGTATGCTTCATTCTGCTGATATAATCTGCAGGGCAAGGAGCTACAAGTCGAGATAACGCCTGTCATTAAGTTCCCTTATAATGAATTTATTGTATGGGTTGTTTAACAAAAGGGCTGTGCTCTGTGTTTACTGTACAAACATGAACGCGTATCTTGAAGTCCATTTAAATAAATTTCTCACTGTGCCTTTCATATTCAACCTGGAGAAACATTGTCATTGCGGTTTATGAGGGGCGGCCTGTTGTAAAAATAAATCGCTGCCTGTTTGTGTGTTAAGATTGATGAAGTTGAAAGGGGCTTTGGTGAAAAGTGGTTTCACACTTCAAGTTGTATTTCATACTTGACAACTCCTGATTGTTTTACAGCATACTGTATTTTGAATTTATGTATGTTTTATGGAATGTTTTGAGACTTTGGGAAATGGAATTATTTTGCTTTCGGCCAAATTAGATTAGAAGATTTACAGCTACAGCAAAGAGATGGTTATCTTATCTTAGCATTAACATTAAAATTGGGGGTTAACAGGTAGCCTGACTCAAAACACTTTGAAAGCTATAATTTAACTTGTGATATCTCCTTTGTTAATTCCATGCTTAAATCTTTGTGTAAAAACGACGTGTATTTGCGGTTGAGTAGTATCAGTTTTCTTATCCAGTTCTTGGCAAGAAAGCAAAAAAAAGCACATTTCCCAAAATGTTGAACTATTTCTTTCAGGCTGTAGAAATGAAAACTGAATGAAGCGATATTTGTTGAGATTACATGAGACATAATGTTAATAATGTGTTGAGTGGTTTAGGAGATGCAGTGAAATTGCCAAACTCAATGTGACTGAAAAAGTGTTGAATCATGACTAGTATGTTCTGTAGCATATAATGTTAATTATGAATAAAGATTACAGTGTGTTTGTCATTATAATGTCATGTGGCTATGGTGCACTCCATCCGATTTCTCATCAGCTGCCATTTCTTCTCATAGTGCCGAAGAATGTGAAAATAAAATTCCTTTCAGAGATTTCTGTTTTTTGTATACTTTTCCAATTTGTACTCAATGTGTAACAGAAGTCAGAATACAAGAACATAGTAAGAACAGAAAGAAAGGCCAGCAACACGGTGTGCACCATAGTGCGACACTTCATCTTCATCATCTGTGGTTTTCATTATCTCTTAAGTGATTCATCATCTTCAAAAAAAAAAAAAAGAATTTCTCCCACAGAACATAATCAAAATGACATTGATATTGTAAAACCTCAATTTTCTGTCCATGCTATGAGATAGATCTCTGTCAAAATACTGCAAGCTTCAGAAAAACTGTAATATCTCTTATTATTATTGTGTACTTCTTTTTATCTGGTTTGTTTTGTCTGGTACGAGGGTGTTAATCACCACCAGAGGGTGATGTACATGTACGGGTCTGAGCTGTACAGTTTTTGTGACAGATTTGTGTATTTACATACAGGTTGCATTGGCCTTTGTGACTATTATATCAATTTATGAATCGAATGAGTGCCAAATATGCTTGAGCATGACAAAATCCGGGACCTATGAGGAACTGCAGGTACTCTCTGACTCATCGAGTGCGACTCGAGTGACTCACTGCTGTTGTAGACTCTACTTGTGATATGAATGCACAGCTGAAGGTTTAACCATGCTCAATATTTTTGCTGAAAGAGGGAAAAAAAAACTTATTTATGTTTTTGTCTCAGTTTGAAAAAGTTTCTTCAAATATTTGTTGTATGTTTCTGTGTCCATCCATGGCTTATAAATGAGTATGCAGTGATGGTCTTCTCATGCTGCCATTAGAGGTGAATATAAAAAGCTGATTTGCTTCATTTGTTGGACTGTCAACATCTGGGTCATTTCCATTCTGAAATCATTCCACACAGATGCCTTGTATGTTATCTGACCTCCTCTTCATCCCACCCTGTCCCAAAACAAAGTGAGCCTGACATTTGGTGAATTTTACCCTGAATTTTATCAATTATAGAGTGTGGATTTGTCCAAAATGTAAAAGTAAATGTAATTCTAATATTAAAATGAAGCTATGAAAATATCTTATCGCCCGCTAAACAGTGTCAATTATTTATTTCTTTTAAGTCAAACCTTTAATGTCTCTGCGAATCAATAAATGTATTTGAGCAAACGAAGCATTTCCCCTTCAGGATCATGTGCCTCTTCAGTTCATAACATGGAAGATTTTTAACATTACAACATTTACAAGATATTTTTTAAGGTATTCCTAGAATATTTTTATAAAATATACCAGAACAGGCTGATCAACAATCAAAACAGTACAAGATCTAAAGAAAAAAAAAGAAAAAGAAGAAAAAAACATATATCTTTTTTTAAGAGAGAAAGAAACCAGTCAGGTCAACACTGAACCTATTTGGGCTCTTGATGATCAAACCTGATCACTCTTGGAGGTGAAATGCATTGTTTGCTCTGGTCTGTTTATTATTTTCCAAAGAAACATTGAAGACAGACGTGAAGCTGACCTGTTTAAATGTGTGTAATACAATACTGAAACAATCCATCCTTCAGCCCTGCAGCTACGAATAGCTGTGTGTGTGATGGATGTCCGTTCCCTGAGGGGAGAAATGATGTTAACTGTGTGAACACCATTCAAAGCAGATTCTTGTTGAGAAAATGTACAGCTGTCTGTAGCTCAACAACCTGACCAGGATATATTACCCATTTTTCAAATGGACATAATCCTGTTTTCCCATTTTTGCTTAAACCACAAATTAAATCAGGATTTTCTCCAACAATTGTTTTTGCAGCTGAATATTAACTTCTTTTGAGCATGTACTTAGTGTCTGCCAGTGTGTAACCAACTTTAATAGTTTGATGTACAGAGAGCATGGTCCTTGTTAGCTCTAGAGATTTACAGCAAACTGTAAATATATGCCTTAAATATTAGCTGTCTTGTCTTGTGTTCGTATGTCTGTCTTGTTTTATGGTTACTAAATAATTGTATCAAAAGAGGAGCCTCACAAATAAAGCAGAGCTTTTATTGTTTCTACTCTACTTGGCGTCACTAATGTTAAGTCTTGAGGGTTCTAACTTAAGTAAAGTGCTCAATTATTCATTTTACTGTAACAGAACACAGGTAGATAGACAATACCTGCACGAGGCATCATGAAACTTGCTCTGCAGTTTGTCATTTGAGGGTTGAATTTCTGTCCGACCATCTAATGTACCTGAAATACGATCACCTGAAATTTCCAGTTTCCTCGCTTCGTCATAACCACAAACAGTTCACTGTGTAACAAACAGAGGCAGTGATGAGTGATAGGAATTTGTGTGTGTGTGTGTGGGGGGTAGATAATGTAGATAAGCACCTTTTATGCACCTTGTGATTTTTTTTGTTCACAAGCCAGCATCCAATGGTGTTATTTTTTCACCTGACCAGCTATAATTGATATTCTGTTATGAAGAATTTACAAAACGACGATGTTGAACAATGTGAAAGGGGTTGCGCTTTGATGTATCTATTATCCCCAGACTCCGCCCCCTCACCTGGCTTTAAGGAGCTTCATATCCAGTTTCAGCTCATTGTTTAGCTGTCAAGCCTGCAACTTCACTGCTCACTATCAACACTCTTGCAGACAACACAGTTAGCAACTAGAGAACATAAATATTCTCAAACCAAAAACTGAGCTAAAAGAGAATGAATATTAGACTTTCAGTGAATCAGTGCTCAGTGAATGCTGGAGGTGTAAAAAGACTACCCACTTGAAAGGTGATGTCAGTGTTGTGCTTACCTACAAAAGTTGATGAAAGTTTAACCCGGTGAACTCTGATGACCAGCTGGTACCGTTTCCTATCTTGGAGATTGATTTAAGTTTTTGTAACTGTTTTGTTTTTGTCATTACGAAAGCTGACCCATCAAAAAAAAAAAAACAGCAATGAACAAGACTTCAAGAAACCACAGGTATGCAACTGGCTTAGCAAGCCGATTTCACTTTTTGAGGCTTTGGTTTGATAGATTGGGTCGGCCACCGATCCAAAGCAGCAGTATTTGAAGAGTTGAGAATGAGACTCAAAAATCAACTTTTGTATAAATTGAACCTTTAAAGTTAAATGCTAGCATTGGCATGTTAGCACGATCACAGTCACATAACATGAGGCTGATGGAAATGTTACTCATTTTCTGTGACACATTCAACATCAAGGGCTATTTATAATGCCAAGATAAGATTATTTTTAGCGTCTTAGTAACGGTAGAAGTACAGTTATGCTTAAGACCATAAAAACTACAGGGAGGAAGTCAGTGTACCATAGAAAAAGATATTAATAAACTGTAGGATTAAGGCACAGTACATCAGAGATCATGGAGATAAGTAGTAACAAAATAAAGAATAAAAAGAGCTGCAGTGTCACATGAAAGTGGAGCAATTACATGTCATTTTATTGCAGCAATACTCATATAAATGAGTTTGTCCACATTGCTTCACCCACTTATTCAAACCAGATGACTGTTTGCACACAGAAATTCAAGTTGGTATTGTTCTTAAATGATTTATAACCCAAAGCTGCAAATTCCCAACTGGCATATAACTGAAGCCTGTGTACAGCCACTGACAAAACAGGCACAGCTCAGCTGATTTGGTTTAGTTGTTAGCAACTGAGCTAATCTCAATGACTCAATCAGCTCCCGTCTCAGCGGAAAAATACAGAAGGGAAGTAGTATACCTTGGATCTTTATCAGAGCCAGTTTTCTAGTTAGACGGTATGGTGTGCAGACCAATCCGACCATAATTAGGTCATAGAGGAGCCAAAGGAAACCATAGCTACTTTGTTTCTCACTCTGGCTCTGTTCGTGACATGTTGTTTGTGTAGAGAGCCTGTTGTGCACCCAGCTGAGAGGAATACTGATCAGTTTCGCTGTAAGCAGCATTTGGGGGAGGGGGCTTTGTGATGGAGGGGTAAGTACTTCACTATGTTTTTGTTTCTATGCCGGACTGTTAAATGCATTGCTTTAATACTAAAAATGTGCTCTAATAAGTACAGCTTTCCGATAAACTCTTGCCAGGGAAAATTTTCCATTCCTGATAATCCTGCCAGCTCAAGTTCAACAAATAAATAAATGAAGCTTATGAACAGTGCCAAACAATCAGCTGAGAAGTTTTGTCTCTGTGCATAACCCAGAGCTCGACAGGTCTGTCAGCACTTGTCCTATAAATGTGGAGGAGGTGGATGGAAATTTTCAGGTCAGATTTTAGTGTATTTGCAATAAACTACTTTTCTTGATCATGTCAAGGGAATTCCTCAAAGGAAACAGTCTTGAGACACCTGGTCAAGATAACACTCTTGCGAAGAAGACTCAGCTGTTGGACCGGGGCCAGTGGGCGAACAAATTGGAGTTCTTGTTGGCTGTGGCAGGAACCCTGGTTGGACTAGGAAACCTCTGGAGGTTCCCCTATTTGTGCTACAAAAATGGGGGAGGTAAGCAGCAAACATATTAAAATCATACTTTTTTCCCTTTATGCTTTTACATTAACTCTTCTACACAAGGGAAAGCAACTCCACTGAATCTAAGTGTAATGTCAATAAATGTGGTGAAACACCCTCGAGTCATACATAGATTTAAATGATAAGGAAGTTGCTCAGGAGTGACACAAAGCTTTTGTTTGTTACACGAAGAACCTTTTTTTTCTTCGTGTGATGGAATGAAACTTTTAGGGACAAAGGGCACCATTGTTTTTTCCTTTTTTCTAAGTTAGTTATCAACATAAAAAGCGATGCCTCTCTAAACTCTGCAGTCATAAAACATTAGTATTTTACCTTTTAAGGCAACAATTTGTGGCTAGATTTTTAGATCACCTTTCTCGAATTTAGGGGACTGCTAAAAGTTTTAAGTTAAACTTCTATATCCAGGAAATGCTACCATTCCCCATGACGGATTAATGCTGTTGCAAGTCTTATCCTGCAAACGGGTTTACAGTAACAAAGATGTATGAACATGAATTTTGTGACTCATCGTCAGTTTGGCTGGTTTATTATAATGTGAAGGTGTAATGTTTCTCGTAGGTGCATTTCTGGTTCCATATGTCTTGTTTCTACTTGCTTGTGGTATCCCAATGTTCCTCCTGGAGACAGCCATGGGACAGTTCACATCTCAAGGCTGCATCACCTGCTGGAGGCACTTTTGCCCTTTGTTTGAAGGTCAGTGTCAATCAATAAGACTATGTATATATATTATATATATATATATGTATATATATATATATATATATATATATATATATATATATATCACCTTTATATCGGTTAGTGCAATTAAAAGTACTTCAAAGATGACTGACAGGTCAATAATAAGACAGTTTGTTAATTACAACTGCATTATGTATCCAGAGAAGGCAATTTTGAGGAGATTGCAGTATGAACATTGTGCGTGAAAGAGCTGATGCCGAATTGAAATTGCTAGCTAAAAAATGTAATATTAACAATGACAAGAAAAATGTTGACATTACACATTCCTTTGTGTACTACTGCTGCCATGGTAAAGCTCTTTTTAGCTCCATATTGCCCCCTGTTAGGACTTTTTTGTTACTAGCACATGTGTTATGTTCACTGGGGAGGGTTGTGCCTGCTGGGCCAGATGTCGTCATTTGCGTTTGCGTACTTGCATGAACCACGTTTTTGGCCCAATGGCCAAGGAGTATAAAGTGGGTAAGGGTTGAATTAGTATGAATAGGATTTAAATGTATAGTATATTAACAAACAAACAAAAAAATAACTCAAACTTAGGTGGAGTATTGTATGATTTGAATGGAGTAAGGATGGCATTTTCGACACATTTTTTTTAATTATCTTGTTAAAATCTAATCTAAAAATAATCTAAATCTTAACCCTCATTATAAAGATCCTGAATCTATCATTATGAAAGTATTTGTCATTTCTAAAAGTTACTACATCACAGAAGATGTCTCCTACTCAAATGAAAAGTCAATTTTCTTTAGGTTTCCACATTAACCATGTGTGAGACTGGACACTGGACCAGGATTGCCTTCCAAACTATTAGTGATGTCATAAATGTGGCCTTGATGTAAGATTTCAAAGAGCACATAGAAAAATGATACACTTGGGAAAATAGCCTTTTAAATGACCAAACACCAAACCAAGACAGAACTACAAAAACAATACTTTCTTCAAGAATACAGATGTTATACATGTTACAGGACTATTCTCCCAATCACTATCCAAAACCTTCACTGACCAAACTTTGTCTGTCTTTTCAGGGATTGGTTATGCTACCCAGGTTGTGATTGCATATGCTGCTGTGTCATACATCGTCATCCAGGCATGGGCCTTCTTCTACCTCTTCTCGTCCTTCAGCGCTGAGGTTCCATGGGCCAGCTGCAGGAACACCTGGAACACAGGTAGACATACAGACAGATGCGAAAATTAACTACGTGCATGACAGATCTGTGTAAGTCATGTGTTGCTCATAGAGCTGTCGCGGTGAAGAAAGTTTCCCTGAGGTGATTTGGAGTGGTATGTGGTATTATAGTAGCGTAATTCAGCACTGTTAATATATTATGCGGTCTATCTAGCCTGGTTGTAATTTGTTTTCATAAACAGTTAACAGCTACCCTGTGGGTTATATTGTTCACAACAACAATTTCACAGTAAACTTTTCATGACTTCAGTCAGACTCCTGGTTTATTGGACACATTTTGGGAACAGAGAGGAGTGAGGGGACTTGGACATCTCAAATATGTTGAAAACTGTTTATGGATTATTTTGTATTAAATGAGTAACAAAATGTATCCACACTTTAACATTTTAAAATACCCCCTTTTTGTTTTTTTCTCAGAGACTTGTGTTGAGTTTGACAAAAAAAATGTCTCATCCAACTGGACAGCAGCCGCGAACGCAACAACGCCCGCAACAGAATTCTGGGAGTAAGTGAAATTCACTACTTTATGGCTGATACTAAATTATTGTTTTGTTGTTTTTCTTCCTGTAAAGATAATCTATGGAAGTGCATACATCCAATAGAGCACATATATAACTAACACTGGTACAAAGAAAGGCTAGGAAATCTAAAAATAATTTTGGGACACCGGGGAGCTGTATTTCAATGCTGCCATGATTGCTCATTATTTCCCAGTTGTCTTGTTAGCATGCTGGTGTTTGCATTTACCTCAAAGCACCACTGTGCCAAAAGATGACACCACAAAGCTGCTACAATTTCAACTCAAGGCAAGACAAACCCCCAAAATGGTGCGGCCAATTTCAACAAATGATTTTGGCTGTCAGTTTGAGTTTTCCTTAATGTTTTCCCACATTGTTGGGCATGGTCATGTGCACTCAGTGCACTATAAATGTAGCATGTGTTAAAAGTACACCCCTGGCTCTGTGGTGACCAGTCACATTGATAGGTCACTCTTAACCATCATAATAACCTTCTTTAATATTTTCTTACCATTATAAGCAGTCTTTAACAAAGTTTCCCATTGTTTTTGTCTCCACACTGTTTTACTGCTCTTATTGGCAATATGACATGTTTCTTTTCAGGAGACGAGTACTGGGTATATCTCAAGGGATTGAGGAGATTGGTAGCCTGAGGTGGGAGCTGGTCTTGTGTCTCTTACTGGCGTGGGTCCTGTGCTACTTCTGTGTTTGGAAAGGAGTGAGATCCACTGGAAAGGTAGAAGTCTTTCTCGAGGAAATTAGATTAGACTGGGTGTATTATTTCTTTGATTATGGCATCTGAGCAGATCTTTTAAACAGACGTGGTAATTGCTTAATTGCATCACTCAGTACACCTGCACTGAAACGTTAGCATTTATTATATTTCTCTTTTGTTGTGATTATTCCCTCAATTTGGTCAATCTATTTGTAGTTGAAAGGTGTCTGATGATTTGATGTGGTGTTGTGGTGGTTACACCTAAATGCATACACCATAGACAAATGGGTTCTAGCACCATGGCTAACTGAACTAACTGAACACAAGTAGCTACCGTCAAAGATAGCTACAGCAAAGAGTATCGTAAGGGGCAGTTGTCGGTTACTCTGCCGATAATGCTGTCTCCCATATTTAGGAGCCATCTTCAAATTCTGGCCATATCTTACAAATTACACCTTTAAACATCTCTCACTATTTTCATGAACATTGCTTTTATGTCAGGCTGGGCAATAAATACAACATATATTGTTATTTACATATGAACTACATACTGTCTTAGATTTTGCGTATTGTTATGTTTAACATAACAGTGGTGGGTATGTTTAGGGTTAAGATTTGGGTATGTTGTTTGGTGTAAGGCCAGAAAGATCCATAGATCCAAAGAGCCATATTAAAGGGAAGATCCCCACCAATTCAGCAATTCAGACTATTGGGGTTTCAGAATAATGGGCCATCAGAACAATGGCATGGCACCGGTTTGGTTTCTTATTTTGAACAGACAGGAAGTGATATGGTAAAACATCTCTGAAACATACTGTCATTGTCTTTCTTTTACATAACTCTTGTTTTGTAGTCGCTCTGTTGCAGCTTCTTGTCAGATTCCAATAATCAAGGATATCTTAAAAGCAGAAACATGCCTTTGTTTCGTGTTGACAGGTAGTTTACTTTACAGCCACTTTCCCATATGTGATGCTGGTGGTTCTTCTGGTTCGTGGACTCACTTTACCAGGAGCCGTAGACGGCATAAAATTCTATCTGTATCCTGACCCGACAAGGTTGGTGGATCCTCAAGTAAGTAATAAAGTAAAACATTTAACACAAATACCAAGACAAGCTGCCAGCTCAATATCCTCCCACCAGAGGCCCAAAAACTGTATATATATATATAAAAAAAGTATCCACTCATACAGTAGTATATGAAGGGAAACTTCACTAATATTAATCTTTTGGCATCTTAGGTTTGGATGGATGCAGGTGCACAAGTTCTCTTCTCCTTTGGGATTTGTCAGGGGAGTCTGACGGCTCTGGGCAGCTACAATCAGTTCAACAATAATTGTTACAAGTAAGTGCTCTCTGCTTTTTTGTCTTAAATGCATCGCAAAACCGATTGGCTTGAGATGTAGCAATTCATTTATCTCCTGCTATCTCAAACTTTATGATTTGTTTAGCAACTAAGGATTATTTTCATTATGGATCACTACTTTTGCTTATTTTCTCGATACCCCATTTCAGGGTTTTTTTTCTCCGAAAAGCGCAGAAATTATGAAAAACGCCAAATATTATTTTCCAGTGTGACATTTTGAAATTGTAATTTGTCCAACTAACCATATTTTACAGTGTTCTGATTTAATGTTTACCATTATGTCGGAAATGCTTCATTATTTCCTTCTTTCTGTAACATTTTCACTTAATTTCCATTACTTTTCAACTCAGACACCAATATTACTGAGGTGTCATTCATTTGTGAAATACTTTTTATTTCCTAAGGGACACATTTGTTCTGTGTTTGGTGAACGGCGGGTCAAGTTTTGTGGCAGGGTTCGCAATCTTTTCAGTTCTGGGGTTTATGTCGTATGAACAAGGACTGCCAATATCTGAAGTGGCTGCTACTGGTAAGAACCCCATTATAACTGTGCCTGAACCTAGAGTTGGAAAATATCTAGTAGTGTGGTTTTACTATATCTAGCCATTTTGAATTGGATTGGAAACCTACAGTACGATTAAGTTCCAACATTGGAAACACTGAAGTTCATCCCTCTGAAGGCTCGTTTTCCTCAAAATATGTCGTTAACGGTCTTTGCCTGCAGCAATTGATTTAATCTGTACTGTAAATAATTTAGGGTATTCTAAAGGCATGAAAACCTTTAAACCCTTCACCCCTTTTGGGGTAGCTGGAATAAAGTGGTAACTAAGTATATTATACATGTTACATGATTACAAATTAAAATTAATCTTGTATTACTAAAAAATTGCCTTCTCACATACAGGACCTGGTTTGGCATTTATCGCCTATCCACGCGCAGTAGCCATGATGCCGTTACCTCAGCTATGGGCTATTTGCTTCTTCATCATGGTCATCTTGTTGGGTGCAGATACACAGGTCAGATGAAAACATATTTCATCACATTAAGCAGTCATAAATCCTTAATTACGTTTTATCATTTAAACTTTGTTAATAGCAGATTTCTTGTTCTTCATGCAAGTATTTCAATTTACTCATCGGTCTGTGTCTCTGGCAGTTTGTGAGTCTGGAGTGCCTCATGACCTCAGTGACAGACATGTTCCCCACTGTGTTTAGAAGAGCATATCGCAGAGAACTGCTGCTGCTTTGTCTTTGCACTGTTTGCTTCTTTCTCGGCCTCCTTCTCGTCACAGAGGTGAGAACTCTACTAGGTCCCTCCCACAACTTATTTCTTTGTCGTCTGTTCACAATGAATATAAGCTAGCCAGTGTACTGTCCAAAACCAGGCCAATACTGATTACTCCATTATGTATTGTGTTCACTAACAAGCTGTCCTAGCCCTCACAAATTGAAGTTGTATATGAGTGTTTGTTGTTAAGGTGTGTGATCTGCAGTAACAATTGACCCTCTGTGTTCCTGCAGGGAGGCTTGTATTTCCTTCAACTTTTTGACCATTATGTTTGCAGTGGCAACAATCTTCTCCTTCTTTCAGTGTGTCAATCTGTTGCAATCGGATGGATATATGGTATGTCATTATGGTGATTCTGCATTAATCAATAACATATATGATAGAGTAGTGTTTTTTCAAATGCCTGGTGAAGCTAATCTGAATTATTACAGGTTTTAAAAGGTTTTATACTCATGTGATGAAAAGCAGAAACAACATTTGACTTTAAACCATAGAATGTGTTCCTCACTGTTATTTTAACACTGGTTGGCTACTTATCTGTACTTACTTATGGTCAATGAAAACTTACGGAGTATAACAATTGTGTGAAATTAAATAGTTTTGAATTCAGTAATCAATGTATGGTAGAGAACATGTCAGGATGTGAGAGGAGGGGAGATTCATGTGGGGGTTTGTTAGTATAAGAACAGGTCAGGAAGTCATATAAGGGGCAATTCTCTGTGCCTGAGGTGTTTACATAAAGGCAGATAGGATGACATTTATATTATATATATATATATATTATAAAACATCAAAGGGTCACTGTCCTGGGAAAGGCATGATCAACACAATCATCAGGGGGTCATTGTTTTGAGAGGAAATGATTAACGACTGTTGTAAAAGCATGTTACCCCTTCTCTGTTGTATTTAAGACTGCAGAGAACACTGTGGGTCTTCGCTCCATGTTGCGTGTGTTAAAGAGATCTGATTAATCACACTGAGTCTAAAATTCTTTGGAGTATTAGCAACTCTCTACCTCAACAAGGAGAACTTCCCTTACACAATGTCTTATAAGAATACTTTTATTCAATTCTTCTGTTGCCAGATTAACTACAGGCCTAATGCAGAGGATAGAGTATTTATAAAGGGTGTAGATATACTGTACGGGTTTATTACTTTATTTGTATTATTGGTGTTGTTTAATTTCAACCAGTTACTCTTTTATTTTGATCTCCCTCTTGCCTCTCAAAAACATTGGAAGAGCAACCTTCTCTGCCCCTGTAAGACCAGCCTCCCTGGTTGACTTGCTAGATATCTTGTTCCACTTTGTTCTCTTTTACATTCAGATTGTTTTTCCCTCCATGACTCCTCTTTAAGTTTTATTTAAGCTTGAAAGACATTTGAGCCTGTCTGACTGTGACTAAATACTTAAGATCTGAGAGAGCTCTTTACACACAACCTTCACAGCACCCCAGTGTCAAGATGATTTTAAGTAGTGCCTCAGAGGGATTTGTGGTTAGAGTGACAGGGTTATTTGACAGGTTGAAGTGGTCATAATTGCAACACTGGCATCCACAATAGTTACTTATAAATCAAACTTTAAAACCATTATCTTCCTGTTTACTTTTTGGCCTGCATATTTAGTTTATATATACGCGTGGGAGGAACCATTTTTATGTGACCGATGTTTTTGAAAATTTCAACAGATGTGCTTTATAAAGTCATTTGACTTGATACATGTGCTTGTGCTTGTGTGTGTCTGTGTGTATGAACTTGAAAGTATTTCAAATATCACAGATAGCGTTACCGAAAAGTATTCTCAGTCAATCGTAAAACATATCATAACGCTTTTAATATCATAACTTTAATCTCTTTTTACCTCAGTTATCATCATAGGACAGAGCATATTTGCAGAACACAATGCACAGGCTGATGTATAATGCAAACAGTTGTTGATAATAGATGTTAACACTGTGAACGATATGATGCAACAAAATCAGATACAGTTTACTTGATTGGCCATCGGTACTGTGGTCATTTCAGTAATCACATTAACGCTGTGTGCCATGAATAAACATTATCATAGCTACATGTGTAACAAGATTATGGTTATTTGCATAATTGCTAAAGTTTTATGTTCAACTACTGGTAAGCAGTATATTTAATTCAACTAGAACATATTTGTTCTTGTATGCAGAGGGAACTACTCTATACTGTATAAACGACTTAGCGGTGACATTTCATTTACAATGTTTTGATCATGATGTTCATATCTGTGTAATATGAAAATACATGCCAAAACACAAAAATACAAACATGGTAAAGTGTTCTAACTCCTATTCGGGTGACTTTCTTTTGATTACCAGGTGCAGACAGTCTCTATGATGACATCGAAGACATGATAGGTTATCGTCCAGCGCCAGCGATGAAGTATTGCTGGCTTTACGTTACCCCCATTGTTTGCATGGTGAGTGAAACAGAGTTTCCGTTACTTTGCTTTATTTGTGATTGTGCTCACACACCAAATTCAACAATGGTTGGATTCGTTCTTTTTCTGCCCTCAAATTTCATCACTGCCTCTGGCTCGTGCTGTAAGAGGGAGGAGGTGAGGAATGAGGACAAAATGTGAGTGAATTAAGTGAAGATTTTTAAAATGTGAATTAAAAAGCATTTCTTGAAAATGTAACAGGCTACATGTGAGATCTAGGTTTGAAGGCATGGACACACTTTCTTTGTTACAAAGGGTAAAAAAACAGGCCTATTTACAGAAAAAATACTGCGTACTGTGAGTTCACGCAGAGAGTAAGGAGGAATCAGAAATCCACATATGTGCTTATGGTATATCTTTTTAACAGTATATTATACAATACGTTTTGTTGACATTTACACATTTTCTCCCTCCCAAACTACCTCAGAACAAAGAACAAGGTGGAATGAGATGTTTAAACAAGACCAAACATTACAATATTGTACAAGATGAAGAGGAGAGGCGGGAAATAACCAGAGATCAGGGATTAATAACTAATGGTTTAAATCTAACTGGGAACAATGAAACTGCAAACCAAGTTTGGCATTTGAGAACTCACCAGCAGTGTTTAAAGTTGGGGCAGCTGACAAGAAACGTTAACGATTTTTGTTATCATTCAAAGCCTGGTGGTTACAATGGAGCTACGGGAATATTAACATTGCCTAACACACACTTAGTGGCTGTCACTCTTTTTATGGTAGCTGCAAGAGCTTTAGAGGGCTCAGGAAGTGATAAGACTTGGCTCTCGCCCCATGAATTCCCCAAAGTGCTAGATAGCATCGAAGCTTTGTAAGTATATGCTTAGAATTGTCAGTGGTGTCAGACCTGTTTTAATCTTGCTCTTGGATTAATCTGATGACAAAACTTTAGACATCCTACCCTACCTATTCCCATTAAAGAAAAAAAAAAGTATGTCGGCAGTGTTTGTGTATTTACTCTCACTGCCAAAAGGGGGAAACAATAGTTCCACACTTTTAAGTGTGCGGACAGGGTTGTCAAAAGTGTGTGTGGAAATTGTTGTGGAATTTCGGCTCGCTTTCATTCACCACCATTCATGAGAGATGAAGAAGACAGCACGTCTGTCTGCACAGAGTGATGCCCAGAATGTCCTGGGTGAATCATATTTTTCTCCCACAGAAATGAAACAATACAGTATATGTGTCGGGTTTATCTAAAAAAAACTTCCATGGGTAAATAATAAACTTACCATTCCTGATACACTGGACTACACTGAGACCTGAGTGGACATCACTGGACTGGCAGTAAAAGTCTACATGTTTTGATGAAAACAACTAAAACTGTATGAAAATATGTTATTTTTTCCTGGCAGGGTACCTTCATCTTTTCGCTGGTGAAGTACAAGCCTCTCAAGTTCAACAAAACCTATGTCTACCCGACCTGGGCTTATGCTTTGGGCTGGTCCCTTGGACTGTTCTGTGTTCTCATGGTTCCTCTGTGGATCATCTTTAAAATGACTCAGATGAAAGGGACAATATCGCAGGTATGTATCCAGTAAAGTATTATGAGAACACAATAATAAGTCTTGTGTGATCTTGATCAACAGAAAGTTAATGATTGATAAACTCAATATCTTTAGGTTTTGTCAGACTTTAAATAGGTCTATCTGAGCTCTAGGAACAAAGATTTTTACTCTTTTGAAACATTTCATTAGCCAAACAATCACAAAATTAGTCAGCAGATTAAACTATAATGAAAACAATCATTATTTGGAGCCCAAATGCAAACATTACAATATTAGGTCGCGAATATGAAAGCTTTGATTTCCATTGTGAGTGGACTCTGGAGTGATTGTTGGAACTTTTAACTTTATGTGTCGTGACTAACAGTGTGATTTTGTAATCATTTCACCAATAATTAACACGTTTACTTCCTACCTGTAGTTTTCTAGCTTTGATTGTTGCTTATCAAAATGACTCAAGTCTGTCATTGACTGTCACAGCCTGTGTACTTTGACCTGAAGGACGCAGAGTCACTTACGGCTGCAATGGAACAATTGAACACACTTTTGGATTTGGATTTAAAAGTACTCTGTGTCCAGTCACGACTATTCAACAATGAGATCTAGTTAAACACTGCCACAGAATACAAGTACTGTAGTACAACAACCATCATAGTTTAATAACCAGTGGACGTTTTGTTAAATTTCAACAGAAGGGGTGGACTTGTACTATATCTGATTGATCGCTGAGTCATAGAGGATAATCACAAAGGACAAAATGGATTATTCATTACACAGTGTGGGTCATTACCTGATATTGTAGCTTTTGATTATGTCATCAGGAACTTCCTGTCTTATTGTAGGCTGTTAAGGGTTATCCCCCCATCCCCACCTCCTTTTCTTTCCTCTTTTCTTTTTTTTCATTGTTTGGCTGTTGTCGGTTTCTATCAGGATTTCACTTGATGCTTTTTATCTGCAGTCTTCTGTCTAGGGCCGCACAATATGGTCAAAAAGTGATATTGCGATTATTTTGGCAGATATTGCGATTCTGATATAATTCATGATTTTTATGGATGATAAAATTTTACATCACAATTTTCATTGTCATTGAAAAACTAGTAAAATCATGATGTTGTGGCATTTCTCTTGGTCTCTGCCAAACAAACATGTTTTATTACATATGGAGAACAAACTTCGTAGGCCAGCGCACCTCTGCAGCACTACATGATTTCATTATAACACTGTTTTGTGACACATTTTATCTTTATCTCTATTTTAGCAAATAATTGCAGTTCTTTGGATTTGGATTTTGCACTTAGTCATACTGCGATCGAGATTATTTTGTGATCAATTGTGCAGCCCTACTTCCGTCTCACTGCCCGATGTCTTTTCTTAAGTAAAGCTTGTTACCTTCTGGTGATAAACGACCATGAGTGTGTGCTGTGTGTGGAGAACACGGGGTAGAGCAAAAGAGAGAAAGTGGAGGAGCGTGAGGAGTGTGTGGTCAAGAGTGAGCGAGCGTCATTAGAGACAAAGTTAATGCAAGCAGAGCAGAGGAAACCAAGGTTAGCAGTTTGTGTACGTTGTTATTCTGGCAGTAATGTACAGCATAGGTCACAGTGTGTCATTTAATAAATTCAGCAGCTTATTAAGAGTTAAGACAAGTCTCCTCGGTTGTTTCCCAACTGCTGGAAAGTGGAAGGTGGTTCCCCCAAAGCTGGCCAGTAACAACCCCACCTCCATTTAGGACTACTGTCCATAGTGGAAGTGCAAAACAGATCTAGGGGCTGCTGTTCTGATGTGTAATGAAGTGGACTGAAATTAACCGGACTGTTTGGTGAAAACGAGGCTTTAGTATGTCTGTTCTTGTGAAGTTATTACCAAATTGTCATCTTTTTGTTTTATTGTTCTGCTTGGTTAGTAAAAAGCAATTTCCTTCACCCCCACTCAAATCACCTGCTGCCAATAATTAACTTGAGTTTTTAAAGCCTTCAGAGGGAACAGCAGTATATCAATGAAGCCCTCTAGCCAGACATGCTGGTCAAGGACATGCAGCTGCACATGCCAACATGCTCAACTTAAATGTTCAACTTGACACTAATGATGCTTAAAAATGTGAGAAATTAGAGGTGAGAGGCCGGGCTTTATGTGTCTGAGTGCTGCATAAAGGCTTGTATTTTCCCACCATTTTATTTGAGAGTTAAGTCTGTTGTCCTGTTTTGTACCAAAGGCATGGCACACCGCGTGCCAGTATCATTAAAACTGGACACTACTGGTTATTTTTCATTATCAATTAAACTGTATATTGAACTTCATATTATCTCAATCAGTAGTTTGAAAAATACCAACCACTACTGAACAAACAAGTATTGACAATATAACGAGATTATTATCATAATAGTTGTCGATTAATTTTTTGCCACTGCACTAACTGATAAAGTCAATCGAGAGTTTCACCTCTGTTTAAACTATTTAGAACTAATACTAGACATAACATAAACACTTTGACAGTACCCATTCAGATAATGCCATAGTTTTGTTATACTTAAGTACATGTGGGAACTGACACACGGCTCTGGCAAAACGTTCAGCCTTTGCCAAAAGGTCAAAGCAACATCATCCAGGAAAGCTATACACTGCCCACTCAACTATGTGCAAGTTTAATTTCCTGGTATTCCTCTAAGCCTCAATATGCTGTTATGACACAAACAGGCCAGGACAGCCAAAAATCATGTAAACATGCAAAGATTATTAAATTTCAGGGGATTGCCAACGTTATTACATTTCATCCTGAGTGGAATATGAATGTATGCATCAAACTTCACAACAATCCATGCAATAGCTGTAGAGACATTTCAGTAAAAAAACACATATGTGAACATGTTTGTGCTACAGGAAAAGTCGGCATTATAAGTACAAGACTGCAATATTCCTCCCTCAATGATCCTTCGTATCTGTTAAATCATTTCTACACTTGTTTGTAACATTTGTTTAGTGTCTTGCAAATTCATTGTGTCGTTAATTGTTGTGCTACCACCCTGTTTCTACAGAACCTGAGGCAACTTTGCCGCCCTGAAAACCAGACGCACAACAAAGCAAAGCAACCGGAGCAATGCCCTTTAAACCCCGACCCAAACACTCTTACTCCTGCTACAAATGAATACAAGGCAAATGGTGGAACTGAGATGGAGATGCAGGTGTGAGAGAGTGCAAATATTTTATACGGTTTTCAATAGGATGTTTCTATCTTAAACTTTCAAACAGGTTTTTACAAGTTTAGCATTTTTAGGCAATTATGATGAGCAATACATTCTGAAGACTTCCAGCTGCACTGGGTTTCCATATCACATCTGCAACCTGCACAATAAGCAGTGAGTGTTATGTCACTGTAAAATATCTCTACGTTGTAAACATACAGTATTTACAAGCTATTTTCAGTTAAAGCAATCCTTCAATATGTTTTCATGTTTCAGTATGCCACCTCCATAGAGGATCAGGAGATGCCAATTTTGACTATCACTGCCCAATAAGATGTACTGTTGCCACTGATTTTGAGGCAATCTTATTTCCCAAAAAGGATCAAACACATTTTTACAAAGCTCCTAATGTAGCAGCAGCTGATCTTATCTTATCCGGTGTTAAATCCTTACTTTTGATTCTTTAACTCATTTAGCTTAATATGTTAAATGTATTTGAAATGGTTTGCGTTATACGTATCAAGACACAGGGAAGATTTAAATTCAAGTATACATATCTGCTTTATTAGCTACCTACTGTATGTTAAAGAATGTTTATGGTGTTACATGTATTAAGCTACCTACCTTTTATTAAATTCCCCTATCATTTGTTATAATACTGTGGGGGCCTTAAGTCTTTGTCTGTTCCCCACAAACAGACAACTTCTAACCATGCTCATTATCTCACTAAATAAGGGGGTTTAGTTACTGGTCTTCACACTCGCAGTTAATGTTATGGATGGAGTTTGAATGGATTGATTGTGTAGACTGTACAGATATCTTGCTTAAATAATATAAGAGACTGTCGTTGTACTGTTTTTGCCACCTATGTGCTGATAGGGTGCTGAGATTACCTTTTCATGAATGCTTGCTCTGCTTAGCAGGTGACTCAGATGTTGAATGTAGAGTAGCAAAGTGAAACTCATTTCAGGTGTCAAGAGTCCAGAGTTCCAGAGAGTCATATTTATATTTGTGTTTATTGACTGCCAACTGAAGCATTTACAAGGCTAGGACGGTCGTGAAACTCTCCTGTTTGAATCACAACACAAATGGGGTTAACAAGTGACGCTTTAAAAGTCTAAGGTAAAGGAAAACTTGTGAAGAAAAGTCTACTACAACTCCCAAGAAGAAACAGACAGATCAGAACTGTCTGCAGATCAAACATCGAAATGCACTATTTATGCATTCAGCTGTTTACATTTTAGATACATTTTGATTAAATTCAACCACTACAGTGCATTGTTAAGATCCTTAATGCAACAACAAAGATTTCAAGCCTGTCTGGCTTCGTCTCCATAGCAACACCTGCTGTGCCTCATGGGAACTGTAGTACTTGGAGCAATTGACAGAAAATAAATTAATTTGAAATATTATATATAGAACATTGAACTTATTATTTTTAAAAACTACATAGGAATTATGAAAGGGGAAATATTTCTTGTACCCCCAGCTCCTCCCACATTTATCATTAGATGTTTGAAAAGTCTTCAGTAAATGTTGTGCAAACAAAAATGTTCAGATATATTTTAATGTCATACACACACAAGGTAGTTAATTCTGACTTTTGGCCCATACTGTAATTATATTAATAATGGTGTGAAAAACCATGACAGCTGATTGCTGGAAAATTGACTGTAAAATTCTTGGCAACATCACAAATATTATTAAAGCTGATGAAGTAACAATATTTTCAGGCATAATACATGTTATGTCAAGTCTTAAGTGTTGTTACCACATCAGACCCAAAGCACAAATCAGTGTCGAAACTCATGGCTTCCATTGAGAATTTGTCTCCTGGCAATATCAAGCTACTCAGATAAATTCATGTTCACATCATGTCAGAGTCAATGGAAGAGGATCTCCTTCAGATCTGCTTTTTGATAATTTTGCTAGCCTGAGTGTCTGTCTTTGTGGGCCATTGTTAAACACTCATTGACTTATTTTGGCATCTAAAATGTCATACCACCACATGTACTGTAAATCACAAAAGTGCACTTTTTCAGACTTTTTAAAGAGGACGTTGTAAACCGTTTTTTTTTTTTTTTTGTCAAATTGTATCCCTGCTATGATAAATCAATAAATGTTGTTTCATACTGTGTTGATTTTTTATTAATTTCACATTGTATCCATACAAATGATATTTTACATACAGTAGTTTTTGGTGCGTTTTGTGCTGGACTGGACATCAGTAAGACATAGAGGAACCTGAACAAGTCTCCCCATTCTTGTGAACCCACTCCATTGCCAAGAAGACGAACAAGAGCTTATACTGCGACATCTAACTACTAAAAACTGAAACTGAATTTACTGAAACTGACAGTAGTGAAAAAGATTGACTCCAGTTCTGAATATTTCTTCCATCACTGTTAACTGAGTAAATTTCAGAGATTTGGCTGGCAAGAGCACATGCTCTTGTGTGAAAGCTGAAAAGCCCACATTAGCAACCAGCAAGCTATAGTGAGCTGCTTGAAGTGTCACTCTGCACTCAAAGGAAGGACCAAAGAACCGAAGAGCCCCCCTGCTGTGGCCTTACAATAATGAGCTGCACAGAAATAATCCTCTAGGAGCAGAAAATATGGACACGCTGAACAGGGCAAATGCATGAGGGCAAATGCATGCAAGTGAAATGAGTACACTTAGGCAAGTTGTACCTGGATATGGACAGAGAGGCAAAGTACATGAAGGCATAAATATAGAAGAGCAGTTCCCAAATAAATCATATATGTATCTGAAAAAAGGCAACAGTAGTCTATTGATTTTCATGGCTGTACACAGTATATTTTAAACCTGTTACCATCACATGTCCAACTGTAATTACTGTAGAGCCCAGGAATTCCTGAAAGGTTCACATTGTAATAATAATAATAATAATAATAATAATAATAATAATAATAATAATAATAATAATAATAATAATAATAATAATAATAATCTGTATTCATATAGCTCCTTTCAAAACACAGTTAAAAGTACACGGGGACTAAACACATTACACACTAAAGCAGGGAATAAAACAAACTAAAAGCTATAAAAACTAAACACATTCAAAAATACAAAGACAGAAAAACAAACAAAAAAGTCATAAAACAAAATCAACACAACAGTATTTTAATCGTGATTTAAAGGACAGTAGCCCTGATCTCCAAGGTCAAGGAACCCTGCCTGCAAATGTCACCTTTGTGTATTAACCTGGAACTTGAGACGAAAACAAACAACCCCTCCAAGGATATCAGGGAACGGGAACAAATATGTGTATTTATAGTATGTTTTTTTTATTTCTATTTTTTTTTTGTATCCTGAGGCATTCCTATGTTCCTGGAGTCATATGTTCCAAGAGTTAAAGTGATAGAGTAAGAGTTTTGACCCAGACAGAAGGAACATTAATATGTTCTAACAAATACCGTGGGAAATGAAAAATGCCTCCCTGTCAAATGAATTTTTACCTCAGAGCAAAACATTTACTACCTGTCAGTCATTTGTGCCTTATGTTAGGCAGAGAGGCCCACTTTTAAGGCCTTTAATACCATGTCCAAAAAGAAATTAGTCACACAAAATCCATCACTCTTCTGTTCACCATGTTCATTCTTGCAAACTTCTTTTTGGTGCACATCAAGAGGTCCCCCTTGTGGCTGAAGTACCTTGCAGTGTGACAATTAGGCAACCTCTTACAAAACTGCATCAGGCAGTCCCCAGACATTAAATTCAGATACTCAAGGAATCTTTGCCAGTCTTCCCATCAGACCATTTCTCCCTCAGCGATATGGCAGACTCTCTGTGCAGGCTGTGTCATCTCTCCCCAAAGACTTCTTCACAAACAGTGGAGGAGCGTGGCAAGTGGGGTAGCAAAAAGGAGTTCATTCTGTCTGTGGCTGGTGCTATTATTGGACTAGGAAATGTGTGGAGATTTCCATATCTGTGCTACAAGAATGGTGGTGGTGAGTATTTCTGTTTATTATCCTCTCAATTTTGTATTTCTACCCCAGCCTTCACTTAACAAAAGTGCAGTGTTAGATGCAAACTTTTTTACTACTTTTTAAACTGTTTCATTGTTGTCAAATGGGAGAAAAAATGTTTATGAATGTTTTGATTATTGTTTTATTATTCACCAAGCCATAATCATTAGATTTTTTAAAATGTGTTTTATTCTTTTAAGGGTTGCATTGTGAAACTTTTACTGTGAAATACTGCAACACTGGTGAACCAGAAAACACAATCCAAAGTCTACTTAGGAAAACTACACGGTTAAACCTGAAATACCTGCAGCATTTTATCTATGAACCGAATCTATTGCCAAGATGAAGAACAAAAGCTTATTCTATGGGACATGATGCCAATAAAAACTGAAACTGAATTTAAGTTTTGACAGTAGTAAATGCTGGTATTTTTGTGGTATTGCTACTTTTACTTAGCTACTTTACAGCATTTTATATGTAAACCCACTCCATTGCCAAGAATTAGAACAAGAGCAACATGCTGCTATTAAAAACTGAAACTGAATTTAAGTTTTGACAGTAGTAAATGCCCACAGAGATTTATATGTAATGAATTGTAAAATGCATTATTATTTAGTTTACTTAGATTTACAGTATTAACAGAGACATATACTGAGGGCTGACTACTGTAAAACATTCACTCTGTGTCTCCCTCTACCTAACATCTGATGCTTATGGATTTGACAGGCTATGAAAATATTGCTTGTGCAAAGAGCACAGTCACATTCTTTGCTAAATCCCTACAGGTTTTATTTACTTCCAAAAAACCACAGTCCTGATTTCCCATGCCTCAAATTTAGGATTTGATAGAGGATCCTGAAATTAGCAGTTTCAACCCCTACACATAAAGCGTAATATGGTGATGTTATTTACACTAAACTTGACAAAGACCTGCTTTAATAGTTCTAATGAATCAATTGATAAGATAAGTTTGTTTTTTCATCTGACTGTAATTCTGGTCTGTCTCTTGAAAAGTAAAAAGCATACAGTATAAAGTCAAGATGTGATCATCCATTAACAAAACAGTAGTAAAACATTAGAGATGAACGATATGCAAAAATGTCACATTGTGCTTATTTTGACAGATACTGCGATTGGGACTGATTGTTATCGGAGAAACATATAACAATTATGCTGATGAGGTTTTTGCTGTGGTCTGGTCAGAACAAGAGGCTTCTCTTATTTCTTACATCTGGAGAATATGATTTATAGGCATCTGTTCAGCACCACATTGCACAACAAATTTATAGTGGTATGTTGAGACACACTTTGCAGCTTGGTCATGAGATTTGAATACTGCACTTGACCACCATTGTGATTTCGATAGTATTTATATTAATTGTGCGGTCTATAAAACATTGTATACTCTATATCTGAGCTATCTTGCCTGTTTCTTACCATTTTATTTTATGTCGGATGAGGCTATTTTAAGTCTATGAGTAGCATTGGCCAATACACTTGCTTTACTGAGAAGACCCTGGTAAGAAGTTACATTTTGAATTTAAATCTAAGAGTGGCATTCTCATACCTTCCCAGTTTCTCTGTCAGACTTATGATTTTCCCAAAGTAATCCTCACTTCATCCAACTTCAAATTGTATCCGTAGTGCCTATGTCCTATATGTCTCCTATGCTGAATTCAACACTTTCATTTCATGAACTCCCAAAGTTGATCTCTTAATTTATGGTCTGGCCTTTAAAAAGCTCATATCTTGCAGAACTTGGCATCATGCCTCTTCCCACTGTCTTTCTCTGCTTACTTAAGTTCAAGAGTTGTTATGGTTACATCATTGCTGTTGCTGCTGACTCTCCCATCTGACCTGTTCAGCTCAGTTTTACTAGCTTGGCTCAATCAGAAGCCCTGCTCTGCTCTTGTATAAAGGAGTGATTTGTAGAATATGGCCAGAGTTAGAAGTTTACGCTAAAAATATAGGGGTCAGTATATCACCAGAGTAGTAGACAACTGCTGCCCTTTGATAGCTATCCTTGGCTTTAGCTAGCTACTGTTAGCTAATTAGCTCATAGCTCAGTGAGCTGTGGAGCCATCGGCTCTTGAGTGTGTCTGGACCGATCACTGGGGGAGTCACCATATGTGATGGGGCCCAGCCAACTGGATTTGGCAGCTTAATGTGAGAGTGAACACTTCTGGACACTGAACTGGGAGAAAAGACAGTGTCCACGACCTAAGGAGGTCGATTTGAAAACTGGGGATACAGTATGGAGTTGATACAGGTACAGAGCTAACGGCTTACCTCCACGCTATAAAAGCCTCCCTTGAATTTTTGTAACATTAAACGAGTTTAGTATTATCAATCACCGCAAGGACTGCCCACCAGCAAAGAGAGACATTACTAACCTCTAGGAGGATATCCAACAGCACGCAGATGAACTTCAAAAAAGGACATGCAGCCACACAGTCCAAAACGACCGCAGTCTTGACCTCAGCCATTATCAACACCATCCTCTGGGACCCATCATCACGTTGCCAGACATCTTCCTGTGACAGCGGAAGGCATTAAAAAAACTGCGGCCATTGTGCCTAATCAGGCAAATATGAACAATGCAATGCAAAACAATGCAGAATTAGACAATTACAATTAAAACATGGCATGGCCTGAACTCAAACCTTCTTCTTGGTCGGAAAGGTTCTTGCTGGAACAGGAGGCTGAGGTGCTTCAGTTCTTGCAAGACATTCAGCATGAGGTTGATGAATAGCAGTACATTGTACTGCTTCAAGGACAGCTGCACAAGCTTCTGACCTCTCCTTCATGGCTGCACTTGCTTCCTTGTCATTAGGGTCTGACTGGCATCACCCTTGAAGTCTACCAAGGTGGGCTTGTAGTTCCTCAACAGGGCCTCCAATGTGTGTGATGTGTAGTGCCACCAGGTAGCTTCAGTGTTGCTTGGCCTCACCATGGATCTACCCAAGCAAGAGGCCTTTGCAGAGCAGGTGTAATGCTTGTAATGGCACATAGTGTTTGCTTGATGTCTTCCAGTTTAGGAACCTGTTTCACACATAAGCCACACACCAGATTAGTATGAGTGATAGGCACACATGCTGGAGTCCAGCAGCCACTCTTTGTTTACACCATGCATCTCATGTGTAAAGCCAGCCAATTTGTACACAGTTGTGGCTGCTTGCTCTTTGATGCTCTTCATTCTTACTTTCTCTCCTTTTACCCCATGGAAGAGGCTGTTCCCCATGGCCTGAGCTGGACAGCACCTGAAAAAAAAACTAAAGTAACAAGCCTGTTTTAAAAATGTGAGGACTAGTAAGTACAGATATTTGTGTTATAATGTAGAAAGTAAAAGTAAGGTGTTGTCAGAAAAATAAAATACTAACCCTCAAATTTAGTTTTTAGTTTTAATGCATTTACAAAGAGCTTGGACAAATCCTACTTGACTCTTAAATCTTTAACTGTAATTTTTTTAAAATTACTATTAAGGTTCAGTTAAGGTTGCACAGAAATGGAGGGATAATTTATCTTTTATACTTTGAGTACAATTCTACAGAGACCTGGAGGCTCATGTGTTTTTTTTTCTTTCTTGCTTGCACGAGATAGTATAAAACTAACACCTGAACACTCATCATCATCAAAATACCTATTACATGTACCTCATACCGACAATAATAATGATAATAATAATAATAACAACAATAATAATAACAATAATAATAAAACATTTGATTAACTTTAATCAATTAATTAATTAATTAATTAAAATTATGAGGGCCTACATTTAACTGACTGCGACTGTCTAATTACGTCAAAATGTGCATGAATTACTATAGACATATATATGTCTATGTGAATTACTATCTTGTGCGCGAGTTAAAAAAACAAAACATATCCATGTCACCTCCAGGGCTCCGTACACTTCAGAGCCTATACTTTATTACTTCTACTTGAGTGAAGAAGATGAATCGGTACCTCTGTTTTTACCAGAGTATTTTTATACACAAGTATCTGTAGCCTACTGTGTGAACTTGTGAACTGTGTGAAGAATGTGTTTTGCCCAGTCTGGATACATCTATTAGATTTATTAGGGTGTCAGGTAACAGCCTGAGGGAATATTGGAGTTTGCCCATTTTGATATGAGATCACTTCCACAAACATTTTAATATGTCCACATAGTAGTTTGACACACTTCACTTCAGAAAGCAGCATATGTACTCCTTCTCTCTCATCAAGAATTGCAGATTTTAAGAAAAGTGCCAGTTTGGACATACTGGCATTACGACCAGGTGTGTCTCATTTAGTTGTCTGTTGCACTAATGATTTTTGCTATTGATTTAGCTAGTCACTGGGTCAAATTATGTGGAGATTATTGAAAAAACTGCCATAGGTAACGTCATAATACAGAATTTGCACATCAACATAAAACATTTACATGAGAGTTGCCTGCTATAACCATTTCCACATTTGTTTTATATTTGAACAGTGAGAAATAAGCATAGTGGCCTTTGTAAAAAAAAAAAAAAAATACTAAGACGACTGGATTGCAGTAGATATGGATAACCTTTACAATGTCATCTAAGAAGCTAGGCTAACTTTAGCTGTTTCTAACCACACATACCTGTCTGGATGCTCATGGCTGATGGAGATTGAGAACATGAAGGAGAGCAACTTCCTACAAACATGAGAAGGTGAAGAAATGAACTTATAACTTAGGAAATGATTCCCAACGAACAGCCTACCAAAAAGAGACCAACAACAGACAACAATGGCGTTCGACGTTATGAGCTAACAGCAACTAGCTAGCAACGCCTGCATCTAGCAATGGAGGCTAACGTTAGCGCCAGCAAAATGATTTCAAAGCCAGCTAGAAAACATGTTAAAGGAAGCTGTCTTTAGACTCTCTTTTTTTCACTCCCAGGTAGATAGTTGGCATGAAAATATGCTTCAAACAATTTGTAATCAACTCCAATGAAAGATAAAACACAACTATTTGTGTGTCAACACTGAATTTATTGAGAAAGTCTCAAGTTCTCAGGTTCAAATCCGCACTTTGACACAGCAGTATTTCACAAACCTTGCTCACCAATGAATTGCACTTTTATGACTTTGTTAACAAGTTTAGGCTACTTTTCCCCCCTAATTTTCAGAAAACAATGTTAACTGTTTTTCTTGGGATAAACATTCATTCACTAATCTACGGTACTTAATTCTATAAAACTATAGAATCTCGCATGAAAGGCGGTTGGATCAATGACCCACAAGTGGCCCTAAGGACTCTGAAACTCAGAGCTCACATGTGTGCTTAAGGACTCTGTAAGGACATTCCCACACAGCCTGCAACTCCCCTCCACTTCCTTTGAACTGAGGAAGTCTCTTGGATGAAAGTTCAAACATCTTCAAGAAACTGAAACAAGTCGAGTTACCTACGATACAGGACTTAGATTTACCATGACCTGGATGACTGAGAACCTTCATCAACATACATGTCTGTTGCAACAGTATGTGTGAAATTAGAACAAAGGCTTTGTTAAACCATAAAGCACCTATGTTTTCATGCTTTTAAGATTCATTGTAACATAACAATAATATTAATACAGCACAAGTTTCTGGGATGGTTGACATTCTGTGAAAATTTCAAATGCTACTGTTACAAACCGGTACTCCTTGATCTAACATTTTCAGCATAAATCAGTCCCTTCAGATGTCAAGGTGTCATTTTGCATGCCATGGCACTCTAGATCTCTGATAAGCAATATATAGCAGGCTGCGGGAGGAAACAACCGATTCTCATGATAACAGGTTGATTTTCTCTTAAACTTGAGAAAACAATGCACATTTGAAGAAACTTGCAAGCATGGCAATGCTTGGCATCTATAGAACTTCTATGGAACAAGAGTTTGACAGACATTATCAGTTAATTATGGCCTTTCACAAATATATAGGTTTCAGCACTAGGCCTGTCACAATAATCAATAAATCAATTAATCGTACGATAAATTAAAATGACCTCGATAATTTCTATTTGCACGCTTGTCTGTTTTCCTCGTGTCTCTCACGTGAAGCCTCCTGTCAGTCACTCTGTCTCTGTGTGGGGAGGCGGGGCCCTGCACCTGCACCTCAGAGTGCGGCATGAGAGCCCCGGGAGGAGCAGCAAGCCAGAGGTAACACTAGTTGAGATTTGGAGGAATAACAACAAACGTGGAATTGGTGTTAAAGCCGAACGCGACAGCTGCAGTGTGGGAGCACTTCGGATTGAAAGCAAATGACCGTGATGAACCAGTTGACCTGGACAAGCCGGTATGTCGCATTTGTAGTAAAACTGTAGCAACTAAAAGCGGCAACACAACAAACATGCATCTTCACCTCAAGCATAAGCTACAGAGGGGCTGTCTCTGTCGACCCGACAGTCAACAATCAGTGAGGCGTTTAGTCTGCAAACAACATACAAACGGGACAGTGCAGAATGGTGCGCGCTCACCGAGTGTGTCGTTAGGTAAAGAGATGCAGCCATGTAGCACCGTCGAAAAACAGGTGTCGTGCCAAAAAGTGATGAAGAAGACATGGTAATTACGTGATAGACATGTCTGTGCTTGGTATGTCTGATGACTTTGTTTAGCCCTGTCTTTGGAAATTAGACTATAATAAATATGATTTATTGGTGGGTTTTCAATAAAGATATGATAACTTTTGCAATGATCCTCCTGACTCTGCATTGTTTTTATCTGATCTGGGCACTATACATAGCATTTGCTAATTTTTTCAGTTTTCAATCAGTTTTCACCTGTCAGGCAATCACTTTTTGGCACGACACCGGCATTTCCACAAACTAGCTACGGATTTGCATGCGGCCTGTTAAGGCATCTGCTCTTATCTGTTTTTGCCATTAGTTTGCACTTTTTGTTTACAAAGGTCCTAACTGGATTGGCAGTTTTGCCTGTTAAGGACTGTATCACTCTTTACGTCTGAGCCTAATGTTTAATATTTATTGAAGTGCAGTTTTGTTCACAGAGACTTGATAATCCATTTTATTTATTGCTTCGGTTGTGTGTGGTTTTTATTTGAGTGCTTTTTTCTTATCAGCAGTAGAGTCCATTTTATATAGTGTTTTTGGTTGTAAGTGTTTTTTTTTTTTTTTTTTTTAAGTGCATTTTATGTAAACAGAGACTGAAAGTCCATTTTATTTATTGTTTTTGGTCGTTTTGTTTATTTATTTTGGATATTTAAAATGCATTCTTTCCAATATTCTTTAGAAATAAATGTTTATTGATCTTTGAAAGGGTGTACTTATTGGCATGATAATGGCATTATTATTAAACATCAGTGTAGTGATGTATTTATGGACAATAAAGCTCATTGTTAAACTGTAAAATATGCCTCTACCATTACATATTTAAGTCAAATATCCGAGAGAAACAGAAATCAGACTTTGTCTGATCATGGTACTCTTTGCATATGTGTTTATAATTCCCTGATTCATACTTGCAGGTGCATTTTTCATTCCTTACATCCTGTTCTTTGTGACCTGTGGCATTCCTCTGTTCATGCTGGAGACAGCACTGGGCCAGTACACCAGTCAGGGAGGAATTATGTGCTGGAGGAAGGTCTGCCCTTTGATGGAAGGTGAGGTTAACCTTCTAGGATGTACTGAGCAAAGTTACGAAGGAGACACTGCTGCAGTTCAATTGTTTTTTAAACGTTTTTTTTTTTTCTTCTTTTCAGGCATAGGATACGCCGGCCAAATGATCCTTTTCTATGGAAGCATGAGCTACATGGTGATTTTGGCCTGGAGTTTCCTCTACTTTTTCTCTTCCTTCTCTGGTCAGCTGCCATGGGCAACCTGTAATAACACATGGAACACAGGTAAATTAAGTTTTTGTCCTCAAGTATTGTAGCTATTATCTCTCTTCCACAGATACTCGACAAACTATTGTTATATAATTCCTAAGTTTCCATTAAATCATTTGCATTACACAAGTTAAGTTTACACAAAAAAAAGGGAAAAAAAGGAGGAAAAGTTTGCATTATTTCATTGTATTTATAATTAAGTATGGTGTCTGGTTATTGGAATTTACCAGACTGGTTACTGTATCACACTACAATGATTCATTTATCATGAAGTACTGATTGGTTAATGCGTTGATCAAGCATACATTTCAGTTTTAACTGTATTTAACAATACTTTGTTATATTCCAGATTCTTGCATGGTATTGAACAACTATAACAACACTGCTAACTGGACCTCGCCTATGAATTCATCATCGTCTGTAGTGGAGTTTTGGCAGTAAGTTTTTAGCCACAACTTTATTTAATAGAAATTAGTCACAGATTATCAATGAATAGACAAACAACTTGTGCTATGGGTGAAAGTTTAAACCAGTGGTGGAAAGAGTACTGAAACTTTGTACTCAAGTACGAGACTCTATGACAAGTAAAACTACTGGTGTTAAAATAATACCTTAGCAAAAAAGTACAAAGTATTTTTCTCAAAGGCTACTCAGAGTATTAGTTTTTAACCATTAATATTCAATGCATTATCAATGGCAGGCATTCAATCAAAGGAGTGTGTATTTCCTTAAATCTTCAGTCTAAATTATTCCCAAGTCCAGCGCTGTTCCACCCAGCGGACATGGTCACATCTCCAAACCTGTACCTGCAGCAGAGTGTTGGGTTTTTTGTCAGTATGTCAGGGTTTTCATTGGCATGTTTTTGATCCGATAGCCTTATTGGCTTATTAAATGCAGATGAAATGGTTAGATATTAATCCAAATTGTACTCAGTACTCAACTAAGTAACCAAGTAGATTACAATGGTGTAATGCATACTTAATGAGCAATATTGTTGATGAAGGCTCGTAGGCAACTGGACTTGTTTCAGTTTCTTGAAGACAATTCACCACTCATCCAAGAGGCTTCTTCAGAGACCGTGCCCACTAAGTCAGAGGGGAAGGAGAAGGAAGATAAATCACATCAGGGGAGTACTTTAAACCTGTGGCTACCCAAATTTGACTTTTGTCAAAACTAAAAGATCCAGTGCAGACAGAGAGGAGGAGACAAGAAAACATAACAACACCGTCATTCCCAATGTCGCAAAAAACATCTGAGAAACTCAGGAGGATCTTTAATAAACATCATATCCCAGTTCACTTTAAATCTACCCACACACTGAGGCAGAAACTCGTCCGTCCTAAGGACAAAAACACCCAGGCATAAACAGAGTAATGTAGTTTATGCTGTTCAATGCAGCCAGGACTGCACAGATTTGTACTGTACATTTGGGAGACAAAACAACCTCTCCATTAATGCATGGCACAACACAGGAGGGCTAACTCCTCATGTCAAGACTCTGCTGTCCACTCACATCTGAAGGAGAAAAATAATTCCTTTGAGGACAACAATATAAACATCTTGGCCAGAGAAGACAGATGGTTTGAAAGAGGAGTAAAAGGATCCATCTATGTCAATCTGGAACGACAGTCTTTGAACAGAGGAGGCGGCCTAACTCATTACTTATCACCCACGTACAGTGCAGTACTGAGTTCTCTCCCCAGACAGCTTAACAACCATTCGCACCTGGGCTCACTTAGCCTCTAACCCACATGAAGGCCAGTTCACACGTGTCCTGAACGACTCTGTAAGAAAACTTCCACACAGAGTTTATTAGCCTGCAACTCCCCTCCAGTTAGTTAGAACTGAAGAAGCCTCAAGTCAAACAAGTCCAGTTACCTACGATACACCAATTATATATGAGTCATATTACAGACTTAGATAAATCACATGCCTGTTCATACACAGAAAGATTATCTGGCATTGGTTGCGTGTGTACAAACTGGCATAATTCACTGAAACTAATAATTGAGTTGTAGGGAATGTGTTAGGGCAGGGCATCTTCAAGTTACCAGTTTCATAATAAAGTCATAAACCCTTATGAAATTCGTGTCATAACTCCTGACATAACCGCAGTCGAGATCTGCTGAGTCAGAGTAACCTAAAACACATCACAGTTGTAATCATTAGATCTGTTGAGTAATGGAGGTAACTAAGGCAGGAAAACACAAGTAAAACACAACCTAAAAGCACACTGTTTGTTTTCTCAGGGATAGTCCAATGCTGACGTCCCGTTCATGTCATATGGGATGGATGGTAGCGATAGGACAGAGATCAGATAGAATAGGATAGGATTCTTATATGAATGACTTCTGAGCATTCACATCATCAAGACGGTCACAGAGTTGATTGTGAAGCATCCATACTTTTTTGGCCTTCAGGCATTTCCACATTGTTAGGTACCAGGTTGGATTCATCAGAGCTGTATCATGTCTAATCTGTTAATGCCATTCATGTCAACATCCAAGTCATAATTACTATTCTCTCCAAAAAGATTCAATACATTTGACTTGGTGCTTATTGTTATGCAATTGTATGAAGACATTTTTAACAATATTATTGTATATAATGCTACAGTCTATGGTAAATGAAGTATTTTTAACCCCCCAAAACAATAGGGGATTTGAGGGGGGATGTCACCCCCCTTGTTGGCAAAAACTCCCCTTCTAAACCTGCCATCTCTCCATCCCCTTGTAGCAGAGAGAGTGCAGGAGCAGAGAGGCCATCTAGTTGAATATGTTATTATTGTCTGTCTGACTCATTGATCCTTTATCTTACTCATCGTGGTGCTAAAGTCACAGACAGATTTTTAATTGCACCCTTTTCTCACTGTCCTGCTCTATAATACTCTCTAAACCATATATTATGACAACTAAATTCTATGCTATTGTGTACCCTCTATACTCTATAGACTAGTATCACTCAGGTTTAGGTTCGAAGTGTCAAGAAGCTAAGTAAAGTCACCTTTAGTATTCATATAATATTCCTGCAATATTTCTTTGATCATTCAGGAGCATCTCTGCTGCTGTAAGTACACCCAGAGACCGAGCCCCTTATGTAACAAATTATTTAGAATAAAGAAATGGTTTTCATAAGAGGTTTAGGATTAACAGTACATTGGATAAGGGTTTGGGCCATCAACAACGTGAGTTGTCAAAGATGTGAATGCTTTCATTCGTAAACATGGGATTTGTGTTGTATCACACCTGTTCTTATTTAGTCTGTCTGATTAGACTTCATGTCAGGACTGCATGGACATGTGCAGACTGTGTTTGATTGACATATTCATCGGTCTGATATTTTTTGTAAGGCGGTACTGGTCACACTGTAGCCCTCCCTAAGTTCATCTTGAAAAGAGGTCTAATCAGCCAGAATAATTAAAGACACCTGTGTACTGAAGGTGTGTGAAGGGCCTTTGATTGTTCATTCAAGCATTTATAAAAGCTGCATTCCATTTAAATGCGCAGTGCCAGGACTGTGGTTTGCAGGTTTATCTCAACATCTAACTGTAATGAAGCCATCATTAAAGGTGACACCTCAGATTTTCAAAATATATTAAAAAGTCTGAATTTAAACCAAACTGATCATTAAAATGTTTACATTTTGGTCATACAGAAAGTAAAAGGTCCATGTTTTGACATAAGATTAATTGACGTATTTCCTGACAATATATTGGTGCTTACAGACGACGGGTGCTAAGAATATCCACCGGCATAGAGGCCATTGGAAGCATACAGTGGGACCTTTGCTTGTGCCTTCTTCTGGCCTGGATCATCTGCTACTTCTGTGTCTGGAAGGGAGTGAAATCGACCGGTAAGGTAAGATTGAAATGACAAATCCTTGGGAATGTGATTTTCCTCACTCATATTTACCAGCTACAACAGCATCGGCTCAAAATGAGGGCAGAATTGGAAGATCAACATATTCCAGTAAAGGAGCTAATATCAAGGGGTAGCATCGTCACACTTTATGCCTCTGGCCCACATTCATTTGGATGTAAGATGAAAGCGAAGTTCAGAGATGGGTGTGGCACAACCTATGAGTTTTGAGTACATATGTAATAATGTACTATAGTACTGACTACTGAGTAGACATATCAACATGTTGACAGGTGTTGCAACTTGTGTGATTCCATCGCAATATGGTTTCTAGTCAATGCCTCTATTTAATTTCTTTATTTTTACTTTGGTGACTCATTAACAGCGAAAGCAACTTAAAAAGGGGTTGCTTCCCTAACCTTCAAATATTTAGAGCAGATAAAGGCATGACAACCCTGGGTATCTTACTAGACAAAATGTCTTCTTTAACAATAATGTCTGTTAGAATGTTACATTACCTTCTAAAATAACATCCAATACATTCATTTGCTTACTGTGAAACTACGACAGGCATGATACTGCATGGACTCCTTCCTTTTTCCGTAAGTAGCAGCTTTCTTTGAAGTGAACACATTCATCAATATGAGCATGCTACTGAAGTAGCAGGGGAGGAGTCTGAAACTGTTCACAATCTGGCTAGACAGAAATCTTGTACACATTCACATTGCACAAAAAAAGCCAGATGTTAGCAGGTGTTAGTGGGATTTTGGGCCAGTATGAAAGGGGTTTGGGAATCTTTTTAGATTAAATCAAGAAACTTCTGTGCCAGAGGAAACTGGTCTGCTCATGTTGCTCCAGTTTAATACAGGTCTGCAGCAGTTATTGAGTACATTTGGTGCTTTAAAAATAGACTGACAGAAAAACAATAATAAATTAATTCCTTTACATGATGTGGAGCACGTTAACTTTTACCCAAGGGAAAAAAAAGCCAGTGGAGATCTAAGATTAATAATACCTTCTGCTGCATGCGATCAACTCTCTCCTGCCACTCTTGGTTTAGCCCAAAGCATTAAAAGACAGTATTAATAAAGGATCTCTTTCATCAAGGTGTGAAAAGTGGCTACAAGCCAACACAGTAATTTGACAATGTAGTCATAGAGTAGAGGATGGTAAAAGTCTGTCTTAGAGTTTTTGCCTGCAATGGTAAGAAAGTGGAAAGTGGAAACACTGACGGGCAAACTCTTCTGTGAGAGAGGTGTTTGAAACAGATCTTGGCTGTGCCACATAGTTACCAAACAGGATTCACTCCCTTCTGCGGTACTTTCCCTCCAGTGTCTCAAATTAGACAAGTTGAACCTGCAACAAATGTTTGTGTAACACGTTTTTTTTCCACATCCCCATTTGCCCTTAAGTCTTCAACTTACTTCTCTATAACAAGCATTAAGTCAATCAGGTTTACCTTTCCCAGGATAAGTCTAACCCTAACCCTATTTTATGTTTTTATATGTGTAGAAAATCCAAGTTAGTAAAAGAAAAGTAGAAAAAAGTAAACATACTAGCAACATTGTTGCGTTGTGAAATAATGTCTTGCTGTTTTAGAAAAAACACCAAATCAAATGCCAGCTGACATCACAGCATTGCTCCTAATGTCCCAAGCAAGTTTTGTGCATCTGATCCTGAACAAACATTGACCTTGCTTTATCCTTTTGTTGTCTATGCTCTTTTTGTGTCTCTCATGCTATTGTTTGCTCATGTCACATAACCATGTCATTATTTTTAAAGTTGTATCTATTCTTGGTCATTGTTTCTCTTTTAAAACATACTGTTCTTGATATCTTTTTTTCTCAGGATTATGGTTATAACCAAATCATTTTCTGTTTAAATGTAGGCTGCCTACTTCACAGCCACATTCCCGTTCATCATGTTGGTGGTGCTGCTACTTAGAGGAATGACACTTCCTGGAGCCTTGCACGGTATCAAGTACTACCTGTACCCGAATCCTGCACGGCTCGCTGACCCACAGGTATCATTCAGCCTATGTTCTCATTTGCATTGAATTATTCTATCGAAGTGTGTTAAAGTTTAATCATTTTTTTACTTGCTTGCAGGTTTGGATAGATGCTGGAACCCAGATATTTTATTCGTATGCCATATGTTTGGGATGCCTGACCACACTTGGGAGCTACAACAAGTACAACAACAACTGTTACAAGTGAGTACTTTATAATATGACTGAGAATAAAGTTGCTGCAGTTGTGCCAAATGGTTTTGTCTGCAACAAGAAGCACCATATAAAGTGCTTTTATTTTTCTCCAGGACAACTGTAGGTATAGATATAAAAACATAGGTGCCTCATTACCTGCTGGATCATACGTCAATGTCACCACCATATTGGACCAGGCAGGACTGGCCCGTCAACAAATACAAGTAAACAGGGGAGCTGCTGTTTCTCTGGATAAAAAGAACCATAACATTTACTTTTCTTAACCAATTTCAATGACTTTTTCTTATATTCAAGGGTCTATAATCTACTAGTTAAAAACAAATCTCCAGATATTAAGAGTCTTCATAGTTTGATCGTAATCACTGCAAGGTTCTCAAGAGGCTTACCCGAACTGAATAACTTAATGTGGTAGACAATAATTCATTGTCATGTTAATGCATATTTAATTATGTTTATGGGGAGTAACCCTAACCATAACCCTCCACAAGTATTAACCAAGGAAAATAAGCCAAATCCATGCTCAACAAATGTGGGTTTTAACAATTCCTTATGCCATCTATTTATTTTCCAATATGTGTTTGTAATTCATTAAGCCTAAAATGTTAATACTCACTCCTGTCTTGAAGAGGTCATAATATGCTTTTTGTATTTTTGTCTTTCGTTTATTGTGTTATGTAGCATTTTTGTGCATGTAAAAGGTCAGCAAAGTGAAAAAGCCTAAAGTCCATGCCAAAGGGAGTTACTCTCTACCACAGAAAACACTTCTCCTGCACTGCCTGAAACGCCTGGTTTGGAGTCTGCAGCTCCTCCATTTCCTTGTTTTTGTTTCTAGGCCAATGTTGCCCTGTCTAAAAAGGTGGTGACTTTGATTTATCGCAGCAATGAGCTGAAACAGTCAGTGTTGAATCGATGTGTGTATATATATTGCTTCGCCTGTAATCATATTAATTTACTGTAATACAGCAAGTTCAGCTGTCCTGTTTTACAGGAAGAGAATAATGACACTGGTTTGTTTCTGATTTGCAGAGACTCCTTCTATCTTTGCTTGTTGAACAGCGGGACCAGCTTTTTATCTGGCTTTGCCATTTTCTCAGTGTTGGGCTACATGTCACAAAAACAGGGTGTCGACATTGACTCAGTTGCTGAGTCAGGTATGAATATAAATCTACTCAGTGCTCATTCAAAAACCTTCACACTGTCAGTCTATGTGAAGCTCCTTTAGACATTTTTCCCAGTACTACCATGAAATGAAAAAATGTAAACAACCAATTGTTCTCAACGTTTGGAAAAAATTTAATTAAATAAATCTGATTTTCAGTTTTATCTGTTTTGATTATTCTGACTAAAATCCACAAGTAAGGAGCAGGCACAAGAGATAAAATATCAGCTTTGTGCAGACACAGAACATTATTGTATTATTTACTGTTGGTTTCACTTTGCAGGCCCTGGTCTTGTGTTCATTGTCTACCCACAAGCTGTGACCCTTCTACCCTGGCCTCAAGTCTGGTCAATGTGCTTCTTCATCATGATCATTTTGTTGGGAATAGACGGTCAGGTCAGCTGTAACATTACTTAAGTTTCCCAAACATTTCTGGCAATGTTTCTCCTTTTATTGTCCCCGAACTAACTTGTCTTTCTGTCACTCTTTAGTTTGCTGGGCTTGAAAGCATCATGACTTCTCTAACGGATATCTACCCTGCCCAGATCCGAAAAGGATATCGCAGAGAGTTTTTGCTGCTGCTGATCTGTGCTATTTGTTTTCTGCCTGACCTATTATTGGTGACCGAGGTAAGCTGAAAGAAGTGTATTCCTTGGTGGCGATGTTAGCAGCTGATCAATTAACACCCATTTTTTCCATTTTGCTTGATGGTATTGAAGGAAAACATCAGTGGGAGCTGTTTACCTGGTGCAAAATTATTTGATATCCAGTCAAATGTATTGCCTGTCTTCATATTAGGCTGGCGCCTACATCCTGCAGATCTTTGATCACTATGTATGCAGCGGTCCCACTCTTCTTCTGATGGCAATATTGCAGTCTGTGATTATTGGATGGATTTATGGTAAGATACAGTTGTCTATGGTACAACTGTCTTTGGTTTCTTTGTAACATTGCCATCAAACTAATTCTGCTACCATGTAACCAAGACCAAATAGAACCAGGTTTCATTACATTGTACATTGTATTATTGTTTGTGATAAAATAAAAAAAATGTATTGGTTGGAATGTCACCTCTCTGGTGGGGAAGGAGCAGGAACTGGTGCAGGAGGTAGAGCAGTACCAACTTGATGTAGTTGGGCTCACCTCTATGCACAGTGCCGGTTCTGGAACCAAACTCCTGGAGAGTGGCTGGACTCTCTCTTTTTCAAGAGTTGCAGAGGGATGAGAGATGTGTGGGATGGGTGTAGGGATACTCTCAAGCCCCCAGATGAGCACCGCAGTGTCTGACACATATCTGTGTTAGATGTGTTTGATAACCACATTTGAATGATCATTGCCAAAAGGTTATGTATATTGTTTGTCTATGTCCCAGGTGCTGAACGTTTCAGTGACAACATTGAGGACATGATTGGGTACAAACCTCTATCACTGATTAAGTACTGTTGGATGTATGGCACTCCTCTTATTTGCAGTGTAAGTGTTCAATTACATTTATAGAAATAACCTAACCCTTTGAACCCTACATTGTTTATATATGTTTAAATTGTTCCTCTTTGAAGGGCACACTTGTGTTTTTGATCGTGAGATACAAACCCATGAGATTCAACAACTCCTACGTGTATCCTTGGTGGGCGTACTGGATCGGCTGGTTTCTGGCCACTTCATCCCTTATGATGATTCCAGTGACCATGGTCTACAAACTGGCCAAGGGAAAAGGGACTCTCTGGCAGGTCAGTTGTGGTTGCTATTGATTGACCTTGTTATTTTGCAGTTTAAAGGAGCATTTGAAGTCTGTTAACAAATTTTTGTTACCTGTGCATACTGTTCTGTTGGAGGTAATATTCTGTGACAATATTGATACGTTTCCCTAGCGTTTCAAGTCAAGCTGCCAACGTGCCGATGACCTTCCAGTGATGGCAAAGGAAATGACAAGCATCTGTGTCCCACTACATGTCTCTGATGTGGGAAAACATGGCAATATGTAGGCTAATGAAATCCTTTGAAAATCAGGTGTGTAGGATTTAGTGGCATTTAGCGGTGAAGTTGCAGGCTGCGACCTGAAATGCTAAAAAATGTAAACGCCCCTTTCCACATCCAGTGTTAGGTTTGTTCATTACTGGAGAGACATGATGGTACACCATGGCGTGGAAGAGGAGCTGCTCCCTCTGTTGATATAAAAGGCTCTCTCTATGGCAATACAACAATTTTTATTGTCAAGTGATTATACATTAAGGAAAACATAATTATGAATATGATATTCAATTTCTGCCAATAGATCCTCTTAAATCCTACACACTGGACCTTTCAAAGTTACTTTTTGGATTTTTGTTATTTTAATATGTAGGGCATGTCGTTTACTATGTTTATGGTGGTAGTATTAATTTACAGATATTTGTTTTAAGGTGAGGTGACTTCTGAATACAGTATAATAAGTGTATGCACAGAGTTTTTTTCAGAACTATATTATGTTAAGATTTGTTACAGATATATGATGAATGTACAAAATACAACAACAAGTTTCACCAATTACTACAATCTACATTTAAGATTAAAACTGAAACAATGACGATGTTTTTTTGGCCTCTTACCACAAACGCACAAACTTTTAAATTGTTGTCTGTAAACAGGGCATTACTGTGGTAAGCAAGTAAGTCATTTGGGCATCAGTGTGGAATAATAACCCCGGTGCTGAGCAGCTAATTGTTTCTTATTTTGTAGCCGATCTCTCTTCACTATACCTTATCCCAGTTTATACCTGAGGACACTTTGTTATTATAGTTAATTCCTTTGCTATGTAACAGCTGTGGAACATTATAGAGATTATACACAAACTGTTCTTAAAATATTTGGTTCAAATTTAATCTTTTCCTCAGTTAGTACTTGTTAAGAGATGGCAACATATGAAAAACAAAAGAAATGTCTGACAGGAGTGGGGGGCCCCTTGAGCAAATACAAAACAATGGCAAACAACCAAAATTGTTCTATGAGAAGTGTTGTTAATTCAGGACCCATCACTTACACTGTGAGGCTGACTGCGAAAATATATGTTTTTTACAACCCTTTCTTATTCGCAGTTCGTAAAATATTGAGAGATCTGTTCCAACACATGGTTAATGTTGTTCAACCGCGGCAGTTTGGTTAGGTTTAAGAAAACATCATGGTGTCTGAAGTTACATTTTAACATATGTTACATACGTGACTTTATGTTGCATACTTGAGTGCATTAGTTAACCTCACATTGGTAAGTTAAAATAAGTCAACATTCCCTTTTGGTTTCACATGGGACACAAACAGCTGTTTCCTGGGTCAAAGTCCTGTGTTTGTTTGGCATACTCATCAACCCAAACCTCTGCCACAAGCAGACTCCGACTTGCTCCGACCATCTAATGTCTAAGGCAGATTTTCTCTCAGCACTATGGCTGAGTGAACCATCTCCTGGCTGCAGAGACATGAGAGTGGTGTCAATCGTCTCAACTCACTCTTCCACAAGTAAGCAAAAAAGCATTTTTCACAAAATGTCAAACTTCAGTATTTTACCTTATACAAAAATGTATGGTTGCATTGTTTTCAAGATTATTTTTATTTTGAAGACAATATGGGAGATGATTCTTGACTGTGGGGTATGGCAAAATAATCTCAGCTCAAAGGTGCACTTGCCATCTTTTTTCAAGTGAATCAAACGCTAGTTAGTGGGCTTGTGGGTTAGGATTATTTTGTCACATAATTCCAGAGTCATAATGAATGTACTGGACATATATACACAGATATGTTAGTTTTGCTATCTTTGGCCTTCAATGACCTCTATACGTTTTTTAAATTGCATTCCTCCCTTTTGTTCTCCTAAATCTCCCGTTTTATTCCAACTGAACAGGCCTGTGCAGCAGTAATTCTGTTAGTATAACACACTAAGTCACTCATGTGATTTCCTTTGTGAAATTCTTTGAAGGTCCTGACACTATGGCATCAATACAATCAACATTTATTAGTGTAACATTACTGTTCTGATGTGCTCTCGACATGAACTAAAACAAGCAAACACACCTGTATGATTCTTTTGTTTTTTTGTATGATTCTTCACTGATTTGATTACCTACATTTTCTTTGTGGTTTTACTTTTGTAATGTTTTATATACTCCATATATATATATATATACTTTTATATATTTTACTTATTTTACAACACATACAGAAATATATTAAGCCAAATAAATATACCTCCTGAAAATAAGTGTTAAGCTACTTGCTGCTCGAATTTATAATACAGATCCTATAGTGCTTTAAACATTAGTATTATTTTTTGTTACATAGCACTTCCTTGGGTTACTATATGATGAGGTTTATATATATATTATATATTTCTGAATGAATTTGTGTAATAAAATACTTTCTGGCACAAAATGGCTTGTTCACATTCATTACGTAAGCACTTGGGTTAAAACAACATTATGCAGAAATTCGCATTTTGCACCCCCCACAATTTCTTGAGTGCAACACCCCGTCTTCAATACAAACCCCTGTAACAATTTGTCAGATGTAATGTAGGTGCTAACTACAAACAAAACTCATTAAATCATAACAATTTACATTACATTTTACAATATTTCACATAAAAGTCAAACAATGAATACAAGATAACCTACTTTTCATTCTTTGCTACCACATCAATCATCTCACAACCCCTCAAATTATTGTTTTCACCTTTTGGAGGTGGCCAACCCCTAGTTTGGGAACCTTGAAACAACCTGTGTTTATACGGCGTAGTAGTAACACTAGCTCCAACTTAACCAGTTATACAAGGACAATGTTATTGTATTAACAATCTTATAATATAATATTCAATAGTTTTACCGCAAAATTAGTATTCTTACTTTTGACTCTTTGAAGTACATTTTGCTGATAATACTTAACATAATTTCTCTATAGTGGGATTTAGAAACCAGGAGCTTTACTCTAAATCAAATTTGACCAAAGATTTGGTTTGGCCCGTTTGATATTTCTAATGAAATTTAAGTTACATGAATTTGTTAATTATCATGCTATAGGAGCGCTGTTTAGCTCAGGTGGTAGAGCGGGCGTCCCATGTACAGAGGCTTTGTCCTCGCTACAGTGGACCTGGGTTTGAGTCCCGGCCTGGGGAGCATTTGCTGCGTGTCACCCCCCCCTCTCATCCTGTTTCCTGTTGTATCTTGAGCCTGTTCTGTCAATAAAGCCATATAAAGGCCAAAAAATACTTTAAAAAATAATCATGATAGAAAACATTGTTTATGCCTTTATTTTTTTGTGAGGTTAGGTTTGGCCCGTGGCTGATCATGAAGTTTCAGTTTTGGCCCTCCATTGGAAGACGTTTGGGCCCCCCTGCTCTCAAAGGAGTACTTTTAAATCTTGTAAACTCTTTGTCAGAGAGGTCACCATGAGGCCTCCTCCCTTTAAAACTACAAAACATTTGTTAAGGCCTGTCCTCATGGGTTATGTTAACAATAGAGTAAATCTGTAACAAATCGTGAAACAAGTGAAGGAGTCTAAAAATCCCCCAACACCACACACCATATCTGAGCTGTGCAGCTATTGTTTACTTCTTTAAAATGCTTGTCAAACTATTTTGGCACTTCGTGATTAAACTCAAAAATGTGGTGAACTGCAAAATGTGACCCAGAGCAACAAAACTGTCAATCTCACTTTAGGAATTTTTGGATCGCACATCATCAGGCTTGTTACCTGAAGGACTTTTTCTTCCTTACATCACTCTGGTCTACTCACACTTTAGTCACTCCTGTGTCGATCCAAGTGTTTATCAATCAAAAGATTTAGTAGCAGCCCTCTAGCATTACAGTTATAGCCAATGTTTGATTTATCCCTTCATTCCACATTAAAGTAGGGCCGTAACTAATGACTAGGGCTGAACCATATGAAAAAAAAACATTAATTTGCAATTGTTTTTGACAAATATTGCAATATGACTCGAGTGGTAGAAGTAATTATTGGGTTACACTTTCACTGGAAAAATACTAAAATGAAGGTGCTGTGTTTGCTGAGGTCTGTACCAAAGAAGCAACTGTGTAGCAACATTGTGCTTTATTTAAGACACATTTTTCCTTTGTCAAGAATTTACAGCATCTGTGATTTGGAAAGTGCCACTGTTGAGGAGATATTCAGCCCTACTGATGAATGTTTCTCGATAAGTCAGTTATTTGATCTATAAAACATAAGAAAACTGTGAAAATAGAGTCTAATGTGACATCTTGAAAAAAATCTTTATGTCAAAGAAATTCAGTTAAGGGCCAAGAAATTCTCAGTTGTATCAACCTGGACCAACTGAATTTTTAGTATTTTTGCTTGAAAAATTACTGAAACAGTTTGTTGTTTTTCTTTCAAACAACTGATCAACTAATGGAAAGATCCCTTGGCTGAGTTTAAAATTTGATTGATTTCTATACTAGTGCAATACTTGTATGATTACACAGATACATTTCCATACATAAGTCATCTTATGCAATTAAGAAACATGAATACAACACACTGAAACATTTTACAAACATTTATTTAAAAAAAGAAAAAGAAATCAGTGTAAAAAAACAGGAAACAATCGGTATTTGCTTAACTGGCCACATTAGTTCTGATGATTTTGATATCATCAACTGGCCGATCTTGACCGTCCGTTTCTACCATCCCAATCCTGTTCAGAACTCCCATCCCCTGACTGACTCTTCCAAAGATGGTGTGTTTTCCATCTAACCACTGAGTGGGTCCCAGAGAGAGGAAGAACTGGCTTCCATTTGTGTCCGGTCCTGCATTGGCCATTGCCAGAATACCAGCTCCTAAGAGACACACAAATCATATGAGAGTGAGACAATCACAATTTTGTGACTTTTAGCTGTTACAGGACTAACAGCGAAAGGACTTAAGGACCCAGTACCAACAGACATACTACTGCGTTTTTCTGTAAAGTGTGCAGGAGCCTTCTATTATAGCCACCATATATACAATTGGGATTTTTCCACTGTTATTACCTGTGAATTTTAGCTCTGGGTTGAGCTCATCTTCAAACTGTTTGCCAAATATGGAGGCACCACCACGACCTGTAAGGAGACCAAAGATCAGTAAACCACAGATTTTCTCTGAATAAATGAACATGTCATGTTTTATTTGAAGAGGCCGGTGTGTTAACCACCTCACCATGTGACCTTCAGACCTCACTTCACGCTTGTTTTGTTAGCACAGAACTCTGATTTTGTAGGAGATATGTTGCTAAACAAATGTATGAACATGAGCTTCAACACAAGACACACAGCTGGAGGTCAAATTTGTAGACATGATAACACTGATACAGATATTTGTTTTTAGCTAACATAAAATATGAGTTCAAATTTAGAGATTGAGAAAGCTTAAGAAATCATGTCTCTAGTCACTGATTAAACCACCTCTATGCCATTAAATGTGTACAAATTAAAGCTGTACAGGTGGGAAATGAATGATACACATTAAGGCATTACTGGGTGTTCAACAATGATCTCATCTATGCAGCTGATCCGGGGTTAACAAGGAACATGTTTTGTATAAATTGTGGTGTTACCCACATGCAAGTTCTGCAACAAACCAGGACAACATGACACAATACTTTTTAATTCAAAACGGGAAAACTGGGGCTGATTTGCAGCCACCTCAATTACACAGGGATGACAGACATCCGATCTCAAAGAGGATGACGAGAATGTATTAAAGGCAGCAGATGTAAGCGCACAGGCAAGATCGGAACGTTTATCACCCAGTCAACAATATCCAGATGCAGATTTCATTTTAATACCATGTGTAAATATGGTGTTTGAGTTTGGTGAGTTAACAAACATGTGTTAATATCCAGAGCAACTGTAAATAGTCATTCTTCATTTGCTCATTACTAGAAACTGTCCTCTCTCTATGTAATGACCTGTATGCTTGCCTGTAGCCAAATTTCACATTTTGTAATGTACAGCTGACTGCAGAGGTCACACTGTACTCATTGAACACTATCTGACATATACTTAGTACCAAATGACATATTTACTTCACAGGAAACTTTCACAAGCCTGAAGCATGAAAAACAGATAAAAAGAACACAACACGCGTGGACAACCTGTCCCTGTGTGGATATCAGGTATAGTGTATGTGATGAACCTACCTGTCCCTGTAGGGTCTCCTCCCTGCACCATGAATTCTTTGATGATACGGTGAAACTTTGTGTTGTTGTAGTAGCCTCTTCTGGACAGCTCCGCGAAGTTCTTGCAGGTCTTTGGTGCATGTCTCCAGTACAGCTCCACCACAACCGTCCCCATACTGCAATGCATTGGCTCAGTGTTAGTATCCGGCTCATTTGATTAGTACAGGCTCCCATACACAAGTTGTAGTCAAAGTATTATTAGAGGTGAAGCGGTTTGTGACTTCATGTGGCTTAATTATACCAAACCAGCCTGCTGTTTACGTCGTATATATACACTCAGCAGCACAGTGACGGGGTGTTAAAGATTATTCAAAGCCGAAGAAGGTATTTCAGCATCGTCAAACGTAACCCAGCAAGCCTAACGCTCTGCTAACATCACCAAAGAGCTAACGCTAACTGAGTTAGCTTAACTGCATTCTCCTAACTGAGGGCTAGCTAGCTAGCTGGGTTAGCATTCAGTGATTTTCATACAAACTTACGTCGTTTCCAGAGCCACTGTTGGCGGTTGCCATGTGTCTGGAGGAACCCCTGACATTATCACTCCAAACCGAAGCCTTCAATAGTCTTTAAACAAGTCTGATAGAATAAAAAAGTAAGTGATTTATCAGCCGAACACTTTCATTCAACTCATTTCAAGGGGCTGTTTCTTCTTCTGTGGTTTGCCGCTCGTTTCCTCTACATGTGGGAGGAAGTCAGCAGCATTTGACTGCCACCTACTGACCAAAATCACATGTCAGCTTCAGTGCTAAGCAGAGTTGGAAAAAGTCAATAAAAGTACAACTATCGTGTTAAAATATTACTTTGGTTAAATCATGGTATCAGCCATACGATTAATACTTCAGTAAAAGACTAAAGTATCTGATATTAAATTAACTTAAGTAAGAAGATTTCTGACAATAAATAGATTTAAGTATCAAGAGTACATGTAAAAGTAAGTTATACAGATATTGACATTTATGTATATACTGTGTGTGTATACTGTATTTACGCAAGTACATTACTTAAGTACAATTCTGAAGTACTTTTCCTTGATAGGCAAATATTGTGGGCTACTTTTTACACCCCTGCATGTATTTAATAACCTTAGTTACCAGTTACTTTGCACTTTACATGTTGTATCAGTGCCAAGGTTTCACATTTTCAGAGTAATTTATGTTGCCTGCAATTGAATAAAAAATACTCATTCTAATAATAAAAAATGCTGCAGATCCAGTGATCTATACATGTTCTAACACATAATAAAATACATGAATATATATATGATTTACTTTTATTTGTACTTTTGATTCTTAAGTAGGCTACATTTAATATCAGATATATTTTACCAAGATAATATTTTAACACTTTATCTTTACTTACTCAAGTATGACTTTTGGGCACTGTTTACAACACTGATAACATACACTATCATCTATCGCCCTGTCCGATTATTGTACCCAATATTCTGTATTGTTATGATTATCGCGATCAGTGTGGTTTTTTTGTTGTAGTTGTTGTTTGTTTTTTAAATCTCATTAATGATATGAAACATTAAATTCATAATGTGTTGCATTGGCTGGCTCTGATGCTGAATGCAAATTAATGCAAATTAATAAATTACTAAAGTCATCAAATAAATGGAATGGAATGATAGGTACATTATTTGCCTTCAAAATTCATTTGGAGTGCAAGTATTAAGTAACAGGAAATGGAAAAACTCAAGTATAGTACAAGTGGCTCAAAATTCTACTTAAGCGCAGTAGAGTTACTATGTAGATTCATATTAATAATACAACCGTGTATGAGGTCAATGTCCCTTTTCTTTAACAGTTAAATGAAGATCAAGCTGCAGTCCTTATCATCCCTGAAAGTGTTCGTGTAAAGACTATTTTCGGAGAATTTGGGACCTCCATCTTGATTCAGTGTGAAACTAAATAACAGAATTGTCACCTTATTGATTGATCTGTTGATTATTTTCTAAATTAAAGATAGTAAAAAATATCAATCAGAGTTTAAGTCAACAAATTGAAATGTCTTGATCTGATCAACAGTCCAAAACCCAAAGATGTTTGATTTAATATGTTTTCCTGATGATGATGATGATGCAATGGAAGAAGTGGCAATGGAAAATTTCAAGTTCTCTTGTACCTGTTTTGTAAAAGAGGAATACATAGTTTGTGCATGTACAGGCAAGAGTGAAGATGTTTGACGAAAGATCAAATCCAAGAGAGTTCATGTAGTTCATGTCAGCACAGCAGGAAGGTGTGAGAAAGTTAGTAAAGTGAGCGCCTGGGGTTAACATCATACATTATACCTCAGTGCTTTTACCTGTAGGCTATTAGGATATCAAGTTTTATAGAGCAGTCTGCTAGACATACTGGTATGAATCATGTTCTCTGGCATGTCTGTATTGAACCCAGGAGCTCAAATTAATTACTTTTTCACACCTTCCTACTGTGCTCTACATGAACCTTTGATTTTTATCTCATCAAACTGTGGTCATAGATGTCTCACACTCACACTTTCCTACTACATGTTATTCATGAATTCTTAACCTTTACCTCTCAAAGCCCAAATCGATGTATTCAAGTGTCTTGTTTTGTCTGACCAACCCTCCAACAATCAAATAGGCCTATAATTAATTTAATGTCTTGGAGGAGAAGCATCAAATCTTAACATATGAAAAAGCCAGAAACATTATTTTTGTATTAAATGACTTAAATGCTTAATAGATTTGCAAAATAGTTACTCAATTAATTTTGTCCTTCGACTTATCAACTCATTTTCTAATTGTTCTGTACCATACAGGGCAAGAAGAAAGTCAGTCCAGCTGTTGCTTCCTTAACCTGCACCACATCTGTACTGGATATCTGAGTTTCCTGAATGTATTTCAAAATAATGCATCAATGAATAAAATGTCATCTTTATATCCAATACACATATCAAACTTATAAGAAAGAACATTTGGGTAACATCTGAAGAATAACATCTTGACACCTTTAATTATGCAAATCCAAAATTTATTTTCAAAATAACCAACATGATGATGAGATTCATAGGTTACAACTACAAGGCATCCTAAAACAAAGAACTGCAATGCTCATGCCATCTTTATTCCAACAAAATTGCTTATTGACATTGTCAACACCTCAGCTGAACTTCTGTTCCTGATTCATCACAAGCCTGCTCTACATTTTTAGCATCATGCTGCTGTTTTGTCTGTGTTCTCCTTGTAATTGCTAACATTGGTTGAATGACTAGAGGGTGATATACTTAACACCAGTTGTTTTACACAATAGAAGACTGGTGATATTACGCTAAGCTAGCATGTTTGCATTTGTGTGGGACCGCATCCACTTGTCCTGAAATCAACCGATAAACATTACAGAACCCACAGTCAGTTAGCTTTAATGCTAGCCTACGTTCACTACACTAACTATGCATAATATGAAATAGCATAATATGAAATAGCACATGAATCTTGGACAACTAACGAAATATCCTTATTCTTGTGATCTGGTCAGGATTTTGACCCAGGATTACTTGTAAAGTACAAAGTAAGAGTACTTCATATTATAAATGCAAGTAGTCTATGAAGTACTTAGTTCAGTAGTACACGAATCTTGGACTACTTATGAAAAATTTTTTTTTTATTCCACATCAAAGTTCGTCGATACATCCTTATACGTATTCTCTGTTAAGGATTTTGACCCAGGATTACTCTACAAGTACACAGTAAAAGTGCTTCATATTATGCATGCAAGTAGTCTAGGAAGTAGCCTGCTTAGTTCAGCAGTGTATGAATCCAAAACTATGGAAAAAAGTTTTTTTTTTACTTTGAAATCCGGAAGGATACCATCGTGATACCTTCAACTCACTCCCGGGAATAATTACTGTAAAAGTATCGTATTTTTCATTGGTCCGATTGAGAGACTGCAGTCTGCCCCACAGTCACTACCAGCAGCTCTTCAGAGCGGTTTCATCACGAATACCGTAAATGTTAGAAGATTTGCGCACTAGAACAGAATGTGCGGCTGGTTTGACCAAGCAAACGCGAACCACGGCTGGCTTGTGCAGTCCTCGCGCTTCCACCACACCAAACAGAGCAGCTCCCGAACTCGTCCGACTCTCTCCAAACGCTTCAGACGTCCGACGTTTTAGCCAGTGTGTGCCGGCCTTTACCGTTAGTCCAGCTATCTTGCAGCAACTCTGCCACACAGCGTGTCTTCTTCACGAGAGGTGGCGAGAGGGGCTTTGATACCTTCATGTGCCGAGAATGTGATAACCCTTCAGCCAATTAGATGGCAGCATATCTAAATGTGTTGCCTTGCAGGTTACACTAAAGATTGCGATGAAAGTGCACGTCGGACAAATAGTTCTATACATATGCTTAATACTACAAATAAGTTTGCAAAGAACATTATATTCAATGCAGTATGTAAAAAAAAAAAAAAACGTTGTCCCTACCAACTCCCTCCCTCCCAGACTTTGGCTGTGACTTGTCCCTATCGTCCCTATGCAAACTTACGCCCATGTATTTATGTATTTAAGCATTTAATTATATAATTATTTATGTATGTAATTTCTCCATATTTTAAGTGAGCACAATAATATTAACCATGCTTTCGTGGAGTGCATACACTACAGAGAACAAAGTAATGATATTCAAAACAAAACAAAAAACTCCCCTTTACATCCATCGCCCAGTGTTATGTTCCTCTGATGTAGTTCATATTATAAACGATGGGGGCAGCAACACGCACATAATGCGCCAAACGTGCCGGAATACATAGGTAAAGAAGAAACTCTTCTTCTCTTTATTCGCTTTTTTGGCACTTCAACTTCCTCTCCGCTGGCCTGTCTGAACTTGCCACCGATTGACAGCAAGGTAGAAACGTATTTTTGTACTGTTCATGCTTTACATTGTTTGTTTGTTTGTTTAGTGGGTGTAGTTTGTCAACACACTCTTGTTATCGTTTTAAGTGTAACGGTTAGTCGTGACATCAATTAGCTAGCTAATGTTGGCTAATCAAACCAGTTACAGTTAAGTTAATGCTGCTACCGGAAACGTGTTTGAGGTCTGGATGAAAAGACGACGAAGTTAATTTCTGCTCAAATCTTTAATGACCTACTATTTAATATGGTTTTATAGTTTGTATTGTGGTTATTTTGTAAAAGTAATTTATCGCAGACAAATCTCAAACAACTGTAACGTTACTTCGTAAAGTTGATGTGGTGCATGTGGATAATACACAAAAACTCGATGGTTACTTGCTAGCTTTTCTTTTCCACCAGCAAGTGGACCTTAAATCGATGTTTGTGAGTGTCAATCAATGATTTCCAAGACGAAGATTAACTCAAGATAGAGGGATATTTCCCATAATGATAGTGATCTAACGTTATAGTGACGGATAGCTGCTATGCAAAGTGAATTAGGAAAATGCATGCTTTGCAGCAATTTGCAGAGATAACATTAAAACGATATAGCCATTTTAATTACATTGTACGCTTCCTATGAAATATATAAAAGGCTGAAGTTTTTGACGTATCATTTCATTTCCATACAGGAACTACAACTGTTTTTGGTAGGAAGATATTTTGCTATGCATTCAATTATATGATATAGGTAATTATTATCTGCATGTTACTCACCTCATTCTACTCCTGTATTAACTTTTCAGTATTTGAGTCTAGTGTTGCAAATGGATATGGTACAGTATGAACATTTTATGTCATGATCTCCAGATATATCGTGATAATCTTCATAATATACTTAAAATGGCACTTAAGGATACTGGAAATGCTTGACAATACATTACATTACAAACACAGGACACATCTTTTTTTAGTGACATACTTTCATGTGAAAAACAATTGAGACAGACAGTCACTCATGCAAGGATATTCATGATTATCTCAATTATCTAGATAAAATTTTTTTAGGAATGATTATCATATTGTTATCAGTGTTTTAATTGCGGTCTGTGATAACTATTGTCCCATTCATTGTTACAAAGATGTTGCCAAAGATGTATGCCTTATTCTGACTACACTCTACATCTATTATAGCCCCAAATTGTCTGATGGCTTTAGTTTTAAAAGTCCAAACCACAATAATCCTATCCAAATTTAAAAATAATTTTTTTCAACTTGTTTCTTGGCATTCAGATTATTTAAAGCTCTACAGTGTAATGGTGCAGTATAAGTGCGTACATTTTATTGTGGAAGATGGAACTGGAATTGCAGTTACCTTTTATGTTCTCGTCTCTGGTGTGCAATCCAGTCTGCAGAAAGAGTCACTGTGTTGACTTCCTTGTTTATCTGGCAAGCAAAGTGGAGGGATTACCTGGGATATCGTGCTGTGGTGAATTGCTGGGGGACGTTGCAATGCCAGAAAATGTGTTATAATCAAAGTAGCATCAGAACTGCATACATTTTACTGCAGCAACACAGGCTAGTCTTAGCTTTAAGCTTGACCTTGCTTTGACAGATGCAGCACTTTCTGCATCCTTATGCCATGTGATTAATCAGATGAGAAGGTCTAATCCAATTAGGATGGTAGCATGCCTGTTAGCATGCCTAAGCTTGCAGCTAGGTCAGGATATTTTTGTGAGTAAGCTCCAAGGAGGAAAGAGTGTAAAAGAGGTGCGGCAGTAGTAAGGGAAAAAAAGGCTTTTTAGATTGTGATACATTATTATTTGTATTATTCTTCTGTCTCAAACCAGAGATGGTGCAGGCCACAGTGCATGTTTATCCAGATAATAACAAGTTCAACTTCTCTGTCTCATCTCAAGGTCCTACAACATGTCTATTGTCAAGATCCACGCCCGAGAGATCTTTGATTCTCGTGGAAACCCCACCGTAGAGGTTGACCTTTACACTGACAAAGGTAGGCAACAATGTATGACTTACTAGACAATGTACAAACATCTTTTTAATTGCCTTGATAGCATAAAATGTATAATATCTAATTTTGAAGCAGCATGATGTATTTTTTTTTTAACCTTAAATAACAACCTCAGAATCATGTTGATGGTACAGTGTCTTGTAATAGGGTGAATGGTGTCTCTGTCTCAGCCACTCTGCCCCCCATCACTTGTTTCTGCACCATGTAACTTCATTGAGAGGGTAGGATCAACACATAACATTGTTATGATGTAATGAGTTTTGTTTGTAGTCAGCACCTACATTATGTCTGACAAAATTGTTACAGACCTGGGATTTGCATTTACGACAGTGGTGTTTCACTCAGAAACTGTGGGGGGCGCCAAATACGCAAAATGCCAATTTCTACATAATGCTGCCTCAAATGTATTTTATTATCATCATTGATTCTCATGTTGCCACTCTGCCACTGTTCTCATTTACTTCTCACAGGCTTGTTCAGGGCAGCTGTACCAAGCGGCGCATCTACTGGAATCTATGAAGCCTTGGAGCTCAGGGACAATGACAAGTCTCGCTACCTTGGGAAAGGTTTGTACACCGTTTTTGTGTTTTCTTTTAGTTGGAAAGAATTGGTTAAATGATCGGTGTATTTACTAGCAATTATAAACAAGTTTTATTGCCTTTGTAGTTTGAAGCACAATACCATTTCTGGAAAAATACAATATTTTATACCTTGCTCATTTTCTTTCTCTGTCATCTTTACTCTTTTCCTTTTTGCCAGATGTGAATGGGTTAGTGAGTTTCCGCTGCCTTGTCCCTCTTAATTAGAAACTAAGATCTGTGCATTTGACAGTGGAACGATTAATTACACCGTCAGTTAATTTGTAGCTGATCATTGAATGCTTTTGGTAATCAACAAGATTTGGTTTGCATCGTGAATAGTCAGTAAAGCATGCTGTCACTCCTCTACTGATGTTCAGCCTGTGGATGGTTCAACGCTAAAATAAAAAATGTTGAAGAAAAGTATGTTTCTTAACCAAAAAACAGTAATTAAAAAGATTTCATTCATACTAGTGCATGCCTTTCTGTATGTGAAAAATATATATTGCATGTGTTTCTGATTCTATATCTATATTATCGGCTCTACAAGAATCGCCCATAATGTTGCTTAAGAATAATAACACTAATCTGTCTGTCACAGGAGTCTCAAAGGCTGTAGAGAACATAAATTCAACTATTGCACCTGCATTGGTTGGCCAAGTAAGACAATGATTCACACTCTTAATCTGTGTATTTTTGGATCTTTTTTTTTTTTTTTTTCCCATTAATATGTTACTGATGTGAATCATTCCTGACTTGTTCTCATCTGTTCAGGATGTATCTGTGGTCGAGCAAGAGAGAATCGACCAGATGATGCTTGACCTGGACGGCACAGAGAACAAATGTAAGTGATGGCAGTTATGCTCTTATGGCTAATTAATCATTACCAATCATATTGGTCAGTCAAAAACTTTTGTTTGGCTCTGAAAACTGTTTTACTTACTGAGTATCTTTGTTAAAGATCATTGTCTTGCGGCATTATGGAGCATTTCCCATAAAATTTAATGCATGTGCTCTATTTGTCTATCTTGTGCAATAGTAATATATTTTTTTGTATCTCACTTTTTAGAATACACAGTTACAAAGTGCTTGATCTACAGGACAGAATACACAGATACAAAATGAATGTACTGTACATACAAATGTACCCATATATATGTATGAATAATTAAAGCACACACCCAAAATAAGATAAATTAAAGGCAAACAGAGTATTTATAAAAGGGTTATGTGAAGGAATTTTCCTTCTTAGTTAGTCACCTTCTACTCTCTGTCTCTCAGCTTAGTGCAGCTGTCCTTGATGAGACTAAAGCATAAAGCCTGTGTTTCTGTGGAAACCAAGATTAGAGTAAGATAGAGAGACAAGTAGTGCAGCTTCTGTCTCTCTCACTAAAGAAGTCCATCAGTCCTTGGATACAATTGTCTCTTTACTAAGCTCAGGTTAGACTGATTATTCTGTCTCAAGTACAGAATGCATGTGCATCAACCCAAAGAAAGAGTATAGCATACAGTTTGATCAAGGTCACTCTTGAGTAAACATAGTAACTCTGGCCTATGGAATAATTGGTTTAGACTACCTTATCTGGACATCAAGCGATGGGTTAATTAGACTACTGATCGAGATGCTCTTCAGAATGCTAGTGGTTGGTACACTGTACCGCTATTATTCTCCTTAGTCAAGCCTGAGCCTGTGCAAAGCCTTGTATGTGGTTAGTCTAACGACTGTTTTTTGGAAAGGAGCCAAGCTACTGCATTTTGGTCTGAAAGAAGACAAGTCTGAGAGGACTGAGTAATGCATGTAAATAGGGAGTTACAGTAGTCTGAATGAGTCAAGTTTAAGGTTTTACTAGAATCTCCATGTTTTTGGCAGATAGTGAAGGTTAATCTTTGTCATATTTCTTTATTGAAAGAAACGACTGAATGAGGTGAGTAACATGAGGAAGTTCAAAGAATCAAACAAAAAGAATACCAAGATTCTTAAAGGCGGTCTTGATGCTAATAGCGAGAGGGCTAATATAGTGACTGACCTTCTATGTTAAACAATTTTGTTGTTGATATTTTCTTTTTTTCCAGCCAAACTCGGAGCAAATGCCATCCTGGGTGTGTCCCTGGCTGTTTGCAAAGCGGGTGCAGCAGAGAAAGATGTCCCCCTGTATCGTCACATTGCTGACCTTGCTGAAAACCCAGAGGTCATCTTGCCCGTGCCGGTGAGGATCTGTGTGCCAGATTACATACAACGGTTTCCTGCTTTCTCTTCTCCCATCCATTTCATTTTTAAGTCACGACTCATCTCTCTCACCTCCACCAGGCCTTCAATGTGATCAACGGCGGCTCTCACGCAGGAAACAAGCTCGCCATGCAGGAGTTCATGATCCTGCCTGTTGGTGCGAGCACCTTCAAAGAGGCCATGCGCATCGGAGCCGAGGTCTACCACAATCTCAAAAATGTCATAAAGAAGAAATACGGCCAGGATGCCACTAATGTGGGCGATGAAGGTGGCTTTGCTCCCAACATCCTGGAGAACAAGGAAGGTCTGTAAAGAGGAATGATTTCGTTTGTGCTACTGTTTTATTAAACTTTCTTAGGAGCACTGCTTTCAGGTTAATTTCAAAACAAAAAAATGCTCCTGATACAACTTTCATACCATTCATCATGATAAGTAAAACAGATCTGTTCATATGTATTGTTTAAATCCGCAGCTCTGGAGTTAATAAAGGAGGCCATTGCCAAAGCAGGATACACAGATGAGGTTGTGATCGGCATGGACGTTGCAGCGTCTGAATTCTACAGGGACAAAAAATATGACCTGGACTTCAAGTCTCCTGATGACCCGAGCCGTTACATCACTCCTGACGAGCTGGCTGATCTCTACAAGAGCTTTGTGAAGGATTATCCAGGTAACCTCCCGACACTTTGTCTTTTTACACGTTATTTAGCAGGAACATAACAGGACAAACAATATAGATGGTAATGTGACCTCATGAAGGGATGGGATCCTTAGCTTGAATCTTTCCATCTTCTAAGAGGGCTAGACAAATTGATAGTGTGCTACTGTCAACACCGCTTTACAGCATCAAACAGCTGTTTCATCCCTGGAAAGCTGTCAAGAACATTCATAGTTTCTCTTTTATACTTGAAGATAAAAAAAAAAAAATGAATTGAGTTAGACGCAGCTGCAGCTCAAGTTTAAAGAGATATGAAAAAGAAAAGAGAGGAAACAAGAAGGTTGAAAGTCATCTCATTTTTGAAGAAGTGAAACCTGATCAAAGCTCTTGCCAAAATGTGATTAACACAGATTTGTCCTTCGACTTACAATGACAACAACAGAGCTTTAAGTCAAATGAATATTTATCACAACAATCTTCTTTGTTTGAAATAAAAAATAACCCTCTACAAAAATAAAGATTGAGGAGTCACCTTCGAAATTTAAGAACAAGTCACCACTGTTAGATCAGCGTCGTCAGGTATGTCTTCTGATTTATGATCCTTTCAGAATGGAGGGATATTTTAGGTTTATCACAGCGTAGGTCTTATTTTAGCTTAGTTTTGGCCATCATTCCTGTTGGTAATAATACAATTTTACCAACGTTAGCTGCTGGGGGAGTCAGACAATCATACAGGTTTTATTCACAGAGGTTAGGCAGTTGTATCTGAAATGCTCAAATTATCATCCAAACTATCTTTTGTTTAGTTTGTAGATCGGTTTGTTGATTCAACTTTGACATGCAGTAGTTGACATAGTTGTACAGTTTTCTTGTGTAATAAAGGATTTTACATTTAACATTAACATTTTGGGTACACTCACTCACTTTCAGTGATTAACCTCAAAGTAAATTGGTTTAGATAATCTGGCTAACCTGACCCTTTCTAATCATCTGGTTGTCTTGTCGTTTGTGTTTCTTGCCGTTGTTAACTTAACCCTAGTAACGTTGTTGTGTCCAACACCTCACTTACTATAGTGAGTGACTGAAATGATGACCCAAAAAAATACAACTCAAGCTGTAATACACCAGAAATATTATTTAATACTTTGATGGAACAAAATCCGATTTTCAGTTAGAGCCATCCCGATCATCTGTTTCACCTGATGAGAAATATCTGCTTTCTGTCACTCAGTGGTTTCCATCGAAGATCCCTTTGACCAGGACGACTGGGAGGCCTGGACCGACTTCACTGGAAGCACAGAAATCCAGGTTGTTGGAGACGATCTCACAGTCACCAACCCTAGTCGCATCAGCAAGGCTGTGGACGTGAAGGCCTGCAACTGTCTGCTGCTTAAAGTCAATCAGATTGGCACAGTTACAGAGTCTATGAGAGCGTGAGTCAACACTTTGAAATAAGTCTGGGATGTGTTTAGATCAACTAAATACTAGAATATGTACAACACAATGATCTGTAATGTCTAGAAGTTGATGTCCGTGCCTCATCCGGACAGGTGTAAGATGGCTCAGGAGAGCGGCTGGGGTGTGATGGTCAGCCATCGCTCTGGTGAAACTGAGGACACCTTCATAGCAGATTTGGTCGTCGGCCTGTGCACTGGACAGGTAAGTTCAGATATTAAACGCATGTATTGCATCGGTGTGTCCTGTTGAGAAGATGAGAAATGGGAGAATTACTTAAAATTGTATGGATTTATCTCTGCTGTCACTGTACAAGGTGTACAGTGAATAAAATTATAAAAATTATTATAAATAAAAATCATTTATAATATAAATTAATAGTAAATTATTTCCACTTTATAAACTTGGAGTAAAAGACATTTAGCACAAATAGCCATCTTAAAGGTTCAAGGTTATTTTTATTTTCATTTATTTTCATTTTACATCAAATTAAAATGAAAGAAATTGAGTTTTAAATCCTTTTGTGCTACATAAGAAAACAAAAAAAACAATTTTATATAATATATAAATCATTGTATACATTTTGTCACACAGATCAAGACTGGGGCACCGTGTCGCTCTGAGCGTTTGGCCAAGTACAACCAGATTCTGAGGTAAGTCTGATTCTTATAGAAAATGGAGCATTTTACCTTGCATGTGTAATTCTTTAATTTGTGAAATAAAATCCCTACAATGTCTTTTTGTGCGACAATACCACTACTCCCTTCCAGTCTCACCAAAAACTTGGTATTTCACCGGGATGAGCTTGGTTTTTCGTTACCCAGTGACCTCACATCTATGTCGATGAAAGTAATAGTCTGCCTTGTTAAGAATGTTTGGTTGGTGTTATGAGAAGTTTTCTTCCAGAAAATCTTCATGAAGTCAGGTGTATAAAGATGGATAATAAATAGATGATAAAGACTATTTTCACAACATGCCCCATGTGTGGGTAGAGGTTTTTGATTTACTTTTCGACTAAGCGGATTTATTATTTTCAGGTATTTAAAAGAATATTTTCATTTTTCAGTTGTTAGGTTTACTACTTCTGGGTTAGATACAGGAAAAGGTCTTGGTTTGGACTGAAATAATAAGTCAACTTTCACTTCTGATTTGACACGAGACATGAACAGTGACGATCACAAAAAATAAAAATAATCTCTCTTTGAAGTTAAAAGTGAGGAGAACAAGCATCAGACACACAGCGTGATGCAGTTTGTAAGGCACTGTCCCTGGGCAAAATACCAAGTCTTAAGGGATTTTCACTCACTTGTGCTGTATTGATTTTAAGTTTTGATTTTTTTGTCTGTACAAAATCTAATAAACACCCTGATTTTAAAAGAGAAAATTCACTTTGAACTTTTTTTTTTATTGTAGAATTGAAGAGGAACTGGGAGACGCGGCTCGTTTCGCTGGAAAAAACTTCAGAAATCCACTGAATAAGTAAATGGATGGACAGAGCATTTACTTTGCATACAAATCCATGAAAACACATCAAAGCAATAATGGTTAAAGTAGAACTACTTATATTCTAACCGTGGTAATGAACGTATAAGGAGAACTTGACTATCAAGCCCTCTACTGTATACTGTGCTCTTTGTTAATGTGGAATAAAATAATAAACCTGATTATAACTTGAGTAATATATATTTACAACACTGTAATGACAAAAGCTGCACTTAAAGACAATTGGAGTAAATAAAGTTTTCTTAGTGACAGAATGTGTCGTGATTGTTTGTCTCATGTTTCATTTTATTTTGCTGTGGCAGTCTCTGCCTTTCTGATGTGTTTCAGTGTATCAGATCACACAGACAGGAGCAAACCAATCAGAACAGCACTGCATCGAATCTGACTGTGTTAACAACATACTCATATTTGTTAAATCTTCAAACATTGTAGTTTTGTAATAATTTTTAAGTGACATTTTTCTTTATCTCTGGCTCTTGATTCTGTTAACACCGCCTACCTGTCTCATTAACACATACACACTTGCATTATTTTCAAATCATCTTCTCCCTTGCAGAAAGACTCAGAAGACTCAGGCTTGTACAGTCATTGGTGTCTATTTGAAAAAGGGCTTGACTTTAATCAGATTGTGTCATCATGAGCTTTAAGTGTAGGTATGAACAGTTTGAAGGTCTTTACTGCCACACAGAGTAAAATGTCACAAGCTCCTCTACATGTTGATACAAATGGATGGTTTCACATTTGAAAACTTGCATAATACAGTACAACCTGTTCCAAAAGTAGTTTGGTTATCAAATTCTGCTTATGATTAAACAGATAATGTCAGGTAATCAGTTGGTTTGTAGATTTTCAGTCTCATTGGCCTCGTGATAAAAACATTTAAAGATTAGATTTTATCACTCACCCCTGAGCTGCTGTAAGAGGTGATATGTTTGATCAAAAACGGGGAAAATTATTGAATGACGTGATTGAAAAAATTAAATGGGACAAAGCAAGACAAAACAGAGTAACAGAAAAATTAAGTATAAATAATAATGATAAGAAAGGCTATATACACTTTATTCACCTTTAACATTCAGATATGATCAAGACAGACAATTGGATAATCACAGCTATAATTGTAATACACACATAGTGTGTTGAAAATAAGTATACAAATTACATAAAAATATAGTTGCACATAGATATTGGATCGCACAGCATAGTTGCATGTAGTGCATAAGAATGATATACTATATGTATGTCTATATATATTATTTTCTTCACACACACATATACATATATATGACTACATTGAAATTGCAATTAAAGTTCTGAATTAGGTCATCAAATCATAATGAAGATCATAATTAATGGTCTGATTTTATGTTATAATTGTATATTTATTATATCATTCTATGTTTATCATACATATAGTTAACGAATGTGTTTTAAATAATTGTATACACTACTCAAAATTAGTTAGTTATTTTTATTTATTTTTGACATGATAATAATCAGTTGTTAAGTTTTCAGATCCTCCAGGTTAAGCACTAATACCAAAATGTAAAAATACTCCATTACAAGTAAAAGTCTTGCACTGACAAGTATGTTGGCATAATCAGGAAAATGAACGTTTTGGATGTACAACAACAAACAGTGTGATTTTGAAGAAGAAACTTAAACTCAGGATTATAACATTTACAGTATTAATGAGGGAATAATGAAAACTCAGAAATATAAATGTTTTTCCGTAACTGAATAAACAGGATAATAAGGTCCCCAGAGCACTGTTTGAAGCTAGAGAGGTGGCAGGGTCCGCCACATATAAACAAAGTAAAACAGTATGAAATGGTGTTGTCCTTTAAGGTATTTGTTAGGTATAACAAATAAAATAAAATAAAATAAATCAGTCAATGAAGATCTTTCTCCTCTGATTAGAATTTATTCCACAAAACGACATAGTGCACCTTTAAAGTATTAAAAGTAAAAGTACTCAATGCAGAAAAAAGGACTGTTATACTATTATATAACCATTAATTACATTATCATGACTAATGCATAGATGTGAAAGCAGGATTTTATTATCGTTGTAGCTTATTTTAACTATTTGTGTACAGGAGTGCAACTAATGATCATTTAATCTTGAGTAGTTCCCTCAAACAATCGATTGATTAGTGTGTAAATAAAGTGTGTGTACTAAATGCTGTCCAAAGTCACAATGCTAGTCAAAAATGAATGAAAATGACCACGATTAGCATTTATTATTATTATTATTATTATTATTATTATTATTATTATTATTATTATTATTATTTAGCATTAAATAGGAACCTCTAAATAAAACAAAAGTGACATAATACTGTATCTTGTATCGTGACCACTGTCCTACATTAAGTGTGGATCACCATCATGAGCAGCAGCGGCAGCAGGACTCTTCCTGTCGGTGTCATGGCTTACATAATAATGTTTAGTAACCACAGCAGTTCACTCAGTATGGAGTGTTGTTTGATTCATGGACGCCCGTGCAGCCGCAGCTGATGATGAGCGGCCCCAGTGGCTGCTGCTGCTACCGCCGCTGCTGATCCGCGGCACATGCTCAGTTATGTACATCCAGACAACTTTGAAGGCTTAGCAGTGGCTGCTGAGGTCATTGCACTGGAAGAAAAAAAAAAAAAAAAAAAAAACACACACCGACTCCCTCCACTACACCGCCTCCATTTTGAATAGCCATGTAATAGGGGATTCGCATAGTTTGTGTGTGTGTATCGCCCACTGCGCTGCGTAGTGTCAACAAGCCACATCCAAACATCCTTCGACATGGACGACCTGTTCAGTCCGCGGAGGTAACTTGATTAACTTACCGTCTGCGTTTGCATGCTAGTCGCCACGTATTGAATGCGTGTTTTGGTGTTTTGCGGCGCTACTTTGGGAGCCGTTTGTATGGAATAGTCGGAGTGTCAGTGGTCACGAAGTTCGTGTCTGGCTAACAAGCTAGCCAAATAACGGCGTAATGTTACTGTCTCGTTAGCAGCTAGCAGGCAGCTCCCGTTGGCAAAACGCCTTTTCTGCTCGCTTTATTGTACCTTGCAGCCATTATGTTAAACAGTGTCATCAAGGCAGATTAACGTCACGCATCGCTGCTTAATAAATCGGCTGTTATTGCCGTCGGGGTTGACGTGTATTATTAGACGTGGGTCGTTATCGCTGTATGCGTGTGTAACGTTATGTTGTGCATGCTAACATTGATGTTTATTATTGATCGCATACTTAGGCTAACAGTTAGCCACCAGCAGCTGTCAACCTGTTATGAGCTCCCAAGTAGCACACACTGTTCTCGTAATGGTGACCGTAAAAATTAGCAGCTCATGTATGATTGATTGACAGTCTTTTGCGGTGGCTAGCGTCGGGTTTCATTCATGTAATATAAGGAAACGTCGCAGGTCACGGCTCAGATTGGTTCGCAGTGATGGAGGGGCGGGATGAAATCACAGTGCAGAGGGAGGGGAGCTGCTCTCACCACAGCCAAGTTATTATACACGTATTGATCTTCCGTCTGAACGCTGTTAAACGTTAGTTACCCGCTAATTAACAGGTGATATTTATAGTAAGCGAGCTGTCTTTACCTATGAGAACAATTACATGTATGATCGTAAACACTGATGCACATGGGATGTTGTTTTTTTATTGTTTATTTCAGGAGCCTGAACAGCACACAGGGCGAGATAAGAGTGGGACCAAGTCATCAGGTACATCCTGCTCCAACTAAAACATCACACATATCACCAGTGTTGTAAAAAGTACCCAGATATTATTCCCGAGTTAAAGTAAAGATATGTTATAAATATTGCATACAAGTTAAAATCACCCCTACAAATAGTACTTGAGTAAAAGTCTGAAAGTGTCTGGTATTAAATGTAAATAAGTTATTATAGTAGGGGCGGCTGTAGCTCAGGAGGAGGTACAGCAGGTCATCCAGTATTAAGAAGGTTGCTGGTTCAGTTCCGAAGAGCTTCCGGCTGCATGTCAAATCCTCATATCCTTTAGCAAGATACTGAAACCCAGCACATTGTGCGTGAATGGGTGAATGTGACAAGTGTGGTAAAGCACTTTGGGCAGTCAGTAAAAGTGCTATAGAAATGCAAGTCCATTTAATGAAAAGTAAAAAATTATCTGCACGTAAAATTAAATTACACTTTTATTTACATGTATGCAGGGTTACTTTAGAAATGTATTTCAGTACAGTTACTAATTACCTGTTAAAAATGTAGTCAGTAATACAATCCAAGTATCACAAACATTGAAGTAATGTAACTTGATTACTTTCTGTTACCTTTGGATAACCACAATACCAAACATATGCAAATAAAGACTAGTGAAAAGAAATATCAATAAGATGACTTTTATTAAATCACAACAAGAAGAATACACATGTGTGCATTTGGTTTCACTCCACAGGCTGGTGAAGTGTTGTCATGTGTGCACATGTGCATGGTAACAAACTAGTTTATCATTCCTTATTTTAATAACAATTGGAATAGAATAGATTAATTTGTGCTTTGATTCATGTGCTGCTTTGGTTGTGATGCAGCATTTTATGTGCAAAGTTACTAGTAACTAAAGTTATCAGATAGATGTAGTGGAGTAAAAAGTCCAAAATTTGCCTCCAAATGTATTGGAGTGGAAGTATAAAGTAACAGAAAATGGAAATACTCTATTATATACACTTACTATCACTGGACATCACATCAGAATTAAATCATATATCTAAACAATTAGTATATAATTCTGTCTACAAAAGTCAGATTCATGTATTATTTATTTGTTTATTTTTGGGAGCAGAGAAATTTGTAAAATTATGATTAAATTGTTTGTGTAGCTGCCTTTGACTATTATCCTCTTGAGCTCATTACTAAACTGATCAGACCTGTCTGTTTAGTTGGCTTTGCAGCTAGTTATAGTGTTTGAATGCATCACCGTCATAGGCAACATGCATTCAAGTTGAAATCCTTTACCGTTTTAGACAAGGCACATTTGTTTGTATTGCACCATTCAGACACAAGGCATTCAAAGTGCTTTACAGGGACATAGACATGCATTCCAACAAGACATTAAGAAATCTCTAAAATGTCTTTTAAAAGACAAAAACAACAAAAGCAAATAAACAGTTACAGATTCAAAAGAAGTTATTAATCTTTATCATATCACAATCCTAATTATATGAAAGGACAGTAATGTTTTAAGCCCTGGTTTAAACGAGCTGACAGTTTAAGCAAAATCTCAGGTATTTAGGAAGCTTGTTCCACAGGTGGGTAACAGTGAAGCTAAAGGCTGCTCCACCTTGCCTTGTTCTGATCCTGGGAACACTGAGTCTGCCTGTCCCAGATGGCCTGAGGGGTCTGGATGCTTTGTAACATACAAGTAAATCAGATTTGTAGATGTAGCCCAAATCCATTCAGTGTTTTGTAGAAAAGATTTTAAAACCTGTCCTTTGACAGACGGAAAGCCAGTGCTGTGAGTCAAGAATGGGTGTAATGTGCTCTGCCTTCTTGGTTTTAATCAGCACTCTGGCAGCAGCATTCTGGACGAGCTGCAGCTGTCTTTCTTTTCTTACTTTAATTACATATTGTGATAATGAATACATACATTTTTGACAGCTGAATAACTGTTTTCAATTTCTTTTGTACATTTTATGAATAGTGTAATTTAAAAAAACTGCCTAGATTTTGCTCAGTAATGGCACTTTATGAAGCATAAATCTCAGCAGTTGCCTGTCTTCGAGGCGATCTAATGAGTGTTTGCTGGTTTTTGTCTTTTCTTTGGTTGCGCCACAGGCCAAGCTTCCAGAGTTGCAGCCGTGGCCCGCTCCAGCGCTACAGACTCAAACAGAGAGTGAGGAGCTGATGTGGACGCCTGGGGTCAATGACTGTGACCTTCTCATGTACCTCAGAGCTGCCAGGTCAGTGTCTGTACTATATCGCTTCAAACCACTGGTGCTATCAGTCTTGAGTCATGCTAACGCCTTTACAAAAGCAGCAGTCAGGAAAGTGTCACAAATGGGGAAGTACTTGAAAAGCAAAACCAGTCTTGGTCTTGAAATATGTGAAACCATAGAGGGTAATCTCCTTTTTTAGCGGGTTTCAATACATTTAAATCATTTGAAAAATGGTTTCTGTCCCACTTGTGTACTTTCTCATTTGAAATCCTTGCACCACAATTGATGACATGTTGTTTAATGTGTTCACCCAAGGCTTCAAACACATTTTTCCTTTATCACTTTTTGTGGTAATTAAAAAAACTGTTGAATAAGCAGCTCCAGCGGGACAAGGTTCAAGTCTATTGGCTCTTAAGCAGCCTGGTTATTGTCTGCTTTCTCTATTTACCTGATTTCTGAAAAGCCATACAGCAGTGAAATGTGGTTTGAATTTGGGCAGTGACAAGTGAGAAAATGCACACTTAATATTGATTTTGTTTTTATTCTCCAAGGAGCATGGCAGCGTTTGCAGGGATGTGTGATGGCGGCTCCACAGAGGACGGATGTTTAGCAGCATCCCGTGATGATACCACACTCAACGCACTCAACATGGTGAGGAGCACGGCTCGCATCATGTTCATCAATATCCAGTAAATTCAAAGAACATAAATATTGAATTGCAGAGTCACAAGCATCTCTTGTTTTCTCTCAATTCCAGCTACATGCAAGTCATTACGATGCAGCAAAAGCACTCCAGCGTCTGGTTAAGAAGCCTCTTCCGAAGCTCATTGAGAAATGCTGGTCGGAGGATGATGTGGTGAGACAGCTTTAGCCACTTTTAGCTAGCTTTAACTCTACTGGACATGTTCAAGAAAAATTCAGTAATTGGCAGTTTATTTAACTTCATCGACTGTTGCAAAAACACTGTTTGATATGATACAAGCCCGCAGTCAAATAGTGTTTATCAACAGGTGCTGTAGTTTTAAACAGGAAATCAGTCTAGTACTTCATTGTAAGAATCATCTTAGACGTGTCTAATAAACGCAGCTATATATCACAAGATGACATTGTCTCTGCCAGAATCTTTTGTGTTGCAACTGCATGTCATTTAATTTTATCCACCACTACTCTCCCTCTTTTTTCCTGACAGAAACGCTTCATCAAAGGCTTGAGGCAGTATGGAAAGAATTTCTTCCGCATCCGGAAAGACTATCTGCCCAGCAAAAAGACTGTAAATGAACACCATGTTTTTTCGTATAGAACAATTTGTAATGCCATATTTTTGATTAAAAACACAACTTGTATTGTTTCCAAAATGTCCTGTGTTCTTTTTAATCAGGGGGAGCTGATCACTTTCTATTACCACTGGAAGAAAACTCCCGAGGCTGCAGGAACAAGGGCTTACCGACAGCAACGCCGACAGCCATCCTCTCGCAAAGCAAAGACTCGCTCTGCGGCAGCTCCCGTCAACACCCCATCACGGAATTACTCAGGTGTGCACTTTGCGTGTTGCCGTTTTCTATTTGCCAGTGAATTTTGTTCTTATGTGTGGTCACAAAGTGTGACATGAGCTGAACTTGATCGAGGCTGATCTTTTCCTTTGCAGTGGATGTGAGTTCTGCCAGCGAGGATGATCTTGACAGTGAAGACAGTGAACAGGAAATCAAGAGCTGCAGCCACTGTGGTGCAACAAGTGCGTACATGTTATTTATCTTTGATTTATAACACGGGGCAGAGTTCAGGTGTTCATAAAATATTTTTTTAAACAGATTACTGTAAAATCCTTTCATCATGAGAACATTCTCTTAAACAGGTTCGAAAGATTGGCACCAGGGGGGAAGAGACAACCCGTTGCTGTGCACACCTTGTCGCACATATGAAAATAAACATGGATGTCTGCCGCCAGCTCCAAAATCTGCAGGCGCTCCGTTCATGTTTAAACCTGTTAAAGAGGAAGAAGAAGTGAACAGCAAGCACGGCATGAGGACACGGCGAAGCAGAGCACCTGTAAGCCTGAGGCAGCCGGATCAGTCACACTTATCTTTGTTACTAAGAAAATGCAATTTTGTTGTCAAAATGACTTTAATAAATACAGCAGGCATCAGATTTTACATCCTCATTCAACCAGACCAATATCTTTTACATCTAAAAAACATTAATTTCTCTCTTGTGTTTTAACAATATTAACTACTGACTATTTCTCTTTAAAGCAGCTGTCATCTTTAAGAAGTGGCCACAGGAGGCTCACAGGCTCCCCTAACAGCGAGGATCAGCAGTCCAGCAGCCAGCCCTCCCCGAGTGGAGCAACCCTGAGATCGTCTTCCACAGATAATAAGAATGAATCCAACAGGAAGACAAACAAGGTATGCGAGAAAATCTAAGCATTCTATTTTTCATGTACGTGTGGCACCTGAATGACATTATCTCATCGGGCTTGTTGGGTTGTTTAATATTGGTGGTCGGGCTGTTTGGTTGCAGTTAGTTTCATTTTAGGAATGAAGATGCTATAAAGGAAGAGATTTTTGCTGCTTTTAATTATGCTGCACAAACAGCTGCAACTCACCTCAGCAGCCCCCACAGAAACCTCACCAATACAAGCTCGCCTTCTGCCAGTAATTAACACCTCTGTGTAAATATCATGTTGTGTACACAGAAGATAAAAGAGGAGGTTACGTCACCAAAGACAACGAAACGTGTACGAGAGAGTCCTGCTCAAGAGCCTGACGAGCCTGAGAAGGTCACACCTAAAAGGGCGAAGACACAGGTGAGATGAAAATTCATCAGTCTTTAAATTCAATGAGTTTCTAGGTTTAAGGAGCTACCTCCTTATTGGGAAGAGAGTTCTATAATAATGATAAACATTGTTTGTTTGTTCCTCCAGGATCCACAGGGCTCTCGGTCGGAGGGAGAGGCAGAGGTGGAGGAGGAGAGCTCCTCAGAAAGCCGCAGTGCTCAGGACGATGGCAGCAGCGACACCAAAGACATCGATCAGGACAACCGCAGCTCCTCTCCAAGCATCCCCAGCCCTCAGCAGGGCAACGAGAGCGACTCTGACTCATCCGCTCAGCCGAACGGTGTCCCATCAGAGCCTGTCGCTCCTGCTGCCGTGTTGGCCGACACACCGGTCCCACAGGTGCTCCCCTCTCAGGGCCCTCCCATCACTGCTCAGCCAACGCAAAGCAGCTCCTCTGCAGACCCGGCTCAGAGCCCCCCACCTCCCTCTCCAGACCCTCCTCAGCCAGCTGCTGGTCAGTCAGCTATTGCAGTGGGCCCCAACAGCCGACCGCAGCCCGCCTCTCACTCTCTTCCCGGTCCACCACCTCTTCCGCCAGCCCTTGGTCTGGACTCTCCTCTTTCTCCAGCATTTCAGGTCCCACCTGCTCTTAACTCTGTCCATCTTCATGGGCCGTCATCTCAAGCCCCCCAGCGACCACCGCCCTTCTTTCGGGAGACTCAGCACCCACAACCTCCTCTGTCTGGCCCACAGATCAAGCCTCCTCCCACCACTCCAATTCCACCTTCACACAAACAGATGCCACACCAGTCTGCAACACCTTTCCCTCAGATGCCCTCCAATCTCCCACCTCCCCCTGCCCTAAAGCCCCTCAACGCTCTGCCCATCCAGCATCCTCCGGGCGCGCCTCCTCCCCCTCTCCAGCTCATGCCGCAGCCTTTGCCGATGCAGTCACTTTCTACCCAGCTTCCAGTGATCTCTCAGGTGCAGACCCACCCTGGAAAAAGCATGACCTCCTCTCACCCACCTGCTGCAGCGTCACACCCTCTCACCTCTGTTACATCTTCTGCTATCGGCCCCATCCCGAGCCTCCAGCCGTCATTCCCGCCTCTTCCGCTGAGACCCGCGACGGGCACCACAGCAGGTGGTTCACAAATTCAGATTAAAGAAGAGCCACTGGATGAGATAGAAGAAGCTGAGAGCCCACCGTCCCCACCTCGGAGCCCCTCGCCGGAGCCCACCATCGTCAACATGGCGAGCCATGCCAGCCAATCTGCACGGTACGTCTTGAGGACAGAGAATCTGAAGTGTATTGCTTTTCTTTTAAAAAATTGGAGGGTTAAGACATTCCTATGTACTGTTGTGAAAACAGTTAGATTACATTGTTTGAATACAGATTATGCCTCTTTGTTTTATTCACTTCAAGAACTCAAAACCAAATGCTAAATTTAAACACCATTCCTGTCAATAATGGTCACATTTTACTTAAAATATAAAGCACTGAATTTAAACTTGCGATAAATGTTTTTTAAAACAGATATAGAGGAACGTTAGCATTCATTGAGAGTTTGTGTCTGCTTGATGAATGCGAGTTCAATAGTCACTCTACTTTCAGCTCTGTTTTGGTCTCCACCACCTTCTGAAAAAAATATCCAGCTCTTAAGCTGATAAAGTACAATGATAAAATGTTTATGTTGCTTCATATTTTAATTAAAATTTTGATAAAACTCAAAAACAGATGAACGTTAAACAACATTTTCTTGAGCAGTATAGCACCAGCAGCTCCTCAACCTTTGAATGATTGATGTTGCTTTTTCGTGTGAATGAAGTTTATTCGTCAAACTCACTAATCTGTTGTTTTTCTCAGGTTTATCAAACACTTTGATCGTGGTTACAACTCCTGTGCCAGAACAGACCTGTTCTTCACTCCACTGTCAACCTCCAAGCTGGCCAAGAAAAGGGAGGAGGCTGTGGAAAAGTCCAGGAGGGAGGCTGAGCTCAGTGCTCGGCAAGAACGCGAAAGGGAGAAAGACAGAGAGAGGGAGAGAGAAAGGGAGGCGGACAGAAATGCTGTGAGTGCAACATTCTCTTTATTCATTTTTCAAACTTCTTGTCCGTCACAAAACATGCATGAGTTTTCTCACGTGCTGTGTTCACCTGCAGAGAGCCTCCAGCTCCTCCCATGACAGTCGTATGAGTGAGGCTCAGATGACGGTTCAGGGCCACGGACGGCCCTCGTTCGAGCAGCCGCCCACCACTGTAGCTGCTGTGCCCCCCTACATCGGCCCTGACACACCCGCCCTGCGCACCCTGAGTGAATACGCCCGACCCCATGTCATGTCGCCCACCAACCGCAACCACCCTTTCTATGTGTCTCTGGGCCCCGGAGACCCCCTGCTGGCCTACCACATGCCTGGCCTGTACAGCGCTGAACCCAGCCTGCGAGAGCGTGAGCTGAGGAACCTCCGAGAGAGGGAGCTCCGCGAGAGGATGAAGCCTGGCTATGAGGTCAAGCCCCCAGACATGGAAACCTTACACCCCTCTGCCAACCCCATGGAGCACTTTGCCAGACATGGGGCGATCGCTCTCCCCCACATACCCGGGCCTCCCCACCACTTCGCAGCCTTCCATCCTGGGTTGAACCATCTGGAGCGTGAGAGGATGGCGCTGGCTGGACCTCAGATGCGTCCTGAGCTGAGTTACGCAGAGCGGCTCACTGCCGAGCGGCTTCACGCGGAGAGGATGGCGTCTGTGTCGACTGACCCTGCGGCCAGGCTGCAGATGCTCAATGTGACGCCGCATCATCACCAGCACTCTCACATTCACTCGCACCTCCACCTTCACCAACAGGATCCGCTTGGTCAAGGTGAGGTTGCACTTAAATTCAGTTGTCAGCAGTAATACATCCTGTGGTGTGAAGTTGATCTTTACTGAATAATTTATCTCTTCATCCAGGTCAAGGCCCTCATCCTCTAGACCCTCTGGCACCAGGACCACGTTTTGCTCGGTTCCCTTTCCCTGGTGGACCAATCCCCAACCCTTTACTCAGCGATCTTCCTCATGATCACGAGATGCTGCGCCACCCACTGTTTGGTTCGTAATCTCAACTTTTAACTTACTCACACATCAACTCTTCTCTGAGTTCAGCTCCTCTGAATTTGGTTTTCTCTTATTTTAGCATATCCACGAGAGCTGCAGGGCCCGATTCCTCAGATGTCTGCTGCTCATCAGCTCCAGGCCATGCACGCTCAGTCTGCAGAGCTTCAGAGGATGGCCATGGAGCAGCAGTGGCTGCATGGGCATCACCTGCATGGAGGGCCTCTACCGAGTCAGGAGGATTATTACAGGTGAGGTTTGTGAATTTGCAAACAATTACTTTTTACAATTTAACTTTTTTCAATTTGTACCATCCAAATTATACAACAGACCAGAACTCTGACTATAACTGCTGTTACACAAAGAGCACCACTTTGTATTGACTGCAAGCTGAAAATAAATATTGAAATATTTATGTTTTCATACAAAGAGAAACATAATTTATATTTTAAAGGGATCTGACTTCCAAATGATACCTGTTGGAGATTTTGATTAACAAAAGAGGCGATATAGAGCAGTATTTTTTATAAGCGGTGGCCTGGTTTGTTTGTACTGTGCAGTCCATGCATGTGTGTGGGGGGATTCAAAAGAAAGAGAAAAACTCATCCTTCAGTGATTTAAAAGCATCTCATTATCATAGTTATGCAGCTTAGTAGGAATTAATAGCCCATTATACAGTTAAACTCTGGAATTTAAAACTTGTATGATTGCTAATGTGGTAAAAACATGTACTTTGTTGTAAAGCCGGTTCATGCAGAGTTCAGTTAATTCCAGATCTCAGTAATAAAGTTGGCATCTAAGCTGTCATTAATAAGTGACGGGATTGACTCTCAAGAAAATGGCTTTGCAAATGTTTTGAGGAAGGAATTGCATTCAACACATTTGTTAGACTTAAAGGGTACACACTAGGGATCGACCCATATTGTCTTTTCAGGGCTGATAGCAATACCGATTATTAGTAATCAAGCAGACCAATAGTCTATTCTGGAAGCTGATATACATTTGAAGTAAAAATGTACAAATTTGTGTCAAAATTTCAAATATCCAGGGATGGAAGTAGAATTTAAGTACTGTATCCAAGTACAATTTTGAGGAGTATTTCCATTTTCTACTACTTTTTAACTTCCACGCTATTACATTAATCTAATAATTTAAATTACTTCTCAGATTCAGATTATTCAGTGTTGATCGGCCATTGCTTGTTGCAAAAAAACCACAGATACTGATAATCGGAAAATTGCTAAATATTGGCCTGATAAACAGCCAGACTTATAATTGATCTATCCCGCACACACACAGTGTTTTACACACACTGAATGTACTGTATATACTCTTATTGATTATAAATAAAGATCATTTCATTATTATCTCAGCTATGCAGCCTAACAGGATTTTATAATATACCTCGTAGTATTTGCTCAGTGTTTGTTTTCCTTGCATGTTTTCCCCACGATGGAGCCAGATTCATTCTACATAGCTTCGTTAAACTGAAAATGAAAGTGTTTCGCAGCCTAGTGCTCAGAGTGTTTACTTACCTTTGTTTCTGTTTTTTCTTTCCTAAAGCCGTCTGAAGAAAGAAGGCGACAAGCCATCTTGAGTCCCAGGTGGTGCATGAAACCCAACACTCAATACACCCATAGAATACTGTGTACTTTTGAGACTGTAAGAGAATATTTGTGTGTCCGTTTTTTGTTTTAATATATTTTAGAAAAAAAAAAACCTTTGTGGATCTTTATGTGCATTCCTTGTTCAGCACTTAATGGGACTGTCAAAGTCCGTCTGAGATTTTCATATCGCTTAAGACTTTATACTAGTTTTATTATTATGAAATAAAAGGAACAATCTCACCCATTGGTGTGAGATTTAAAGTGACAGATTTTCTCTAACAAACTGTAAAACGGTTTCATATGCAGTGATATTAATTTGCTAAAACACAGCTCTTATAAAGCATATGAAAACAGACTGACTTTGGTGTTAAGTTTAAATATCCCCATGGTTTCTAAATGATTTCCTTGTACAGAATGACATGTAAATCAGTGTTTTGAATGATTGTATCGACCTAGCATGACTCAGTCCTCATTTTTTTTTTCACCAAACTAGAGTAGCAAGTTGCATTGTGGTGTTTAGACTTTGAAAGATTAGTAGAGGTTGGTTTTACTCTTAAATCTGCTAAATATTTGTCTAAATCCTAAAGTTTTATATATCAAGATATCTTTTCACAATATAACCGAAGCTTTTATTCGCTCATTTTTGAGACTGTAAATATTACATGTTCACAATATTCTATATGAATGAGTACTATTGATATAGCAGTAGATGTGAACACCTGACCCTTGATTCAGCACGATAGCAGTAAATCATAAGCTAAAACAGTATACGGTATTATAAGGTAAGATGATTAGTAATTGGACCATGATCTGTCGCTACAGACAGAACGTTTGATTAGAATGATGTATTTACATTGTTTTGATGAGAATAACTGAATTGGACAGAGATTAAATTTTAACAGACTTTTTAAAAGAACTGCTTCTAAATTCAGTATTTATGTGACATAATATGAAAGTGTATCCATTGCATATTTATTTCAATAAATATTTCTGCAATGACACCTCATGCTATTTGCACCTGGGCCTCTGTTTGAAAGAAACACTTCTGACAGCACATGAACGCACAGATACACTCAGTTGCCACTTTATTGCCCCTGATTCCACAGGGCACGTCTGCGTCGCATTCCGGCAGCTACATGAACGCTTGATCGCGGCCATTCTAGACATATCTTGTCGTTTCAGCACGTTTCAGAAGCGTCACAGAAGTCTTTTTTTTAAAAATTAGAAATTGAGCCGGACAGGAAGTCGGACACAGGAACAGCATAGAGCATCCGGTTAATTTTCCAAATAAAACACACTGAACAGACCCATAGCACAATAAAGTAAGAACTATAACACACAATTACAACAGACAAAAGAAGAAAATGTTTAACTCTGTAGTCACCTGTGGTAGAAACCCCAAAATCTAGGAAAAATTACAGAAAATCAACAGGTTGACATCTAGCAGGCGTGACGCTCAGCTTCTGAAACGTTCCCAGTGGGGTATGAAGCCGCATCGCACATGTGACATTAGAGAGACGTCCCTGGTGCAATGAAAGTTAGAATAGAGAGGTGTTGATTACTTTGCACTATAGGAAGGTGTTTCCGTTATTCAACCCATCCTTAGTGATGGAGTGGACAAAATAACAGAAACACCTGCCAGTACAATTCAGTTGTATGACTGCCTCCAAAATGATCGTACAGTTCAATCAACAACTTTTAAAACAGTTTAAACAAAAACTGAACATCATGACCTTTATGACAGAAGCATCTATTGCAGGGATGTTGTACTGGACTGCATAAGTTTCAGCCAGGCGCACCTAAAAACTGCAACTGCTTATATATTGTGAAAAAAAAATTGTTTCCTGCAGACATCAACTTGGACAGAGAGAAGCATGGGGTATTCATGTTTTATTTTTATTGCATTATTGCACAAAATCTGTCATATATGTAAAATCATATGTACCCAGTCTTGTTTGACAAGAGATATGAAGGGTCGTGAAAACAATCCTTTGCTGGTAGATACAAAAGAGTTGTAAACAGTGGCAGCAACACATGAACAGAGCAGAACAACGGACACACGGTCAGGTGTATTGTTTTGCATACATAAATAGGCAAAGCTACTAATTAGCCATTCTTAAAGATTACACAGCATCACAGCAGATGCACTGGCCTTTAAACTATTACTGGAGGAAGAAACAAGAAAAATAAACTAAACTAACTGAATTGCTCAAACGTCATGCACCCTGTGAGCAGACATTATTATCAAAGGGTCACAAAGCCACCGTTTTAAACAATGCAAGTCACCTACTGATTCTTTGCTTATGACTTCCCAACACACCAGACCAACCTACACAACATAAATCTTTCTTTCACATTTTCATCCTCTTTTTTTTTTTTATCCTTTACAAAGACGCTTCACTTACACTCTAAAAGGCTCTATTACAACTTAGCTTGACTGCAGCTGAATAACGTACAAAGCCACGTGTTAGGCACATCAGGATATTCACAAACAACATGTGATAAAAAGTATGAGCTTCTGTACTTACAGAATGGTCCATATATCAATATTGAAATTCTTCCATGTTTAAAGGATAAAGGTGATGAAATGCTATGTTAGTGTTATTGTCAACACATCCCATAAAAAGACCAAAACCAACAATGTGTATTGTTTCCAGCCTCTCTATCCTGTCTGTGGCTCTCAACCCTAAAGCCATTTCGTTCCTAAAATTAAAGGCGTAAATCAGGTCTTGACTACAAACTGTGATTTAAAAAAATAGGCACCATAGTTTTGTAGCATTTACATTTATTTTATTACGAAGTCTGGCTGTTGTTCAATTTACATTTAGCCTACACTGAATCTAATCCCTCTAACCCACTCAACCCTAACACTCAATTTGATTATGATTATTGCACATTAGCCTTTTCACTCTGTATATGTAAATATGTGGTAACTCTTTGAATCTTGAAATTGGGAACAGTCCATGACTTCATGTGCGAGTGAATGGTTACATCATCAGGACCAAGTATGTAGGACTGACTCTGCAGTGCCTGTGTTCACTCGTGTTTGGACATTAGTTTCTGTCACAGGGGATTAAGCTATATTAGACTCCAGTTACACAGACAATACTCCATATTCGGCTGGAGTCTTTTCATGGAATAAGAAACCTATATTAAAATATCTGTAGACTATATCCTTCAACTAAAAATGTGTGAGTAACTTCAGGCCTAAATCATCAGTTTGCTGGACCCAGGGGTAAGATGTTTGGAAATGACATCTTTTTCTTGTGTGTACGTCTCAGGGATCATCTCGAGAAGGATTCCTCTTCTTCACATACTGCCGCAGGTACTGGATAGCCGACAGCGCGCTCACGTTTGCCAGCAGAGCTGAATAGGATTTCAGTATATGTTAGTTTATAGAACAGGATGTCGGTTTGCTAAGTTACACAGTACGCTCATAGGTTCAGGAGTTGAAAGCTCTAAAAACTTGGTTTTACTTGGTTAGTGTTTGTCAATAACATGAAATATTATATATATATATCTTTTTATTTTTTTTATTTATCTTTTTCTGCTCTTCTGGGACCCCATTGCAAATAGGATGATGGAGAAGGAGAAAAAGATGTTTTTAAGTGTATTAATGTCGCGTTTTAGACGAGGTTTAAGTAGATTATTATTAGTAGAATGTCAATGCAGAGTTTCATACCTGCTTTCCAGGCATCAGCAGCCTCTGGATCAGAGGATTTTAAAACCCAGGAGGCGAAGGCGATGCAGACCAAACACATATCTGACTGTTTCAGTGTGGAGAAGACGCCATCTCGTCCTGGAAGAGACATAAAGATGCACAAAAAAGTAGTTTTGCTTTGGAGGTTGTTCTTTTTTTTTTTGCACCATCCAGTTCTGTACATACAACAAATGAGACTTACTTGTTGTCTGCATAGTTTCCAAAATGCTCTGCTGCACTGCCAGCTCCCTACACAGCTGAGAAGGAGTTGAAGCGAACGCAGTTACTGGTGCATCTGCTCTCTCTTTGGTAGTCTCCTCGGCCTCACCTGGAAACACCCAGGCACCGGACCCTCTGCACCAGATGCTACCTTTGTCGTGGAAGCGAATCTTCCTTATCGACAGCAAACTTTTCCAGCCGTGAAATCCACGTGGGGCTGCTGCAGACGCCCCAGAACCACTGCCCTGGAAGAAACAGCGGGAAACCATTCTGATTGGAGAGATGACGCCCTCGTCCTTGAAGTCCGCGCTCAGGAAAACGTAGTCCGGGTTTGGGAATGTGAGTTCCCTGACGGTAGGATGAGAACAAGAGAAAATAGGGATGGGTTTGTTCTCGCTGCGCTGGGACTCACGGAGGAGACAGAGCGACGTTTCATCGCCGAATGTACAAAGAGTGAAGTCAAACACAGGGACCGCCGAGATGTCCTCCGGATCAAAGACAGTGAGACAGCGGGAGTCTCTCTCTGCTCTATCCTCTGTGAAAAAGTCGTCAATCACTTCAGGGTAAGAGATTTGAGTACATTCTTTCAGTTCATCTGAGTTGGATAGAAAAGGTGCAGGTGTTAGTATTCCCAGGCTGTCACTGGCTTTTAAAAGCATGTTTTCCTCCAGAGACAGACTCCCGCTGAGAAACAGGCTGATCTCATCATTTCCAAGCAAAGATAAACCCTCTGTGTTCAGTGCTTGTACGTTGCGCACACTTTTGCTTTTTGTTATCGGTCTCGGCCACGCAGGTCCTGATTCCTGATCCTCCGAAGATTCCCCTTCAAAGTCCTCTGAAGGCACAGGTGTCTCCTTTCCTTCAGAGCACGTGGACTCCTCTTCCTCACGTGCAACTAAAGGTGAGTCGCATGTCCTTTGTTGGTTTTTGCCCTGGGGGTCAGGACTGGGGTTCCTGCTGGCGCCGAGAAACTGCCAGTACTCTTCTTCAAAATCAGAGGTGGAGAACTCGCAGCTTGAGCGATCTGGTTTGGACTCGTCAGGCTGCGTGAAATAGTCTGAGTCAGTTGCGTCGGATGTGTCCATTAGGCCACCATCAAATGAATTATACTCCACGGTGTCAACCAAAGAGCTGGGATGTCTTGGGAGGTCATCTTCACTCGGTGTCACTGTTTCCTCTGTGTCGCTGAGAGGTGTGCTTCTACCCATCCTGAGCTGTAAAATGTCATTAATGGTGAGTTTTTCCATTTCGTCCCAAAATGCAGAAATGGCGAACACGGGTCGAGTGTGGCCTGCGGCTTCGGCGTATGTTTCGGGGCTGTCGGCCACAGGGCAAGGTGTGAGGATTACATCGGGAACAGGGGGAAGACTGAGCTGATCTCCTGAAGTGCAACCGGGTGCTGAAAGATTAATTTCATCATTTTGGAGTCCAGGTGTGTCCGAGGGCACGCAGAGCAGCGCGCTTCGTGTGTCGTTATCACATGTGGAGGCGTCATCTGGCGTTTCGTTAACACTTTGGGCAACAGATGGAAAAGTCGGGGTAGGCTCAACATCGGTGCTTTCATAACCTTCACAGTCAGTAAAGAGACTGTTAGGACAGGAGCGCGTTTCTCTGTCGGCATCAGTGTTCTCTGTCAGACTGAACAGACGGCTGTTTGTCAGGGATGAAGAGCTCTGCGATTGTTGGTTTTCCATGACAAGATGCTCCACTGATTCAGCAGCTGACAGATAGCCTTCAGAGTCGTTGCTGTGCATAGAGAGGAACTCAACGCTGTCATCAAGCTCGTCAGACTCCACACTGTTTGACCGGGAAGGGTCCCTAGTTTTAAATGTGTCACACGATGTGGAGCTGTTTGGGTCGTGGTTGTTTCTCTCTATCGTTACCAGTTTGTCTGATAAATCATCTTCAACACTAGATGTTGAACCTGAAATGACTCGCGTCTGAATGCTCTCAGGATTTGCCTCAGCATTTTGGTTCAGTTGTGTTTCGTCCTCTGCCCTCCTCCCTCCTTCAGATACATCATTATCTTTGGTCAGCTCTGAAATGAAGCCATTTTCAGGTGGGGCTCTGCGGGTGCGATTGTTCTTAGGAGCTTTTTTTTTTCTTTGTTTTTTTTTCACAGACGAGGCACGCGCCCGCTGTCGTGCAGGACTGTCATTCACCGTCACGAACCAGCGCTCTTTTTCTTCCCTGAGAGCGACACTGCCCACAGCTCTGTCGGCGGTGTGCTGCTCACTTACATTTAGTTCTGTTTGGCTGCCAGAAAGTGGGTCAGGTTCATGTATGGATGAGGTGTCGCTCTCCGTTTGCGCATCTCCGTCTGAAGACTGCACGTAAAGTTGCTCAGTTTGCAGTGTGGTTGCGATGTTTGTCTCGTCTGTGGTAAATCTATTCTCCCCTGGATGATCGAGGCATACGTCAGACTCCACCCTTCTTTCAGGGTCTTTTTCAGCCTTTATGGTGAGATCAGACTGTTTAATCTGCACTTCTTCCTCGCAGGATCCTGCAGCCTCATCACTGTTTGCAGCAGGGCTCCGCTGCAGCTCCCACTGGTCTGCGCTATTGACCAAACTTGACTTCCCTGAATCCTCTGAGTCACTGAGGCTCAAGTTATCGGGGCAGGCGAGCGAAGGCTGCAGCAGGCCACACTCCTCACTGTCCTCGTAGAAGCTCGTCCAGTCATACTCTGCAATGTGCATGCTGTGATCTAAATCATCCATTTTGATACCTCACATGCTCTTCAGTCTGGAAAAAAAAATGGGAGAAAACATAAAGATATGCATGACATATGGTTAAAAAATCATATTGCAATTATTTTGACAGATGCTGTGATGGCAATATGAATGTGGGGATGATCATTTTTTCATCACAACTTTCGAAATTCACTGAAAAAACTTGAAAATTAAAATCATGTCGATGTGACATGTGTTGGGGTCTCTTGCTCACAACCGGAAAAACAAGACTTGTAGGTCAGAGCATCTCTGCAGCACTATGGTTCTTCATTATAATGCTGTTCTTTGTCACACATTTCAACTTCAACTTCAGTTTATTTGAGGTGCACATCGCCCAGAGAGTCTCTGCACACTAGAAGTCAGTAAAAAACAGCAAAACAACAATGGTGGTTGAGGTGAGAAAACAAGGATCACGAAGTGTGTCCATTGATTTGGCTTCCCCGGCTGGTAAAGTCAGGAGAGATCATGATGAAGAGAAGATGGATGTGTTTTCAGTCTGGATCTGAAACTGCCAAAAAACAGGTTGCCTTCCATATGTGCTGAGGGAGAAGTGGAGCCCTGTGGGCGAAGGCTCGACCGCCAGAAGGGTTTTAAGTAATTCGAGGAACTGTTAAGTCATCTGCATAAAGGAAATTTTGAGGACGCGATGGAGAAATAAGGCTGGAAATATGAGGGTGCCAGTTGATTTACAGCTTTACAGGTTAAAGGGAGGATTTTGAAATCAGCATCAGAGTGTCGACACTATACTGTATGTTCAGTCTTTTTAGATCGTGTAAGGACTCTGGCTGCAGCGTTTCGGACCAGTTGGAGAGGTTTTGTTGCTGTCTTACAGTGATCTATTCCTGAGGTTCATCATGTATGAGGATTTAAGCATCTGATTGTGATAAAATGGAGCATGTTTGTGCTATAACATGGAGGTAGAAGAAGGGTGTCCATATTATATCCTTGAAGTACGGCTCAAATATGAGAAACTGATCAAATGCCGTTGCCAGATTTTGAACTGTATGGCTCTGAGGAATAGTGCAGCTGTCAAGGTTAATGGAGAAAGCTGTTACAGGAATACATTATTGCCTTCATCGAAAATTGCAGCTTGTTGCGATTTTGTAAATTACATTTAGCAGACGTTTTTGTCCAAAGCGACTTGCAGTAATTCTTACACTGATGGCGGTGGCAGCCATGCGACGTGCCGACCAGCACATCAGGAGCAGTTTGGGGTTCAGTATCTTGCCCAAGGACACTTCGAAATGCGGACCAGGGGGATTGAACCAGCGGCCTTCCAATTACAAGACGCTGGCTCTACCCCTGAGCCACAGCCGCCAAATTGCACTTAGTCATATTGTGATTTTGGTTTTATTGTGAGTGGTTGTGCAGCTTTAGTTGGAATGCTGCAGATTCAGGTACTGTGAATGAAAAATAATAAAAGTGGCCGCTCACAGCACGCAGCAGCACATGCTTGATATCCCTGCTGGGTTATAGTTAAAGTCACATCAACACATTTGAGTTAAATATAGAGCGTGCATTTGTCTGAAGCTTAACGTCGCTTGTAATCAGCTGTCATTAGGAACCTGTTGTGCGGAAAGCAAACAAGCTCCTGCACTAGTTCAAAGCGCGAGAGGTGAAGACGTCAGAGAGCAGCAAAGCAACACCAGAGCACCGCGGTCACAAGCTTCATAACAGACCCCAAAATACTCCACAGCCCCGCTCTCAGTCATATGACCTGATATGACACATTCATGTGTTCAATGTCAGGGTGCAACATACTCTATGAGCTTCACCGGTACACTCAGTTGAGGATTTAAGTTGCTAAAAAAAATGCATTAATGCAATATGATATAAAAAATAAAAATTGTGCCACATCAAATCATCTCTGAGAGTTGATCTCACATTTTTCATTTGAGCAACACATTTTTTGTACATTTGTTTTAGCTACAAGGTAAAAGATTTATTGAGGTATCAGGATCACTCTTTCATCTCTACCGTAATGGACGCTGTTATTAAACACCCACAACTTGTGTCAAAGTCATCAAAGGTCTCGTCTATGATCATTATCAACACAACCAACACGAAGCACACACAGCACCTTCCTCTTACCGTGTTTCTGTAGTGGATACGACCCTACCTGTGGCAGAAGGATGAAGCGTCCAGTTTGAAGGTGTCACCACTTTCTCTCTGCATGGACATTTCAGGTCTGATGTCCGTCTGTCCTTGCATGTGTCAGACTGGGGCCTGGCCTGTTATAAATAGAGGAGTATGTTCAGTCACATGGGGCCACTCTTGGTGCAAACGTCCGTCCCTCCGCTACCAGAGGTGTGACATTTCATTGCAGTACCTTAAAATACAAGCCGGCTTACATTTATCAGAGGTGAGATCAATAATCAATTCCATTGTTAACACAATAAAAGTTAAAGGACAGGGACACATTTTGTTACCATGATAGGGGGACTATTTAAAATAAGATCTGCACAAATGTGAAGTCTTTATTATGATGTTAAGTAAAATTGTTATCATTGACAATATGTGAAATTTGTTAGATCTTTTACTGTTAGAAAACTGTTTTAATCACTGACATAATAATAATAAACTTTATTTATATAGCACCTTTAAAAACAGTTTCCAAAGGGCTTTGACAACAAGCAAAGGCAGCAAACTCAGGAGGACAACATTAAGGAATGAACACTCAACAGTCAAGCCAAACACAAGGAAGTTAAAACAAGACTGCAGAGCAGAAAATGTAGAAAACACAAAAAGTCCGCAGTTCGCTGGTTAGCATTCTAACTTCAGCAGATATTTCTACACACGCAGACATGAGGACATCAAAATTGTTATTTCTTCACATTCTGTTGATCATTTCAGTTAACTTTTGGATGTTTTCAACAAAAATGATTTCATATTGCACTTTTAATTAAACTTTAGTTTTATTTCAGGGTTAACAATGACATGCTTTATAATTGTATTAAGCAACTCTGAATGTTTATACACGTGTGTTTTAAATTTATAAAGCACATCCAAATAATTTTAATAGATGAACTCACAGTATTTATTAACCATTTACAAAGTATTATAAACATCAGTTGCAACTTTATAATAAACAACTGCTTAATAGATGTTTTTTATTGTTAACAGTGAAAAACTTTTAACTAAGTTTGATTAACTATGAATGTACCATATATTAATTATGGTTATTATAAAGTGTTACCTGTTATTTAGTGTTTATTGCAGATGATAATTTGTAACACTTGTCGGCTTTAAATCAGCAAAATAACTAAAAAGAAATTCTTGTCTGGCACACAGTGAGGCATTGTTTATTATTAGCAGCAGGAATCACAAAAGAAACGTACACAGTATAAAAATTTGTCAAATTTTGTCTTTGAACAATACGAAGTTTAAGCTGAATAGTAACCGGAACTGCACGGAGGGAAACAATGGTTATGGAAAGGTGCTTTATTTCTCCAAACATTACACACATCTTCAGAACATTCTTCATGGCATTGAAACTAGAATTTGTACGTCATTACAAAAACAATATGTCATTTGTATAAAACAATATGTACATGTATTCAGCTTATGGTCATTTGTACAACAGCAAACACAAAGCAAAAAAAAAAGAATATTCATGGAATGAATGCTGCCTTTTATCCGGTTCACTTCATATGGCTTCACATATACTAAAGACAGAACTCTATTAGGAATAAAATAAAATGTAGCAAATAAAGCTCGCAGAACTAGTCTTGTTTCAGACTTGTGTACAGTAAAAGGCCACTGGATATAGTTCAAATACCCAATTATTCATCGCGTCATGACGAAACGTTTCCTGGCTGCAGTTAAAGCTCATAATGGCACAGTAATTATCACAGTAATGGCACACAGTAAACGCCATTTTCTTCAGACAACATTTGGCAAAAGTGAATAGTAGTCAAGTAATGTTCACATGCAACAACAGTGTTGCCATCTATACAACAAGAAAGTCTCAATCACACTCACCAGCAACATGTTATTTAGAGTATTTCGTTTTAAAATTTGCTGAAGACAAATAAAGTGCACAGGGATTCAATTATTTTATCCTTTTAGAGAAAAATATATTGGGATTTAAATCTACTGTTTTGTTTTGTAGGATTACTTTGAAAAGACACTATTTTGTTGCTGAGAAGGACTTTAAATCGTTCTGCTTTGTGTTGTAGAATGTAATATATGGTGCATGACTCAGATTCAATACATTCATCTTGGTTAAGCTCACAACCATAATAAATACAAATGCAATAATAAAAATGCAAAAAAAGCTAGCAAACCATCAATAGAGTATGGAGGTATGAAACTGCTAAAATCAAAAAATAGTAAAATAAATAAATGGCTCAATAAATCCATAAATATGCTATGAAATGCACCAAAAATAATTTTAAAAAAAGAAACATAGGCATACATTTTTTTTTATGTGACATTAATAGATATTTCTGTTTTAATTTGCTTCAGTATTTTAGATGTTATTTTACCATTTTATTTATTTATCCATTCATTTTTAAATGTATATTTATCTAAGTATTTATTTAGATTTTTGATTTTGTGTTTTCTTGAAAAATGCTAATAAAAAATTCAAACAATTAGTAAATTAATAAATAAAAATGAAAAATTAAATCAGAATTAAAAAACAAATTAATTAACGTCAACATTTATTTTTAACGTTTTTGATGCATTTAATGGCATATAATTTATCTATCGAGCCATTTATTTATTTTTGGATTTTTTTGATTTTGGCTGTGTCAGTCCTCCATAACAGAGGGGCCCGTTAACTCTACACAAAACATCCCAATCCACACATAATTTATGCTGTTGGTCTCATTGTAATCAGTATGACTCAGTGCACTACAAATTGAGAATAAATATCACACATGTAAGAAAAACAACATCGAGATTGCAAACTTAAAAAGAAAGACTTCCATCAATCATCACTGGACTGTGAACTGGCTTTGCTTTAAACATTTCAACATTTTGGAAAATACACTTGAGAGAGTTATATGAGAAGATCAACACCACTCTTGTATCTATTAAAAAATATATAGCTACAGCTTAGCTTAGCATAAAGACTGGAAACAGGGGGGGGAACACAAGCCTGGCTTTGTAAAAAAAAAATCAACCCAACAGCACCTTGAAAGTTCACTTACCAACACGTTATATCTGGTTTCCTACAAAAACAAAGTGGAAAAACAACATCTGCCAAAATACTGTGGCATTTTTTCCACCTCAGTTTCATACAGATCACAGAAGATATAACATTTAACATGAGTGAACAACTTTATCTTCTTGAAGGGGAATTCTGGTATTTTTAAACCTGGGCCCTATATTTACATGTTTGGGTGTGTAAATGTTTAAAATTGTACCAAAAGTTTTTGAATCCGTCCAGTAGATTGCCTCAGCTGCAACACAGCTGCAATAGCTGCCATGTAATACTTAGGAGGAACTGCGACTATCAAAGTAATGTCCACTAAAAGTGCTTGTTTTTGTCACTGACAAGGCGAGGTTCTTATTCTAAGTGTCTGACAACATTATGGAAACGCTTGTTGGGAGAGAGAACTGTTTTTATAAAGATTCAAGGAGAAGTCTCGCTCTGAAATCTCATCAGTTACATTTTCAGACATAACTTTGGAATTACATTCTTGCTGACAGTTTCTAGAGGTGAACTCCAACCCCCTTTCCAACTCGCGTTTCTACCACTCTTGCAAGATTTTAGATTGAGACTTCTTAACAAAAAGGACTATGTCTGTATAAAATGTTTATACAGTGTTGTCAGACACTTGGAAAAAATGATCTCAGCTTGTCAGCGGCTAAATCAAGCACATTTAATGCATAACTCTAACAATCTCAGTTGTCCCAAGGGATTATGTTGTACCCATTTCAGCCATGTCTCTACTGATCTACTGAACTAATTCCAAAACTTTGGTAAGTATGTAACTTTTACACAGTAAAACATGTAAATATAGGGGCGGGGTTTAAAAATAGCAGAATTCCCCTTTATTGTCGAACTATACCTTAACAGATAGGGCCATATATTCATGAAACCCACCACTTAAAGGTGCAATATGTGAGGATTGGCTAACTCTTGAACTCATACAACCAACAAACAGGGGCAGCATATCACCAGAGTAACTGCTAACTGCTGCTTACTGTATTCTATTCCATGACTGTAGTTGCTGTTAGCTAGTTAGCTCAGATAGCAGTGCAGCTAGCCAGACTGCTGGCGTAGTGTTAGTGTTGTCACTGCTATCACAGGAGCTTTGAACTGAGGTTTTCAGGCACAGGGCTAGTTGGTTAGCATGCTATGTCAGTAGATGATCTCTGCAACACGATACATAGACGTCCTTGAAGTAACATAAAAACTGCCCTAACATTCTGTTGATATTTTATTTTTTAAACTAAAATTCTTACATATAGCACCTTTAAGATTAAGTCACCTGAACACAAACTGTCAAAAAGCAAGTAAAAACAGTGTTTAGACTTAAAAACAAAGGAGTGACCCTGAAGTGCTGCGTGAGGAAAACACAAACCACCATCACATAGAAATACTGAAACATTTTTTTACTGGGATTATTTGAGTTACTGTGTAAAAAAAAACTAATTTAATATGAACAAGTCCCAGACTGTTTCAAGGTTAGTTAGTGGATACTGATTGTTTTCAATTGTACTTAAATGACAAACAATGCAGCAGAAGCAGCTACAGGTAAATTTGGCCACTTAAGTACGAGTCACCTGGTCTTTCTTCACATTGCTGAACCTTCACATGATGAGAAAATCTAACATTGCTCGTGTCCTACCTGCACCAGCCCCCCCATCCCTCCGCCTACACATTATAGTCTTGAGTGGTGGATGTGGTCGGTACGATGGCACTGTTCAGTGTTGATGTTGCAGAGGGCCGCTCCCTTCTGACATATCTTGGCTTCCTCACTTCAAAGCAAACAGACCACAAACGAGAATATATAAATCACCTGACGAACAAGAGGAGACATGCACTGAATTTGCTCATAGCATCATTAAAATTTTTTGTATGGTCTGTGCTTGGGAACAACCTTTACACCAACATCGCAAAATACCCCTGGGTAATGTCTTGATTGCTTTTGCATTCCTCTACAGCTTTGCATAACACTACAACCTGTTCAGCAAGGTCATTGACAGTTTCAAAACAGACACTGTTTCTGTCTCACCTGACGAGGAGGGGATCATCACCGCCTGGAAGGGAAAAACAAAACAGAAGTCAATAATAATGTTTTTGTATGGCAAGACTACAATAAACACATTCACAGTCCCTACACAAAGCTCCAAATGTTCTGTGTTGTGTGATTAACTATGAACGAACAGTAAAATCGACTTACCGTCTCACTTGGTTGGAATATGAAGGCTGTGAAAGTGCAGAAAATATTGTTACACGTTGAGTTTGACTGATGAAAAATCTAATAAATTATCTCAGATTTCATGGATGTGGTGGGGCAACAGGAGTTCCTCGTTTCAGGTTAGACAAAACCCTGCTTGTGTAATTACTATGCTGTGCAGTGTTTACCCTTGTTGCGGCGGTAGAAGATGCCCGGGAGTCGGTTGGAGCGTTTGAGGTAGAAAAACGAGGCAACGGAGAGAATCAGGAACAGGCTGATCAACAGTGTTCCCAGAAGAAGAGAGGCTGCCACACCCGGGCCTCCTGCTCAGAGGCAGAGAGAAACAGGAAGTGGTTGATTAGAAAACATGCCGAGGATCTTACCTGCTGCTGCAGACACTTGAAAAACAAAATTTGCATGACACTGACTTTACACAGACACATTACAGTAAAGCCATGAAATAAATATTATACATAAGGAAATAAGTAAATCCATCAACAATGAAGTGATATCTTACCAATTTTAGGAATGACAGTAGTTACAGTTGTGTGATTTTTCTTCTCCACTGTGTAGTCTAGTGAGCACACAGAAAGGTCAAATTAAAAAAGCATGACAGATGACACTTGGCTTTTTATGTATTCAAAAACAGTTCCCGGCCCTTACTGTAGGTGCAGACTGTGATGTTCTCCAGATCCACAGCTGCTGAGTCACAGAATATGCAAACAGTGTTGCTGTTCTCAAGGACACGCAAGAAGCATCCTAAACAATTCATGAGAAGAATAGATTTAACTTTATATTTAACACTTCATGCCCTTTGCTATTGACAAATTATTCAATTCACCTTGCAGTGTAAATGTAACAAGATAGAAGTCAACATGACAAACTTATGTGATTTTAACTTCTGTTACATTAATTGCTTCATATTCCATATTTATAGTAAAATGACTGGTGCTTACTGAAATAAAAAAGTTTAAAGCCCTGAAAGCTATTTGCACTGCAACTTAAGAAAACACAAAAATTGATGAAACACCAGCAAATTAAAATTGAACATGTTCACCAATTTATCAACATGTGCAGCATTTAGTCAAAATGCTTCGAATTGAGAAAACACTACACTGCAATTAGCACAGACAACAACCGAAACTGTTCCCAGGGGACACTAAAAATTGATGCACATGGCTTGGATACACTTGTGACTCATGAAGTTATTGAAGACTTGTCTCTGTAAGTTGGAAAATTAATTAATTTTAGCTTTTTCAGTGGGACAACAAACAGCTGCGTTCTTCACTTTTAAGTGTCCCCCAGCAACAGTTTTCATTGTCTGTGTCACTTGCTGTGATTGATTATCTTTTCTCTATTTGCAGAGTTTTTTCTAAACGCTGCATGTTTTGTCTATTTCCATGTGTTTTGAAATAACAAATCTAGTAAGTTTAGTTAAAACTTAAATGATTGTATTTTACTGAACCTTAGCTGTTGAATAGTCAGAGGCTTTGTAGAGCTCCAACAGTCCCAACGATGTTATTTTATCTTTAAAATGTGATTCATTTTGCACAAGACATCATCTTGTTCTTCCATTTACCAAAGTAATCATTTCACTCAGGCTAATTTGTAACTGACGATAGAATAAAAGTGATGTTGAAAGGTCATAACTCTTAGTGATTATATATATCTGTATAGCCACAGTACCTGGTTCACAGTGTGTGTCATTTGAACACGAGTTGTTCGCTCTCTGTTTCTCGCCACAGCACTCAAGCGAGTTCTGATGTAGAGCCTACAGACGGAACAGCATTTACAGATTCAGTCACAATTCAGTGCAACCTCAACAAAGCACACAGCAGGACATCGGCTGGGGTAGCTTTCATTTTCTACCTTAGTTACAGGTGTCTCGGGTCTGATAAGAATCACAGTTGCAGCCAAGACCAAAAGGAATGACAGAGCCATATTCAAACCCTAAAAGATCAAACAGAGTTGAATTAGACACGCATCACTTACTTTGACAAACCTTTAGCCATATAGTCCTACAGGAAAGAAGAGTGAGTAAATAAAACACTGTTTGACTGGTTGGATATTTAAGCCATTTAAATAACGTCTGAGGTGACTTGTATGATGGATTCTATGTCACTTAAAGTTGTAACAGACAACAAAGTTCCTAACCTGTGATTTATGCAGACCTTAGGTGATATTACTGACTCCAGAAATCGGCCAAAAACATACAGCACACTACTCAAAATTAGTTGCACTTGATTGTTTATTCTGTGACATATCTGAATTTATATTTTTTGTTTTGTGAATATTTTTTGGTTCCAAAAAACACTGTGACTCATTTCAATTGACTTCTATTGCATATCCATGCACATATGCACCCATATTGCAATAACCTTAACTCATTTTGAGTCATGTAATTTAACTGACACTGATAGACATCCAATAATATAGATTTTCCAATATCAGGCTACTTTGCCACAATTTAGAGTTAATCTACATGTTCTGCACCCCTCCATATGTCCCTAACAGTGAGCAACATCAGGATTTCTATCCGTCTCTTATATAAATTATTACTACCTTAACTTGGCTGATGATCAATCAATACAATTGACAAGCTGACAATCACCTTGAAGTTAGGTTAAAGATGTAATACATGCCTGATAATGGTGCTGCATCCAAACTACACAAATGAGTCCCCCACATCCAGTTTATATATTATTTGAATATTTACTTACTTATAATATAAGGGGGCAATCTTTAATAAATGTCAAATAATAAATAAATAAAACACAACTCTCAACTTTTACACCTATATTTCTTACTACAAATGCAATTACTTAAAGAGTTAAACAACACAGCTAACGTCCCTGAGAATGGCATTAGTGTGCTAACGTCAGTGGAGTTACAACGTACAGGAAGCAACCAAGGTGTTTAGCTAGCTAGCACCTGTCACTGGGATGAAGTTATGTCGTGATTGAGCTAGCAGCCAGGGCTAAAACAACGATGTCAGCGACACACAGGCATATTTTACTAATCAATTTAAATCTGTTTTACGTTATCGAGTATGTTTACAGTCGCAGACTGGGCAGCTGCACATTGCTGAATTTGGGAATACAAAAAGTTAACTCACCAGCCAAACACTAGGCTTTGGCCTGACCAAACTCCTAGGTGCGGTTAGACCCACGTCAGATCTGGTCCGCCGCAGAGGTATTAACAGACAGTCACTTATATATTTGACAGCTTTGTCATCAACACACCCTGCAGTTCAAGCACAGATTATCCTACAGTGCGTAGCTCTCATGGCTACCTGCCTTCATTTAGCATCGACACTTCCGGGTACGCTTTTCAAAATAAAACCCTGAGCGTTTTATTGTGCTGGAAAGCCTGCGCGGAAAACATCCAAATTGGAAAAAAAAAAAAAAAAAAATAGATGGAAATCAAGATTAAAATGATGAAAACATTTCAAAACAGAAAGAGGAAAATGCTGTGAAATTGGATCGTTTTTAAAAAAGGACAAAACATTTTAAAATAAAAACATTGAAAATCTGATTTTAGATACAACAATCTGAAATTAAATAGAATATTGAATATCATTTATTTCATTAGCAGAGCTCAACATGTTGAAGAACTGCTGGCTACTACTTCTATTCAGGTTCTTGGTTGTTTTCCTCTCATGTCAATACAACATAGCCTTTACTGTATAGGTCGCTTATTATTACAGGAGACATTTGAACTTGAAGATGTAGGCCTAATTGAGACAATAAGAATGTCTCCATCACATTTAACAGTTAGCCAGCATGTGCAATACCATGGTAGTGTCATTGTACCTGAATGGAGTACAGTGGATTTTCCCCATACATTGAAGCTAGCTTTGTACGTTTTTGTAAATGAATAAATTCAATCTTTATTGTGGGCCCTTTGCATTTGCCTAGATTAAGCCCAGTTACCCTAACTAACCAACCAACCAACCAACCAACCAACTAACTAACTAACTGTTCCACCAAACTCATTAGTTGTGCGGGAAAATACATTTTGATAGAGCCTTTACACACATAAATGAATTAAATCTCAATATGGAAAAGCCCTCCAGTGTTTGTTCGACGTTTGTTGTTCCGCCTTCGTAGTGTTTTGGACTTTTCCGACGGCACCTGAACGCGCCCTAGCGTCGCCCCGGAGGATCACATGGCGGGAGATAAACACTCGCGAGCTCATCCCTGTGTTTGCCGTTCATCTCGTCTCCACAGAGTATGCTAACCTGCTAACTGTGAGTCCATTATAAAATGTATTTTAGCATTAACGCTAAGTAACTTTACATTTACGTGTATTTACATGACTTGCCTATGTAAAACGTGTAATATGATTATTTTTTTTAGATCAAAAGTTAATGCTCATTTAGGATTGACTTCATGTTAGCTAATTAACCGCTAGCTAGCTTTTAAAGCACTTTCTAAATTAGCTTTAAAGTTAACCAACGAAAGCTAATTGGCATTACCTCAACACATCTGTTTGAAGTTAAATTGATCCTCATGATAAAAAATAGTTGCTAAAACTGCTTATAACTTGTTATCTTACGTTTGTACAAACAGGTCACTAAACACAATGAATCACATGAGGAACATTAAAGAAATGCTGAGCATCCCAACTGGAAGCAGGTGACTAGCTTACCATCACTTCTCTCCAGCTGAAAATAATATTACACAAGGCTGTTGTCAGTGGTTTTTAAATCTGAAAAAAACAAAACAGTGTCATATCCCTTATTTCCCCAATTTTATGTGTGTTTCTGTGTGTTGATGTGATTTCTTAAAACACTGCCTCTGTTTTGTGGATCAAACAAATTGTGTGTTTGTGTTTTCTTCACTCATCAAAGTTGTGGGGGCAAAACAAACGACAGGAATACCAGCGGTTACTCCAGTTTTACAGACTCTCAGATTTTCTTCGGGTCTCAGTTTTGGCCTGAAAATTCTCAAGGCTTGTCACAAGAAATGAGTGTGTCATCCAGGACCTCCCAACAAAGTTCACAAGAGGTGAGAGATAGAAATATATCCTAGCACCCAGGGGAACAGACAATACCCCATTAGTTTAATAGCATTGTTACTTTGGATTTGGATTGGATTGTTACTGGACATTGAGTGCTTACAGTTGAATTGATCATCACTTAGATTATGTGAAAAATAACTATGTCTTGTTTGTATATCCTTTAACATCAATATTCTTGGATTATTTAGGGGAGTGACCCAAAGGTTTTAAGCAGTTATCACACTAAACCTCTCCTGTTTGGAGACTTAAAGGACAAAAGTAAAGGTTTCGGATTACTGGATAAATTTGAGGAGGACAAGAAAAGGGCAAAAGAAAAAACTGACAGGTATGTCTTTATTTCTCTTTATCACTTGAAACATGAACTTGAATTTATACTTGTGGGATTATAGATGAAGTAGTCTAAAAAGTCACTGACATTTTTAATATTCTGTATCTGTCCTTTTGCTTTCACAGTGATATTTTAGCCAAAGAATGTCAGCATTTTCGAGAAACTCTCAACAGTGTAAGTGATGATAGGCATCCATTCTGTTACCTTTTCATTATACAGCTCCTCTTTTCTAGATATAAAATGTAAAGTAAAACATTTTGCAATGTTTGGCAGATCCAACAACTGGTCGCTGGCACAGAGAGAAATACTGCTGTTTGCCAAATAGTCCTTGAAAAATTTGACAATTTTGCATCAACATGTGAGTTCACTAATTTATTCATTTGTGTTTTTTGTTGAAATTATTGAACTTAGATTTGCTCTCTGCATATTGTGGAGCTAGTTTATTTAGTAAAAGAAAAGAGAAAAAATAAAAATAAATAAGTGAGCAAGCAATTCTTATTACCAGTAGATGGTGCTCTTTTCCCAATGATGGTCACACATTTCTAAGTTGTATTGTTCACTGCAATAAGATGAATGATTTGTTTTTCACTATGCTCATTTCTATCTTTTATATTCCTCCATCCCAGTGCAAAATAATCTCCACAGTCTACAGAGTGATGTTTCCCAGCAGTTCGAGACTTTGCTGAGTAAAGTGAATTCCCAGAAAGAGAAGATGACTGAATTGGAGGAGATGGTTCAAAAGGTGAATAGTATGTATGTAGCTTATGCTCAAGATGACTGCAGATTCAATGAGGGGAAAGAAGATGTTTGTGGCTAATACATGTTTCTGATCAGTAATGACTATAATTTTTATTATTTAGAGTGGAGATGTCACATCAAAACTTGGTTCAAACCTGCAAAGCTTAAAGAGTAGTCTGGAGTCTCTGAGAGAGGAGCAGGAGAGAGAAAAAAAAATGCTTGAAGACGCTCTTAAGCTGCTCCACACTCTAGTTTCAGAGCACTCAGTCAAACCCTGCCCCAGGAGAGTGATGGACAGTGCCATTCAGACATCACCAGGGATGGAACAGTCATTTTCCAACATCCTACAGGACAACAAGCTTAAGGACACACAGTCTACAAGTATGACACAAAATCTTGAGCACAATCAGGTTAAAGTCCCCCCTCAAGGTACCAGCTGCCTCATAGGACAGGGGAAGTTCACTCTGAGAGGCCATAGGAAGCGCAAAAAGAGGCCGCTGGTGCTCTCACAGAGGAGTAAGCATACAGTCACGGATGAAAACAGTCAGCCTTTCCTGAACTGTAACAAACAACAGAATGTGTCAATGCCTCTCTGTGAGCGTCGTAAACTGAACACGGTAACTAGCCAGGACAGGGCAGTCAACCTAGACTGTGTACTACCGGTGAACAGGGAGAGGAAATCTGTAGCTTCTGGTTGTTTCATCACCCCTCTTAGCTGCTGGTCTCAGGACAGCAACAGCTCTGTGTGCCTTGCAGGAATAGAACCCATCTTAGAAAAGCTCTCAGCAGAGTCCAGGAAGGGGACCCCAGTGAAACCTGAAGGCCTCTGGCAGTTGTTTGACATGGATGGCGACTCTTACTTAGGCTTATAGAGGACAGGGCTCAGAAGAACGAAGCATTTATTTTGTTAGTTTTGGAGTGAAAAAAGTCAAACTATTTGTTATATTTATTATAAGGTGTGACCTATGTTCTATTAGCTGTCAAGTAATTCAGTTTTCTGAAGAATGAACACATTGAAACACATGTTTCTGTCTTATATTTATGGTGGAATAGCTGTGCAGGTTGTAAAAAGGCACTTATGACAAGTAAGGAAAGAAGAGAGTGATCCGCAAAGCATTACACATATTTAAAGTTCTTCCTCTTCTAAGTTTTTTCCTACAAAAGTATGGCTGTCTTTAACTTTAAGGTTGTTCTGTATGTTTTTCTGCTGACTTGACATTGAAAATAAAGTACAAGTGTTTGCAAACAAACCACAATCATCTCGACTAATAATTGGGAACTAAATGTATCTAGCATATAATTTCTGCAACCCATGTTGAACTCTGACATTCTGAAGGCATATCAATAAATCATAAATGTCGTAATAGTGAGTGTAAGTAATAGTAACTTGCATCCTGCTGTTCATGTCACCATGTTCCTCGTTTCACTGACAGATGTTATTTTTATAGTTTGTACACCCAATTTCTATTACTGAGGCTACTGAGACTAGACTAAATGTTAAAACAGTTTCAGCAAAAAACTGAACATCATAATCTTCATGAGGGTAGGATTTCCCACATGTGTGCTGGACAACATTTGTTTTAACCAGCTCTACCTAATAAACTTGCAACCAAAGTATACTTTAAAAAGAATTAAGTGTGTGTTCGAACCACAATAAACATGCTTAATGATACGTTAAGGTGCATATTTATTAGCAAAAAAAAAAAAACAGTTTTATTCTGCTTTAGCAAGCATAACACACAAATGATCAATACAATATAAAATATTCACTTTTTATACTGTATATGTACCTAGTCTGCCAATGTCAAATTAGTCATTAGAAAGCTTTATTATTTATTCTGTAATGACAGATCAAATACTTAACCAGCATTTTGGTATATGTTTACGTAAAGCCAGACGTCTATAATTAAAACTAGAGCTGCAATGCGTAGTTGAAATTAATCGGCAACTAATTTGATGATCAGTTAATTGTTTGAAATGCTAAACGTCTCCTGGTTGCTACTTCTTCCATGTAAACACATTCCTATATGACAGTAAATTGAATATCTTAAGGCTTTGGATTGTTAGACAAAAAAACAAACTCAAGACATCACTGTGGCCTCTGAGAAATTGTGAACGTAATGTTCTTACTATTGAACATTTCCTACAGTAAACAAGGGCTGCTTAAAGTGTGGCCCGAGGGTTCACTTTTGACGGCCAGATATTTTATAACAAAAAAAGAAAGAAACTAATTAATTTTTAAGCTATATAATATAAAACTCTGTTTATGCTGTTTCATTTTTATGAGGTTGAAATGAAATTCAAATAAGTAGGATTAAAAATATTGATTACATGATTGGGCACAGAGGGCGAGTGACATGTGGGCTTTAAGCTCACTGTTAAGTTTCAGTTGCAGCCTTCCAAGGAAAAAAGTTTGGGCACCCCCGCACTAAACAATTAACTGATAAGTGAGAAAATAACCACCAGAAAATAAAATCAATCGTAAATTACAGCCCTTCTCATAACCATAAATCATTTCCTGGTGCTGATAATGCAATGCACCACAGAGCTGCAGGTTTCAGTTGATCAATCTCTGCGGATGGTAGCTTAACAACCAACAAAAACACTTTATTTACAAATAATCTGTCTATGTCTAATGTGCAAATCATTATCCGCAGATCCTCTTCCATGCAGCAGGGCACTAAGACCTTTTCTGCTTGTAATATGAATGCATTTGGCCCAGCAATAAGTGCATTAATAATTAATAATTGATTTTCTTCACTAATTCTCGCTGACAGACTTTGATCTGATCTGACAGGAGTGTCACAGGTTAACTAAGTCTGCAGGTGGGGACATGAGTCCCCGTGGGTTGAGATTTGCCACTAAGCAGACATCATAGTTGTCATGCATCAGAGCGCGCCGTGCCACCACTGTCCACCGTTTCTCCCAGGGATCGAACTCCAGAATGTCCTTTGTTATGTCATCATGACGATCTAAGGGTAGAGATGAAACAGAAAGCGTTATAAAGTCATTCGTAAAACATCTCTCAAACACGTTTCATTCATTGGAGGTTATTTTCGTTATTTACCTGCTCCTTTGTAGTATCCACACACATAAATCTTGCCTCCCACCACTCCTGCGTTAGGAGAATTGGTGCGCAGTGAGAGTTGTGCACATGGAAGACAAGGTCCATCCCTCCAGTAATCTCCATCTGGGTTGTAGATCTCCACTGCATCGAGGCAGTGGCGTGATTGCCCACGATCCACACCCTCACATCCAATACCTCCTGCAGAAAAAAGTCATGAGCATATTGCATAGTGGATTAATATGCGTTGAAACTTGCCACTTTATTAACAAGTTTACTCCACAAATTATCTTACCTATCACAAAAATTTCACCATTGAGTACAACAGCACTGCAGCGGTACTTGGAGTACTTCATGGGACATAACTCTGTCCACTTATTTGTGTTTGGATCGTACTCCAGGAGTCGGTTGCTAAGACTGTCAGGCTCATCATCCATCCGGTATGACTGGACGGTAGATGGGGAGGGAGGGAATGACAAAGCAGAGCAGTTGCTGTCAGGGTCACATACGGATACAGTAAGAGCTCACATTAAATGTGTTCATGAAGTCTTATTCTCACGATTTCACAAGATCCAAATGAAACACTGGTTGATAAAATACTCAAGGTCACCTGTGGGGTTCGACCGCCCATCACATAAAGGCGATCTTTCATTCTGACCACGCTGTGATAGGCCAAAGGCAGAGGCAGGGGTGCTGCACTGCGCCAGGGTCCACCCTGCAGAGACCATCGCTCCACACAATTAGTGATGAGGAACTGGTTCTTCAGCTGCATCTGCCCACCCAGCAGGTACAGAGTGTCACCCAGTGATCCTAGAGCATAGGAATCACGGTACTCTGCTGACGTCAGGCGCTCCCAGGTTCCTTGAGCCTCTACTTTGTACCTGGCAACCCAAGATAGCAATCAGTACCATCTGTGTTGGGCAAGCATATATTACTTATCAATTGTGTCACCTGATGTCTTTCTTACCTGTAAATCTCTACAGTCATATTCTTCTGTCGAGCCATTCTGCGTGCACTTGACTCTCCTGCCACTATGATGTCATTTTTTTCAGTTACAGCCCCAGCGCACACGTACCCGAGAGCCTCTCCATAGCGAGGTGAAGTGATGTAGTAGGTCCGGCTTGTGGATGGAGCATAGCAAAAGCTGCGCTCAGTATAGCTGCCGTATCTTGACCTGATCCCACCAGCGTCGTTGCCGACACAGAGCAGCAGATCTGTGGTCTCCATGCCGTACCGCAGCTTCAGTTTGCGTGGTGCTGCCAAGGGATGCATCGCTGTTGCGTCCAAGGCTCCATTCATCATCTCCAGACATTCAGCATCAGCCAGCAGGGCCGTGTTCCTCTTCATTGCCTCTCTTAGATAGTCATGGTTTATCAGTGGCAGACGGACCTTCCTCAGGAGCTCTGGAAGGTGCAGAATTCGGACCTCTCCTTCTGTCAGAGTGCTGTGTTTCACCCAGCGGAGAACCACATCTAGGATGGTCTCTTCTCGAGAAATGTTAAGATCATCAGAACTCAGGAGCTTTCCCAGCTGATGGGCCTCCAGCTCCAGCACCTCCTCATTGTGGCAGACTTGGACAAAGTTCTGCCTCAAGAAGCGCTGAGCATGGTCAGCCAGGTCTTCTGCACCAAGGTCACGGGCAAAATAATACACACCAAGACAGTTGGACGCATCCATGTTCTCTGTCATGTGCAGCTGACAGCGTCTGAAGACATCATCCATCTGCAGGAGAAAAGCTGCAATAGAAATGCCTTGTACATTGGCGTTAGTGAGTGGAAGATCTGAGCAGTACATGTAGTTCAAGAGGAGGGCCAGGCTGTCCGCAGGGGTGTCACGCAGAATTATTTCTCTGTTGTTGCACTCACGCAGGCCGCATGTGAACATAACACGGAAGTACGGGCTAAAGGCGGATAAAACGACCCGGTGACAGGGAAAGCTGATGCCCTCAGCAACCAGCACCACATCTGTTAGATGCTCCGCCTCCCTCATCTTCCTCAGCTGGTCGAGCAGCACCAGCCCATGTTTGGTTGAAAGATCCATTTTGCGTTCGACTTTTGAGCACAAATAATTTTTACAAAGTTACACAGAACGTTGCACTCTGAACAACTAGTCAGGAGGTTATCTCTGAAAAACAAAGAAAAAAAGACGTTTAATCAGCAAGCAATATCATAACAGCATCTTAATAAGAACATGCTTGTGTCAGATTTACTTAATAGTGAAGCTGCTCAATCACATCCACTCCTGATTATGTTAAAGGTGCAATATGTAAGAATTGGCCTCCTGTCAAGTTCCTACTGAAATAAATAGGGGCAGCATATCACCAGAGTAATTGCTACTTGCTGCTACTTGTAGCTAGCCTTAGCTACAATTAGCTGGTTAGCATGCCAACTTTTGTAAATATCTCTTCAACCACAAAACTATAATTTTAGTTTTTTTTTTATATTTTCGACAAAAACTCTCACATATTGCAACTTTAATCTTAGATGTCCTGACAAAGAAAATGTAGATCAAAGATCTTAACCGTTAAAGTTGACAGTATTTAAGTAGTGCAAAACCACATCCTTTTAATAATAATAATAATAATAATAATGATGATAATAATAATAATAATAATAATAATAATAATAATAATAATATTCAGATGTTACACCTGCACAAGGACAGAATAAGTACAGATAAACAGATTATCTTAAAAAAAGGAATAATTAAATGGGGATGAAATAAGAACAGAGTAAAATAGAATCTATATAAGAGCAAGTAGACTCAAAATGCAAAGTTACGGGCAAAAGCAGCACATATACATTACTCACAACTTGTGTTGAACTTCAACTAGCAGAGTGACATTTGACAACATGATTTCCTAACACGCCTTAAATGTAGTAAGACGCCTTAGATATAATAAATATTAGCAAATTGCTGCTATCGGCTATAAAACATGTGCACTACAGCTGATCATATTATACAGCATTAAATTACCTTGTAAAAGCCTTTACGAAACCCGTCAGCTCCTCTTGTCTGCAGTTGTCTTTGATCTAAAAAGTCCAGTCAGTACCCATGTTTTTCATCAGGCTACATGTGTTGTTTTTGTTTCAGAACTTGTTTGTCAGGGGGGTTAGAGAGCGTCTGAGCGATTGCAAGAAGCAAAGATATGTGCCCCCTTCACTGTTGTGGCCCTCTGAGCTACTAATCCAAAAATAGACAGTGTTTTGGCACACAGCTAGTGGGTCAGAGAGGTTTGAGTGATCAGGAGAGAGTGGGTTTTCAAGTCATGACACTGAGGATTATTTGTGAATTATTTTGACATTCCTAACTCCACTCTTGCGCATTATGTTATACGTTGTGTAAGGGAAATTCTCCGTTCCAGTTTGTTTCTCCCGGTCACATGCATGCAGCTCAGGATGACCTACATGTTACATTGCTCCTAGCTTCAGATTTCATGGCAGCACTTTTTTAAAGGCCCAGTCTACTGCATGCCCACATGTGTCTAAAATGAGACCTTGCCTACTAAGTTTGACTCTTAAAATCCAAATTCTCAAAACTGTTGCTCCAACAATAACAACAAAATTTGTTTGAACTCAACTCAATTTGTTTTGAATTTGAACTCAATCTATTTAAACATCTTTACTTTTTGAGTTGGAAATCCACTTTTGCATCTTTCCAAGTATTTTACTTAGAAGTAGCCTTGACCAATGTAATTTGAGCTTCAGGTGACATGTCATGGCTCATTAGCTTTATTTTTGCAAGTGAATGGAAAAAGTGGAGGTATGGAAACACACCTGTCAGACATCCATTGAAAATCTGGACAAATTCCTCTTAAGGAAGATTATTACGTCCTTTGTTTCTTCCGGCCATCGTTGTCATGAAGAGGCTCTGCCCACAACATCCTGACTGTGGTTAACCATTATTAGGCACGGTGATGTACATATGCAGATACAGCTGTTCTTGTGACAGTAGAACAGTTTGGTGGACAGCGTGTAGGAAACGTAGAAAGAGTCTCTGGAATAAATCTCCTTGGGAAAAAAATGGATTCTACTCGTAGATTTGGGAAATACAGAGTAGAGAGGGAAGTGCTGGATGAGCAGAGATTGGAAGAGGTAACGCAGAGAAAAGCGTACTCTGAAACTCACCCTTCTCTAACTGAACGTCTTAAAGACTCATTCAGGTAAGGGGAATTTTATGGTTTGAGCTTGTAACTTTGATGCTTACAGTAGGTGTATTTAGATTTCTGTTTTGATTTTCCTCAGTGAATGTATGCTCAAAACATCAGCCTATAAAAAGACTCACTTTTGTCTCTGTGTCCTTTAAATCCCTTCCAGATGCACAGTACCCAGACTGAAACATAGTGTACTGAGCAGCTTGCCTGTGTTGTACTGGCTGCCCAAGTACTCTGTCTGGGACTATGGCATGCCTGACCTCATCTCCGGCATCAGTGTGGGCATAATGCACCTGCCACAAGGTAAGAAAACGGTCTGTCATGGTCCAATATCAACAAAATTGCAGGAAAAGTCACATTTAAATTCCAATAGTCAAAATATGTTGAGTGGATATTATGACTTGAGGGCAAATGACAAAAATGTAAAATAAAATGCTGCAAATATTTAGTATCCTTGGAGAATATTTGCTAGTAAAACCACAGCATATTACAGTGTCATGAAAATATTTGTAAACTGAGAAGTTGAGCAAAACTTTTTTTTTTCACAGGTATGGCATATGCATTGTTGGCTTCCTTACCTCCTGTATTTGGGCTCTACACATCACTCTATCCAGCATTCATCTACATCTTTTTTGGAACATCACGTCATATTTCCATCGGTAAGTAAAGAGAGAGACACTGCTTCATGGTCGTTATCACATACGTATTATCATTTGTTGCTGTTTTGTATTGTGCTCAGGTACGTTCACTGTGCTCAGCATCATGGTGGGTAGTGTGACAGAGAGACTGGCTCCAGACATGGATTTCCTCAAAACAAATGGGACCAACATCACTACAGAGGTGGACATAACAGCCCGGGACTCGTACAGGGTGCAGGTGGCGGCTGCTACGACTGTACTCGGAGGACTGATTCAGGTCTGAACACAATGTCCCACAGAAATAATAATGTCTTTTTTTTGTGTTTAAGCCAGAACTTATACGTATATTAATGATTGTTTGCGTAGGTGGTGCTGGGTTTGGTAAAGTTTGGATTTGTGGGAACGTACTTGTCTGAACCTCTGGTGCGAGCTTACACAACAGCTGCTGCAGCCCATGCTGTGGTGGCACAACTGAAGTACATCTTTGGAGTTTCGCCAACACGGTTCAGTGGTCCCTTGTCACTGGTGTATGTGAGTATGTTCAAGTATGTTCTCATTATGTTTTTGTTGATACAACCTTACTGATCCCTTTGCTCTGTTATAGCGCTGAGAATTACATTTATTAAAGAGTTTGATGTGAATTCTTTTCCATTTTTATTTAACCTTTATTTCAACCAGGTCAAAAACCCAACATAGTTACACAAGAACACACATCCTTCATTTACAACAATTGCAGACTGTACAGCACGACGAAAGAGTCGACTAATACCATTAGGTGTGTGCAGCCAAGCATGTATGTTTGTCCACCTCATGCTTCACTTCTCTCCATTTTCAGACTCTGAAGGATGTTTGCTCCTTGCTGCCACACACTCATCTCCCCACACTGGTGGTCAGCGCCGTGTCCGTGGTGTTCCTAATTGCAGCCAAGGAGCTCAACGCTTTTCTGAGACCAAAACTGCCAGTGCCTATCCCAGTGGAGCTCATCACAGTTAGTTGACATGAGGACACAATCTCTGGCTCTTTTTATGTTACCTCTGTGCTGCTGCTGCTGCTGCTGCTGCTGATGTTGCAGCACTAAAAAAAAGCTCAGACACAGTGGAACTATGCAGCTGAGTCAGCGGTAGTGCCCGGGCCTCTGCTTTTGTGCAGTCCACAGCAAAAAAGGAGATATATATGGCTAATAATTAGATTCACATCTAGCATATGATTGACCAGGTTTTTTAATGATTGAGGGTTTGTGGCTTCTTTGTGTGTGTTTTACGATCTGTATGTTTTCTGTCATGGCTTTAGATTGTGGCAGGGACATTGATCTCATCCTATTTACACTTGAACAGCAACTACACGATTTCAGTTGTTGGAGAAATTCCGAGTGGGTAAGTGTTTGGATTCAAATAATACAGCAGTAATTGTTTGTTGAGTCACATTCCCGGCTTGTTTAGTACCAACAGCTTACCTTCCTGTCCTCCACCTGTGCAACAGCCTCAGTTCTCCCAGCGTGCCAGATGTGAGTCTGTTTGGAGAAGTTATTGGTGATGCTTTTGCGTTGGCCATTGTCGGATATGCCATATCAATTTCACTAGGCAAAACATTTGCACTGAAACATGGATACAAGGTGGACAGTAACCAGGTAAACCGCAACACTCATACTGTTATCATACAGTCATTATCACGTCCTGTATTCCTTTACCTCAGTATTACCCAGTAGTCTGGCCTTTAATTCTGTGATTTTGTGACATCACACTACGTTATGATGTCACAAAGTTGCATAATGAATGCCTCATGACTAGTTTGGCACTTCAGAATTTAGCACAGCTGCTCTGTTGTTGTTAGCATTGCTGGGTCAGGCATGTGTGAGCTGACCAATCAGAGCAGACTGGGTATTTGGGAGCCTTAATGACACAGGAGCTAAAACAGAGAGTTTCGGACAGGGGGTGAATACAGTGCTGCAGCACTGGACAGTATGAGAAAACTGATGTGTTTTTAGAGCGCTAAAGCATGTAAACCTGTTTTAGTAGTAACCCATATTAAATTATGAACCTGAAAATGAGCAGAATATGTCTCCTTTAAAGTATCTGATATTAAATGTACTTAAGTATCAGAGTAAAAGACCGATATATACTGCATCTGTCAGCTGATATTATGGGTTGACTTGGTTGTCTGATATATATCAGATATATCATAATCGTTGTGTATGCTGGTCAATATGTGCTGATATGAAAAACTTTTTTTCACTGAACATTATGCAGAAAAATATGTTTTGGGTGATTTAGAATGATTCATTTAGCAGAGGTTTACTGTTTCAGTGTACTGATGTAGTGCTGAACAATGAAATGTATCTTTTAACTGTAAAACACCCTGCCTCCATTAAAATGTGTTATTTGCAAAAATGTACTAATACTGGAAAAATCATAACTGTGCATAATTGAGTAAATGTACTTAGATATATTCCATCACTGCTTTCTCTTTGTATATCTTGTGTCTTCACCCGGCTGCAGGAGCTGGTGGCGCTGGGTCTCAGTAATACAGTGGGAGGCTTCTTCCAGTGCTACTCTGTTTGCCCCTCAATGTCTCGAAGTCTCATCCAAGAGACGACTGGAGGAAAAACACAAGTGAGTGAGCAACAGAAGTGACGGCAGTACAAAAACAACATGACAAATAAAGACAGTCAGCATTACAGTCAGTCATTCTAATTTTGTTCTGTAGGCGTGCAACATGCAGTAGCTCTACTGTAAATATGTAATGAGTGCGACCTAGTTAAGGATGATTGAGGTGTAGTAAGAAGGAAATTATGTTGAATTATATATGACCTGACATAACAGAATGAGCTCAACAACCTGACCTAACAAATATAATCACCTCATGGGGAACCATGCGGAAATTGAAAACCTTGGGGTCCTAGAACATGTACTGTAGTTTCTAACTTCAGCATTTTAATATGCACACATTTATAACTATACAAATCTACAAATAAAATGGTGGGCAAATCGTTACGGAAACATTGATACTTGATCCCAAATGTTTCTGTTCAAGGATCAATTTTCATATTAAAAGATCAATATCTCAACTCAGTAATTTAGAGTAGATGTTTATTGAATTATTAACAAGGACACAGTAGAAAGTTACTACCTTATCACCAGGTTCTAGTCTAAATAATACCTGCTTGCTGGAACTACTTCTCCTTCCACCTGTCATAGTCATTTGCAAGCTAAGGCTCTATGACTGCGTCAGGGGACACTGACGGAGAGTGGACGTTTATGATGGCTGGCTGCAAAAGCAATCATGTGTGGAGTTTTTATGTTTTTGGTATTTGGTCATCACCATAAACCATATTGGGCATCTGACATTTAATCACAGTAACAAATTATGACAAGGTTATGCACCGGTGGTCTATAAAAGAAGAGAAGAAAAGTGCTGCCAGACAGACAGAGATCTTAGCTACTGCAGATATTTTTCCTTGTCACTGACAGTCGGGAAGTGATTCACATCTGTCTAGGCTTCGGTTTATGCATTCATGTTCAAAAAGCGGACGTTTTCAGCACTCTTAAAACTGCTGTATTGTAAAGCTTTGGTACAAAGTATTTTATCGTAGTGTTTTGTATCGTATTGTATTGGTATTGGTGATTCAAGCCTGGGTTTTACTTGTCATTGGATTGGAAAGGAAATCAGTGGTACCACACATCACGAGGTTCCCTTCCTAAAAAGAAACCTCAGCTTTTTTTTTTTTTTGCATTACTTATGCAGAAGAAAGCATCAGACATTAAAGACATCAGGGAGACCAGTAAACCTACCTGTTTCTATAGCTAATGGTAATGTACATATATTACTATAACAATAATAAAATAAAGAAATGATAAAGAAATGTACACATTATGATAATCATCAGTTTTCATACCACTCTTTGCGTTGAAAATTGTATATCGCTGCAACCCTATCTCCAACAAAGGACTTCATCCATCTCTGCTAAACAACTAATATGTTAACTTGCCTGTGGAAAACAAATCGTTCAAGAACATTAAAAGCAATCTTTGTGTTGTTCTTGTAGATGGCAGGTGTGGCCTCAGCTCTGGTTGTGTTGGTGACTATACTGAAGCTTGGGCCTTTGTTCCAGGAGCTGCCAAAGGTTCTGTTGCTCTACAATTTGTCTTCACTGTTAACTGATTTAGTGCTTGACATATTTTGTGTAATGTAGTAGATTTTTTTTTATTTAACTTATGTCCACTTATGTCCTTGTTTTAGGCTATCCTTGCAGCGATTGTCTTTGTAAATCTGAAGGGCATGTTCAAGCAGTACTCTGATGTTGTTACACTGTGGAAAAGAAGCAAGATTGATCTGGTGAGAGGTCGATTATTGCTGTGGTGTTGAGTCTGGAAGAGTGTCATTATTCTTTCTCCTTTCATTGTTACACAAAGTCATGTCGTGCTGATTCCCCCCAGGTGGTGTGGTTGGTCACTTGGGTGTCAACACTGCTGTTCAATCTGGATCTGGGTCTGGCAGCATCGATCATCTTCGCTCTGCTCACTGTTATCTTCAGAACTCAGATGTAAGACTCCTCATCATTCTGTAGGGTATTGCACACTCAAGGAACTAAATGTGTGCTGATATAGACAAAATACTGAACACAAACATATTGCTCATATAATTTTGTGTTTTGTTTTCAATTCAATTTAGGCCAACATACTCTGTTCTGGGAAATGTTCCAGGTACAGAACTGTACGTGGATATAGAGATGCACAGAGAGGTAAAACAGAAAGATGGAAAACCATAAATAAAAGCTTTTCTACCTTCGCTGCAAAATAAGTTGATCTTTTGCTATTTGGCAGGCAAGGGAGATTCCAGGTGTTACTATATTTCGCTCTTCTGCCACGGTGTATTTCGCCAATGCTGAGCTCTACCTTGAAGCTCTGAAAGAAAAGGTTTGTCGTCTTTCCTAATGATACTATCTATTCAAGGACTGCATCTCATAATTATATATTTAGTGTTGAGTCATCTGATAATTATTTTCTCAGTTATTCAAATTCTTCTTTGACAAAATGCCAGTCGGTTGTCAATTCTATTCTATGTTTAAAATTATTGTAATTTTGTTATTATTGCATTAAAAAAGTGAAACAATTAATAGATTACCAAAATAGTTGCTGATGAATTTGTCAGTGGTTTCAAGTCTAATCTCTTCTCAATCTGAAGTCTGAGAATTTCTTTCTTTGTTTAATTCTTTCTTTTTAAAAAAGGGACATTAATCAACATTCAGACAAATGTAATGCATCCGAGTTAGCTAAACAGCTAGTTGTCATGAGCAATATCCCTGATATTGGGCATCCTAGAATGAATGAAAATAATGTGCAATAGTACTGAAATAATAGTATTTTGTGATATTAAAAAAAAAACACATTTATATAATTCAGCAAAATAACATCAGAGGGTAAAATCCATGATCAGATGATATAGGTGGATAAAAATAGCATCAGTGTTGACCAACACTTAAGTGAATGATATGATGGGGACTCTGGCTGAATGCAGCTTTTCTGAGTGGGACTGTGCAATCCCCCCTAGCTGCAACCTCTAATAGCCCTGTTAGCAGTAGATTTGGAGTGGATGAAACCAGTCAGAGGAGGAGGAGCTAGAGCATTGCATAATGTTATTAACTAGACAGATATTTTTGTATGTGATGGGTTGTTTTTTTTCTTGATTTTGTTATGAAAACAATTTGTTATGGTTTTGTAAGTGCAAATGATTTCTTATTTTTCTTCTAACTGTGTTTTCAGAGTGGGCTTGATATCAGTAAAATGATCATCTATAAGAGGCGGCAGGAGGCCAAACAGAGACGTAGAGAGAGGAGGGCTGAGAGGCGAGCAAAAAGGCAAGCCAAGAGAGAGGTAATGTGCTGCCAGTGTATTACATAAGCTCAGACACATGGATTATTTTAAGGACTACAATGTTTTGTGTGTTTGGCCCATCGGTTATCTCACCTTCTATGTGGTAAAAAACATAACACCAAAATCTTGTGAGTGACAGTAATCAGAGGGCCGAAGTCACACAGGACAAGTCAATATATTCTAAACTTAACAGAGGTTTGAATCGTTCTCTCACCACGCTGCAGAGACGGGCACAGAGTGCAGCCAAACGGCAGTCTGGAGCGCCTGTGCTCTCTGTGGAGGAAGATGCCGGCCGCTGGGCGGACACATGCGTGGACGGGGACATTACAGACAATGAGGAGCAGGGCTGGACTGAGAGGGAGAACGGGACAGTGTTTGTCATCCCAGTCACTCCGCAAACACCAGACGGCCCTTGTAGGTGGGAGTACCTGAAAGGAGGAGATCCAGATTGCACCAGTTTAGGGTGGATGTCTGAGCTGCAAGACGGGGACACCACCACTCTGGGGTCCAGCAGTGACGACACGTTGAGTCATGATCTGGAGCGGGTCTCTCTCGGGTCACTGGGGAAGTGGACCTGGGACATTCACTCCATCATCATTGACCTCTCCACAGCAAACTTCATTGACACTGTGGCTATCAAGACTGTGAAAAATGTAAGTACAAAAGGGAGCAATAAGACAGACCACTGAATATGTTTGTTTAGTTCTTACACTTTCTTGTTTTGAGAGCTTTAAGGAGGAGCCTTTTAATTTCAGATCACTCACTTTTTACAGAGAGAGTTTAGCAAATACCCTTTACAATATTAACAGCAATTTCTTTTTTGTCTATGGACAAATTCATAGTGAGACAGACTAGTTGCTTGATAAGGGATAGTTGCACCTAAAAGGGAAAAAAATATGAAAACAGATTTTTTTTCTAAAAGGTTGGAGCACTGTTAACTTTTGTTGAAAAGAAATATTCTGTATTCATTATTTTGACAGATTTTCCAGGACTTCAGTGAGATTGATGTGGATATCTACCTGGCTGGTTGCCAAGGTAAGTGAATACCTTCCCACCTCCTCCTCCTCCTCCTCCTCCTCCTCCTCCTCCTCGAGGCTGTACCATATCAACAGACTTCATCATGGTTCCCGTTATCTCTTCAGCCTCTGTGGTGGAACAACTAGAGCGTGGTGATTTCTTCTCTGAGTCGATAACAAAGAGGAGTCTCTTCGCCTCCGTTCACGATGCTGTGCTCTACTGTCTGAACCATCGTGGAGCCACATCGTTCCCCAGATACGAACCTTCAGTGGTGAGTATACGCTACTGATGTTCAGGTGAAAGTTGACACTCAAATGTAATTACCAGCATTGAACAATCAAACCAAAGTGTGAAGACACTGAAATACTCACTAAAAACATTTAATCATGTCATTTTAACTAAATGACTGATTAATTTCAGGACACGTACAGCAGCACGAAACTATAAGGACTTCCACCAAAGAGGGATTTCAATACTGAGGATGAAAAACACCATCTCAACGTCTACTGGGTAAAATGTCAGCAGCTGCGAGCTGAGCATAGAACAAATATTACATGTGAATTACTGATTAAATATCTGAATGTGTCCCTTTCATGTTGTTATTGCGTTGTATTGATATTTATACATGTTTTCGTGTAGAAGAATTACACTGAGGACACATAAGTTTAATTTGATTTTATTGAGTGTGGGAGTGAAACAGTGCATTTTAAGGAAAAAATATAAATGAATGAATAAATAAATAAAACATCCAAACAAGACATTCCAATAAAAATCTGGCATAAAATAATTATTAAATCCAGGAACAAACTCAAGGCAACATGCATCACACTGAGGGTGTGTGAGCCTTTTTTGGTCATGGCAGCAATAACAAGGTAGGACATTGAAATGTTTACAGGAGCCATTTCAATTTTCAAGTGCAATTTTTTTTTTTGCGCATAGCAACAGCAAAACCTGTGAAGCTAAAGCATGCAATGGGATTTTTACTGAGTTTCTTGTGCAACATTCCTAAAATGGGAAATTACAGCAGATTAAAAAATAACAGGATAACAATATCCGAGCAATATTTAACAAAAGCATCTCTTTACAGTTGCATAAACCCACTGTGACCTCGTTCCCTGAATAAATCTTGTCTCTACATACCGGCCACAGAGGACGTTGCCAAAGAAGTTGTGCACAGGTCTGAGGAAGGCTAGGTAGATTTTTCTTTTTTTATGAATTTGGTTTTATGAGCTACAAGTCTTGATGGATATCAGAACTCTGTGTGTCTGGGTTCATCATCCTCTTCCTCTGGCTGCTGTGAAACCAGCTGCTGGTAGCGAGCCTGCCGCTGGTAATCCGGATCAATGTTGATCCATTTATTTGCGACCCACTTAGTGCCGTGGGTGACCATGCAGCCCCCATGCAGAGCGTATTCATCCTGCTCGCCCACCCAACCTATTGAGGAAAAACAAAATCAGAATATTTCTTTCTCTAAAGGGCTCACACTACTGATGTGGCTAAACACACTGCTTCAACTAGAAAATGAATTGCTTGAGCAGTTTTATTTGCAAAACTATTAGTTTAATTCATAAATTGAATCAATCTTAAATTAACATTTCCAATCACTGTATTTGTTGTCTTTCTAGAGGACCTTAAATCTTTACTGCACAAGTTTGGGCTTTAATCTCAACCATTCCATTTCATGTTATACTTTTACTTTGAATATGTGCCTAAATTGTGCTACACAAACATGAAAATAACATGTTAAATTATGTCAAATGCCAAGATGAAGTGAACTGAAATAAAAACTGACAACTGCCATTTCTGACTGATTTTTTTAGCCAATGCTAGCAGGGTGGCTCTAGGGGTGGTAACGTCTGCCCACCACTTTGATCCAGACTGAAATATTTCAGCAACTATTGGATGGATTCAGATGAAAAACTGAACACACAATGATCCTTCCCAGAGGATGCATTTTTAATAACCTTGGTTGACTTCCATTTAACGCCATCATTAAGTCTAAACATGTCTGAACATCTTCTAGATTGATTGTCAAAATCTTATGGAGACATCCATGGGTTTTGGCGCAGTATGTCCTAATCACTTTGTTGATCTTCTGACATTTAATGAAGTGATACCATGAATTTGCTCCATTCTTTGGTTTATGACCAAATAATTTTAAGTATTGACATTCCCATCAGCCTCAGCTGTATTTTGTGTTTTGTGTGTGCATGCTAACATTCTAATTTAAAGTAGAGAAGGAACCATAATAAACATAATACCTCATAAACATCAGTTTGATAGCTTTGTTTTTATGAGTATGTTAGCATGGTGCTGCTAACTTTTAGCTTTAATGTTATCGGACCGAATGTATCAATTTCTGATAATAAAATGAGTCATTTTGAGGGGGCTGTAACACTCAAAAAGGTCAGGTCAGACTTGAACCCGAGGACAAGGCCTCTGTACATGGGACACATGCTCTACCAACTGAGCTACTGGAGTGCCCCCACTGCTTTGTTATAATGCTGATCCTTGTCAATGAAGTAATGTGAAGGTTGGAAACAGAAGTAAGAGGGCATTGAATACCACAATCTCAATGATTTGCCTGAAAAACAGATTGTTGACACCTTCAATATTAATCATTATCTAAAATCGCCACATTGCCCACCCCTATTTTTGACATAAAAATTCTAAATATGAATCCTACCTCTTCCATCAGACAAGTAGTTGTACCAGAAAACAGCTGTCCCTTTGGTTGGCTTCACCCTCAGGTTACTCTTGTTACAGTTTCTTCTGGTGTCCAAAAGATCGACATTATTCTGTATGAGAGACTAAAAAAGAAACCACAATCAAACTCAAGTGTTTCTGCTTGACGTCAGGCCCATGCACTAACTGACAAACAAGTGAGTTAACACAGATGTGAAAGACATGCACAGTATGTACACAGTGCTTTTGCACAGCTCTCCGTACACATTTCCAGACCCACACACAATTACGCACCACTTCATCATAGGTCCTGTTGTCTGCCACAGGGAATGCGGTCTCCCCACCCCCCTCAACAGAGTTCAGGTAGAAGAGAACTGTGATGTACCTAGGTGTGCAACACAGATTTAAATTGACACACACATGTATGGTGCAAACAAATACACACACATACAAACACTAAAGTGGCAAGCACACCTTTTGTTCCAAGTCACACAAACTAACATGCCAGCTGTCACAATGGAGTGTCAAAGCACAGTTTAGTAATCACACCGGACGGATGATCAGATCTGAACGTTCACAAACATTTTCATCGAGGGAATGCCGCTTCAGTCATGTGGGTGATCTTACCTGCAAGATGTCTCAAAGGGAGTGGAGGTGTTGGCTGCGATGCGTGTGTGTGTGCAGGCTGTTTCAGGATACACAGGGCCGCTGTCGTGGTGGGCGTGGTAGTGTCCTCCCTCCTCATAGCGGACCACCTGGAGCGGCTCACTGAGGTCCACTAATGTGGGCGGGAGCCGAGTGAGGCGAGTGACCCTTTGTCATAGAAAGGTAGAGAAAAAAGTTTAAAAGTGTGGAAAAAAACATTTCTAAAATCATCCTTTGGTTACATCACAGTTGTTATTGCACTACGGCAATAACAGAACTTGGTTTGACCTGCTTACCTCGCCTTGATGTCTTGGAGGACCTGGTGTGCTCCTTTGCCCTGATACAGCCAGGTGTGTCTGCTGTTCCTCACCAGCTGACTCCTCTTCACCCCTCGCTGCATCAGGAATCGCTGAAAGGCATCGTTGCTCAGGACCCTGAACTCCTCCAGACTCAGCAAACCTGTCAGAATATGACAAAGTGGATATCATTGTAATGTGTGTGTGCGATCTGACACGTTTCATACTCCTTCTCGCATTATAGTAACCATATACAGTATATTAAAGACAGAGCCCAGTTTTAATCCTCAGTAACATAGATTAGGAAAATGTGGTTTATTCTAGTACCTGATATTAACCTAGTAATCTGTATATATACTTTAGATTTGTGTAAAAACAAGAAACAAAAACAAAACCCTGCAGCCTTTTATACGCTGATACCTGATCTATTTCCATTACTAGATGTTTAGAATGAGGCTGATATCAGTTCAAAATGGATTTTATATCCTGTAAATATCTATTTACATTCATATTCATGAGTGGTGTCCATATCCTGTATCACTAATGTACTCTACATTCCAGTCTATACATGGGACTGAAAATGCACCAGCAATAACAGAGGCACCTTGCCTCCTTGCCACTAGGGGGCTCAGACAAAGGAGAAAAAACATTCACTGCCTAGATTAAATAAAGTTTAACTTACATTTAAAAATAACCTTTAAATAAACCTTTATTTTTAATATTTATATCAACTGCCTGTGAACGTAATATATAAAAAGATGAGCTGAAATACATACCTCACTAAATGAATGAGCATAATCATAATGATGTGGCATTTTTAAACATTGTGTTTATTTACCAGATATCAAAATTTGCATTCAGGGGAGGCCCTCGAAAAAATACAGTCTGCCTTGTGTAATCTATCCATTTAACCTGGCCCCGCTAAGGGGTCTTTTTTATGCAATACAATTTGTGCTTTTTCTTGAGAAGCGTTGGATTATTGCTTTTTTTGGGCTTCTTAAAATCGTTCAAGATAAACAACCTGAGAGGGGAAAAGTTACTCGACCATAACCTTTGCAGAGGGGTCACAAGTAAGTAATAAAAACATTTTAGGATGAGAAATGTATTGTTTAACTGTAAAATATCCTGCCTCCATTACATATCAATGTCACAAGGGTTTGATAACAAAATGTGAGGGGTCATCCTAAAAAACATTTGTATATCGGCCAATATATCATTTCACAGAAACGTTTTCCTACCTAATAACGGTATTGGTATCACTTGGGCTCTAATTATCTGGGAAAAAAAGAAGAATTGCTCCTGCCCAATATCTTTGCCTAAAAACCCACCAACCACCACCTTCTTTGCCTTTTAAAACTGGTTTAGAGGAGGCATGCTTCATGAAGTATATAAAAACAACAACAAAAAACAAAAATGTAAATGTTGGGAATACAATTTATGTACAAATATATACATGAGCTACAAATATGTCACACAAATAATTTACATTTTCACAACAGTAAACAGTTACGCAAACAGACACCTAAAACGATGAATGAAGTTGATTTCTCACCATTATCGTCCTTGTCGGCTTTGAGCCCGTCATAGATTTCTCGCAGATTCTCCGGTGTGAGCCAGATGCCGTCCCTCACGCGAGAATGAGTCAGTATCTGTCAGAAAAATGACGGTAACAACAGGATGAATTTCCAACTCTTAACCACACGACAGTACGTGCTCAGAGTCCGCACACTGACATACACCTCATGGAGCTGCAACTGTCCATCCTGGTTGATATCGAGGAGGTTGAAGATCTCCTCTGGGCTGAGGTTGAGCTCCTTGGCAAGCTCCTCCTGGCCATCCTGCACCATCAGCTGGCTCTCCATCAGACCCTTTAGCTGTGCGAGCTGCATCACAACCCGGCACTCGTCCTCCGACAAAAAGTCAGGGATCTCTGCAGAAAAACAGGGAGGAAAATCTCTTGAGTCATCGACTTTTCTCCTCTGCATGCTTCTCATTTTCTGATTTGCTACCCAGTCATACCGTGCTGTAACAAAAATGGCCCTAGTTTTTTTCTGTAGCTGAAGTAACTAGTCCATGAATCAATTCATCCACGGACAATTCAGCAGGTGTTTTAATATTCGACTTAACAATTTGAATCATGTCAAAACTCTTGGTACACTGAACATCCTGGATTGCAACTGGAGAGTTGTCAGACATACTGATGCTGAGCTGAACCATTAATAACAACAATGAACCATCTGAACGTGCATTCAATGTAAAAATAAAACCAGTACTGTCCAATACTGTGTGTTGATCCATTACTACTTGTGTTTTTCAGTCAGCTATAACCCCTTAATTAGGTCTGGTGTGTGTAGTTGAGGGAGTAGTTGCCTCAGGACCTGATGGCCTATTTCATGTAGCCATCATTGATTTGAGCATACACACATACGATACATGATAACAAAGAAGAGGGTCAGTGTGTGTGTGTGTGTGTGTGGCGGTATGTTTACATTTATCAGAAGAACACACCTGTTTGGCCACTAGAGGCTCATGTGGGTGAGCTGCAGATTTGTTTTTGCCCCATGCATGCATGGATGGTTGGTTGATGTGTTTTTTGCTCTTACCGAACAGCAGAGGTTTCATACTCAGGGTGCGCATTTCGTGCACTTTGCCTGGCACCAGTGACACCCTCTGTACATGTCCCACCTGAAAGGATGAGCGATTTTAAGTGCTGCTTCATGTGTGTGTGAGCGAGTAAAGGCAGAAACGGGAGAGTGGGAGGGATGCATCATGGCATTACTCACCCTTATCCCCTCGATTCTTGTTAAGGACACATCACGCAGAAAGTCAGGCTTCGATGGCGGAGGTCCCGGCTCGGGGCGCTGCTGGTTGCTGCTCGGAGCATCACGACTTCTGCTCGTATCCTCCTGCCCGCTGCTGTAGTGCACGTAAAACAGCAGTGCGATGACATTTATGATGTATACGTGAAAAAACACCATGACCACCACGAAGTAGGAGCGGGAGCACACGCTGCTCTTGTGGCACTGGAGTCGCTCGCACGGCGGCCGGAGCGGCGGCAAGGTCGCGCTCCCGGACGGAGCGGTGTCCTCGGCGTCTTGGCTTTCCTGGTTGTCAGTCATTTTCCTGAGAGTCCAGAGGGAGCTGATACTTCCTCGGCAGCAAAGTCCATCTGATTAATCGAACGGCAGGGTGAACATTTGCTCAGAGGTGGCAGATGTGCAGACTGACAGATGTCCGGGTTTAATTAAAAGAAGAAAACCAGGCCGGCCTCTCTTCTGCAGAACTGGAGTCGTTGGAAAACCCACGGTCGGTTCATGATGAAGCCGTGCTCGGTTTAAAGCAGACAAGTGGACCAGCGCTGACACCGTGTCGTAGTGTTTTCAGCCACAGACAGCGGCGCTGCAGCCTCGGACCGTCTTGTTTACACTGCAGCAGTCCCCGTCAGCAGCGGCGGCAGGGCGCACTGCGCATCCCAAACCACGGCGGAGCTCGTCCAGCAACCCTGCTCCATAAACCCGACCCAGCATCGACCGAGTGCAACAATCACGCTTTAAAATCAAAGAGTCAGCATGTGTGAGCAAACAAAAAAACACGCCAGTCTGCACGTATCCGACAGTTTACACGCCAATGGTCGAGCTCTCCGTCTGACCGCGACAGTGTGTGCAGCGCGCAATGGTGACCTCTGGTGACCTGAAGTGATAACACAGTCCTGCTCCGGCTGGGCCCTCCACCTCTCTCTTTATCCCTCAACTGTGTAATGTTTTTTGAATAAAGGCAAATAAGGAACACTTGCTATGCTTTCCTTTTCTATCTTTTTACTCCCTTTACTGCTCTTAGTCTGTTCACTTCATGCGATGCCCTTTTACTGCTTTTTGTTTCTTTATTTACAATCTATTTATTATCCTTTACTCCTTCTGCTGGTCTTAATCTTATCTGTTCTTAACCCCCCGCTGATGTGATGTCATGCCTTTATCCCTTTCACTTGTAATTACTCACATTGTCTTTTCGTGTTTTAACATTTTTGTTAATATTTATTTATATTTTTATTTAATTTATATAATCAACAGTATTAGTTTATTCTTGCACAATTATTCTTTAAAAACTTGAATCACTTTATTTTGCAATACATGCACTGTTGAACCCCCGTACAGTTACTCTACCTCAGTTTGCACATACTGAAGCATGACAGTTAATAGTTCTGGTGGCTCGACTATCACTTAATTTCTGTGCGTGTTGTATATTCTTATATTCTTATATTAGCATTTTATTAGCATTTTAGCTCAATAGTTCTCAATAGCTTTAAACAAAATATCTCTGCTTTAAATAGCCCACATTTTTATTTTGAAAACAGGAAGTCGGTACACGCTGTAGCCGTCTTCTATCGCCGTGTGATTACTGTAAAGTCTGCAATACGGGTGCACTTGAAATGTTGGAGCGGCTTGCCCGGATCGCAGTGTACCCGGAGCGAATTAGAGGTTTAACCGGAGCGAATGTCTGTCGAATATCCAACTTAAAACTAACTTCACTGCAGTCATATTGGGGGACAAAAACATCGTCTCTGATACGGGACTGCTGTGTTTTAGCAGCTAATGCTACTACACAGACACAAACAAACCGTTAGCCTGTGGCTACAGCCAGCTGCTAATGTCACCTCCCGTTTAACAGGTTGGGCTTTCGGTCCCATATATAAAGGGACACATTTCTAACTATCCGGTTTCATACTAAAGGACCGTGGAAAATGCGCAGTCTGTAACTATTCAGTGTTACACAGCGGTGGACTAAGTTACATGTTAGCAGCTAACGCTACTTTGCACGTTAGGTCACTCCGAGTCCTCGCCGATCTCGTATGATTTTCAAATCAAACCCTAAACATGACCCATAATGTTTTCTTACCTGGTCACTAGGAAATGAGCCATGTCAGCATCTGTTGCCAACCGCAATTCAAGTTGAAGCTGCCTCCATGAGCCGAACGCGTATCCGATGTTCGGGTGCTGGCCCAGCTTTGGTCGTAATTTCGTTTCGACTGCAACTTGTCGCTGATAAAACCTTCGTTTTCTTCTTAGTATGACTTTTAAGTGGACTTTGTGTGGTGGTCGGTCGTTTTCTGTCAGTAGCAGAATCCATTACTACCAAAACACTAGTTTGAGTCCACCATTCTTGTCTTCTTCCTGTATCCAAGCCCTCCAGGACGCGCATTCAGCGTCATCTGATGTCAGGACTGCGCAGGAAATTCGGGCAGTACATTATGCAGCACACAGCCTGTTCAAGGCAACGGAGAGATACGTGGGTGGGCTCATTATTTTTGTTTATGAACGCTTCATCACCCATTAGCATTTAAAAACTTAAAATGCATGTTTATTTTTTTCAGAAATCCTCCCTCAAGTCCCTTTAAATGTAAAGTTCAGGTGAGCTAAAACAATAATTGTTCGAGAGAAATAAACTGAGGCTAGTCTTTTAAAGCTGCTCCAATAAGCAAAATGTTTCGTTTCAGGTTTTTTTAATTGAGAAATTTTCCTGCCAGGATAAGATGATACACTTCATGTAGGCCTAATAAGCATTAATTTACAGCTTAACATTAACGTTTCGCCATGTTCTGTTATTAACCGTTAGTGTTATCTTAAACTAGCTGTCTTGTCTGGGTAAAGCTAACTAGCTGCATCTAGAAAACCAAGGTAGCCATACCTTTAGTTAGCTCTTAAAAGTATTACGTTCAGCATCTTTAGTAATTGTGAGTAATATTGTGAAACAGTATTGTTTAAACCATACCTGAAAAAAAAAAAAGAAAAAAAATTAGACAGTAGCTGTCAAGCTTTAGACAAATCTTTGAAGGCTGGTAGTGCTCATCATAGCAGGAAACTGAGACTGGTGATGAAGGACCATGGACCATTTAGCCACTTGGTGTCAGTAAACAGAGCAATAGAATTAATGTGGTAGTTTGGGAAATTAGACATACTCAAAATCCAGAGACAGTGACAGATGTTTTAAAAATGTTAACTTAAGAAAAATGAAAAAAAAATATATACATCAATATGCACAAAAATACATGCAAGTATGCATAGTCTTAAGTGTATGTATAGTAAGGATCACAAGGTATACACATTTATAGAGAAGCAAAATTTTGAATTTGAGGATGTTAATTTAAAGGAATGTTGAATATTTGCATGTTTGGGCCTGTGGGCCATACTGAAGATCTGTGATGTAAATATGTACAGTATGATATTGTCTAACATTGCCATGTAGTATATTTGTCTATGTTTGATTCTTATATTTATGTTTATATTTGTGTGTCTTAAATGGGCTAAATTACATCAGAAATCAGTGTCAGCCCTTAAAGGCTTCAAAAAATGTAAATATGTAAGAATGTTTGATATTCAATCATTAAATCATTCAAAAATGAGAGGAAAGACGCAAAAGATTCAACAGTCTATCTAGTTTTTATTGACTTTTGGTAATCACAGCATGCTTAACATGCTTGAGTGAACAAGTAACAAGACATTCATATTGTATGACATCATGTTACTGGTTAAACTTGATTTCTTCCTCACTCCTCTGCCTCTTTGGACTGAAATGACAGAACAGAACAATGGCAAGTAAAACATTTAGCCATAAAACTAAATGCAAAGATTAAAAGAGTATTTCATCAAACTTGATTCATTTTGGACAGTTCTTTTTTTACCTTGCCAATTTCACGACTCTTTGCTCTCAGCTTGTTGACCTGGGACTCGGCGATGTCAGCACGCTCTTGAGCCTCCTCCATCTCATGCTGCACCTTCCTGTACCTGGTGAGGTGACTGTTGGCCTGCTCCTCCTGTATGTTAAACCAAAGTGAGGTCAAAACCTGTGAACTGAGAGTGACATTGACGGAATGTGTATAGTTATGAGGATTCATATACTCACAGCCTCCTCAGCCTGTCGCTTGTAGGATTTCACTTTCAGCTGCAGCTTGTCCACCAGATCCTGAAGTCGGGCAATATTCTTCTTGTCCTCCTCAGTCTGTTGTAATGATCAGGATAGCAGAACATTTTTATACAAAAATTAAATTGGTTTAAGCCAACTGTTTTATTTCCTGTATATTATACGGACCATTAGTACTAGTAGTTTAGGTATTAGTGTTGTTGTTGTTGTTGTTGTTGTTGTGGTGTGTTGTTAAAGAGAAACAAAAAATAATTTACCTGGTAGGTGAGCTCCTTTACTCTTCTTTCATATTTTCGCACTCCCTTGATAGCATCAGCACCACGCCTCTGTTCAGTATCAACTTCAGCCTCCAATTCTCGAACCTTGAGTGCAGAAGAACACAGTGATTAAAAAATGCTATTCCGGCTTACAGTTAATATGAATAGACTGGTCCTCATGGCACTTACCCTAGCCTCCAGTTTCTGGAGCTGCTTCTTGCCGCCCTTCATGGCCAGATTCTCAGCCTCATCCAGACGGTGCTGCAGGTCCTTCACTGTCACCTCCAGGTTCTTCTTCATCCTCTCCAAATGAGAGCTGGTGTCCTGCTCCTTCTTCAGCTCTTCAGCCATCATGGCAGCCTGAATTGTAACATTTTATGTTCTCTGATATAGGTAAGCCTGTTGCAGTCTAATCTTCCATTTGCTAGAGTTCTAAATACAGTTGGGAAATTGCCCAACGTAAAATGTTACATAAGGATGTCTTTCACACTGTATATTTGTGCATATATATAGTGAGGTGTTAGGATGACTCACATCAGTGATGGCCTTCTTGGCCTTTTCTTCAGCATTTCTTGCTTCCTGGACAGCATCTTCCACTTCACCTTGGATCTGAACAAGGTCAGTTTCCAACTTCTTCTTGGTGTTGATGAGATTGGTATTCTAAACAAATGATAGTTTTGATTACATACTGTAATTTTCATTTGTCAGATGTTTAATGTTTCATTTAAAAAATCTTCACTTACCTGGGAGTGCAGCAGTGCCACACGTTCACTGACATCAACCAGCTCCTGTTCAGCCACTTTGCGGCTTCTCTCCGTCTGCTCCAGTGCAGCTCTCAGCTCCTCGATCTCTGCCAGCATCAGGCTGTTCCTGCGCTCCACTATGGCAACCTGCTCCTTCATGTCCTCCTGGCATCTGATAGCTTCATCAAGATGTAGCTGGGCATCCTAAAAAAATAATAATGAAAAAAATTTTTTGCAATTCTGCCTGAATAAATGAAACTTTGCCTGCAGTTATTTTTAGTAAACCAACGTACCTTAAGCTGTCCCTGCACGTTTCTCAGCTGTTTCTGGGATTCAGCGGCCTGGCGGTTGGCATGGCTCAGTTGAATCTCCATCTCATTCAGGTCTCCCTCCATCTTCTTCTTGATTCTCAAGGCATCATTCCTGCTCCTGACCTCAGCATCCAAAGTGGTCTGCATAGACTCAATCACCCTCTGGCTGTTCCTCTTGATCTGCTCCATCTCCTCGTCCTTCTCTGCAAGTTTTCTGTCGATTTCACTCTTGACCTGGGTGAGTTCAAGCTGAATGCGGAGGATCTTGGATTCCTCATGCTCCAGGGTTGCCTAGACAAAAACAAAAATATGTTGTGTGACTTGAGCATAATTTAAAGTTCTGTTTAATAAGAAAAGTTTTGTCAGACGTTACCTCTGCCTCTTCAAGTGAGGTCTGGAGTTCGGTCTTCTCTGTCTCTACAACCTTTTTCCCTTTCTCCAGTTCATGTATAGTCTTTCCACTCTCGCCGATTTGCTCGGTTAGATCAGAGATCTCCTCTGTAAGAAACAAGGTGGTTAAACATTTGATGTTAGTCTGAGCTCATAGAGCCTCTTCATTAAACTTGTTGGCCCACTGGGTGGCGCTATCTTCCACACTTTTATGACACTGCCCTAGTAAATGTATTGACTTAGAATTCTGCTTTTTTTAAACGTTGCATACGTTGCAGGTTCTTGTTCTCCCTCTTCAGTGTCTCAAGATGGTCCAGAGCTTCTTCATATGAATTCTTCAGCTTGAACATCTCAGTGCTGAGAGAACGAGCTTCTTTTTGAGATCCCTCGAGCTCTGCCTGGCATTCCTCATACTTCTGCTTCCACTCTGCAAGAACCTGAAAATGTAAATAATTTACAATTATATTTTTACATGGCTATCTTCATTTAAGGCCACAAGGCATGAATAGATATCTAACCTTGTCAAAGTTTCTCTGCTTCTTGTCAAGGGTAGCAGCCAGAGCATTAGCTCTCTCCACGTCGATCATCAGGTCTTCCACTTCACCCAGCAGTCTCTGTTTGGTCTTTTCCAGAGAGGCACATTTTGCATTCACAGCCTCAATGGACTCCTCTGCATCCTGAAGACGCTGGGCAAGCTTTTTCCTGTTAAAAATATTTGATTCATGATCTATCAGATGATGAATCCCCAGTTTGGTCTCTTATGGTGCAGCAGCATTCAAGTAATCCAGTGTCACTTCACTGGCCCCACTACCCTTAAGTAAACGCTATTGGGCGAATAACCCAATTATTTATAGCTCTCTAAAGCTATGGTCTCAATTTAGAATCCATTTTAAACTTAAACAAGCTCTAGTTTATAGTATGTTTATCTTTATCCCTAATAGTTTTTTTTATCATATTTTTTATTCAAATTGTTATTTTTTTATTTCCCATATCTCTCTATTATTGTCTCTATTTTTTGAGACTTACTCTTGTGCTGCTACTTATTCCCTCTGTACTGCTATGTTACCTGCGAATTTCTCCCAAGGGGATCAATAAAGGAACATCTTAATCTTAATCATCTTTATCTATTTGCATCAGACATGGTTTGTTGCAGTTTAAGTATCACGTGCAGTCGAGGCCAAGCTAGCCTTAGTGACATGTTTTGGTTATGTTCATTTTGACCCAATTTTGGGATATATTTAATACCTTTTCATTTATGTGTAATACGGTTATTAATCCTGACCCACTGACTACATTGTTTGGTGTAGTCCCGCGAGAGACGCCAATAACAACCTTCCAGGCTGAAGCTATAGCATTCTCATCCTTACTTTCCGGACGTCTGATAGTCTTTAGTAGAGTTAAATACACTGCCCAAGGCTATTATGAGGTCTGGCAACCATTCCTGTCCTATTTGAGATTGAGTTCCCTCCCATTAATACAAGGTAGCTCCCCCACAATTTTAATTAATTTTTTAAATTTATTTATTTATTTTTATTATTGTTTTCATTGTTGGAGTATATGTGCCAGTGTGATCGTGCAATATATGTTAAAATCACAACAAATATTTTAATAATAAGTACATTAATCAGTATATTATCACTTACATGTATTAGTTGTGGGTGGACAAAGTTAAAACTGTAATGCCTTACTTGGCCTCCTCCAGCTCCTCAGTGCGCTGAATAGCATCAGTCTCATATTTGGTTCTCCACTGAGCCACCTCGCTGTTGGCCTTGGACATTGCACGCTGCAGCTCAGCTTTGGCCTCCTGCTCCTCCTCATACTGCTCTCTGAGCAGGTCGCAGTCATGACGAGATGACTGAACAGCGTGAGCCAGGGCGTTCTTGGCCTTACAAAGAAATAGAGACATTATTAGTAACTAAAATACAGCTGACTTCAAGCTGTGAACTGAGCTATCTTTAATCATGTAACATTGCAGCTCTGCGGTCGTGTTTTTTTAAGTGTGCACATACTTTAACCTCCTCTTCAATATGCCTCTTCATCTCCTCAATCTGCTGAGTGTAAGCCTGCTTGCTCCTTGTCAGCTGAGAGACCAGGGCTTCTTTCTCTTCTAGTTGGCGACTGATTTCACCTAAGGGTAGATGGAGAATTACAACTATTCTAATCTCGAATACCGGCATTATTTTGGAAATATGCGATATACATAAAATGTATTTTTCTCACCATTCTCAGTTTGCAGTCTTGCCCTTTGCATCCCAATGTCATTCAGTTGTCGCACATGTTCTTCATTTTTTGTCTTCAGTTCACTCAGTTGATCTTCAAGAGTACGACACATTTTCTCCAGGTTGGCCTGAAATTCACAAAAGTTATGTTGATTTAAAGTAATGCTATGTAGTCTCACTCTGTGTGAGCCGAATACAGAAGGAAGTGTAGCAGAGTACATTTTGTTGACTCAGTTGCAAGTGACATGCGTTTGACTTCACCTTTGCTTTCGCAACATTCTCCATATTGCTGCTGAGGTCATCGATCTCCATCTTATACTCGCTTTTCTCCTTCTCCAGCTTCTGTTTGACTCTCTGGAGGTTATCAATCTGCTCTCCCAGCTCTGCCACACTGTCGGCCTGCTTCTTGCGCAGAGCTGCAGCGGTGGCCTCATGCTGCAGGGTGGACTCTTCGAGATCACGCCGAAGCTTCTGAAACTCAGCCTCACGCTTCTTGTTCATCTCGATCTGCACAGCCGTTGCCCCGCCAGCTTCTTCAAGCCTCTCGCTGATCTCCTCAAGTTCCCTGGAGAGATCAGACCTCTGCTTCTCCACCTTGGCCCGAGCAGCCCGCTCAGCCTCAATCTCCTCCTCCAGCTCCTCAATGCGAGCCTAATATTTGATATGTTGAAATGAAAAAATCATAAACAAAACCACATTCTTATATAATTCTGTGCACCCGTCTGGGTCGTCCAAAGGTAGGGGAGTGCAGTCATTGATACTATTAAGATACCGTACCAACCTGAAGTTCTTTGATCTTTTTCTGAAGCTGAGCAGAAAGTACTTGCTCATCCTCAATCTTTCCAAGAAGCTGGCTTGTTTCAAAGTCCTTCCTGTGAGAAGAGAAATGTATACATAACATCAAGCATTAATTTTCTATTTTGAAGTAAGCAAAATGGAGTTGAGAATTTGACTAATACAGATGTTTTGACTGTCTATTGTTAGTCTTAAAATCATTGATAGAATAGGATTTATTCTGGCTACTTTATGCTGGACAAATATAAATCGGTCAGACATGAACACATTGTATTAAACATTGAGTTAAATTACACTCACTTCTTTATTTTCTCCTCAGACTGCTGCTTGTCATTCTCCAGATCCATTATTGTCTCCTGGGCCAATTTAAGATCCCCTTCAAGCTTTCTTTTCGCTCGTTCAAGATCCATACGGAGCTTCTTTTCTTGCTCCAGAGAACCCTCAAGCTATTTTAACAGAGACGATTATTATTATTTTCTGTTTTTCATTCTCAAAGGGACTAAAAACACTGCTGCTTTTACATACATCATCCACTTGCTGCTCCAGCTTGGTCTTGGCCTTCGTCAGAGTGTTGACTTTGTCTTCCTCTGCCTGCAGGTCATCAAGGGTCTGCTGATGGGCCTCTTGGAGGGCTTTCTTCTCTTTGGTCAGCTTGGCAATGGTCTCATCTTGAGATGCCATTTCCTCAACCAGGTTTTTAACCTGTATTCAATATGTTGTAAGAATATTTTTAATTTGAGTATTCAGCCAAAAGCAGCAGTCTTTAAGACCTTAAGATATGGATATACCAACCTTGTTCTCAGTGGCATGTTTCTCCTTCTCTACTTTGGCCAGGGTGAGCTCCAAATCATCAATGTCTTTCTTCAACTCAGAGCACTCATCCTCCAGCTTTCTCTTCTTTGCAGTCAGCTCAGCATTCATTTCCTCCTCATCCTCCAGTCTCTCAGCCGTCTCTTTAACTTTGGCTTCAAGCTGGATTTTTGCTTTAATGAGCCCCTCACACCTTTCCTCTGCATCACTGAGGTTTTCAGTTTCCTTAAAGTCAACACAAACAGGTTCAAGTCTTTGAAAATTCAGTAATCTGATGTAGGATAGTTAGCAGACATGCACAAGAAGTGCAACAACTTACAGACTGCACTTGCAACAACAGGTCATTCTTCTCCTGCAGCAGAGAAACCATCTTCTCCTCTAGTTCTTTCTTCTTCGCCAGAGCCTTCGTCAGATCCTCTTTGGTCTTCGCGAAATCCTCTTTCATTTGGGCCATTTCTTTTTCAGTCTCTGCACTCTTCAGCAGAGGCTTAATCTTGAAATAAAGCTTCATCCATGGCCAGGTTTTGACATTCATGAATGCACGAATGTTGTACTGGATACCGTAAATGGCCTCCCTGGAGAAAACAGGTATAAAGGTAAAAATAGATTCATTTAGATTCTTAAAGCTCTATTAATAAGAAGTATGTATTGGAATTCAAAAGTAAATATTTGTCTTGAAAATCATAATCATGCTGTCATCTACAAATATGCTCTCGCCCTTAGATGTGTGAAGCTAAATATGCACAGTACCTGCGCTCCATCATCTTGACAAACTCTCTCCTCATGAGGAATCCTCTGCAGAGAGCCTGAGTCATTGTGACCAGGATTGCAAGTTTCTCATCTCTCATCTCCTCGAGAGTTCCCAGCAGGCCAGCTTTGAAGAACACCTAAATCCAAGTGTTATTTGATATGAACTGTTAAACTTAATAGCAGCTAAAGGAAAAAAAGCACCTGTAAGAAACAAACAGATTACCTTCGTGTGTCCAAACTTGTATTGAGTGTGGTCAACTTCAATAGAGCCCAAGAGTTTCTCAGAGGCCTTTTTGTTGTCGATGAATTGTCCCTCAGGAATGACACTAGCATTCAATACTTTGTATCTGATTTGAGGGAAAATTATCAATGATGAGTTATTATTATAATATTAATTAACGTATGGTTCATCTTAATAAATACCTCTGCTTGAAGTCACCATAGAGGATTCTGCTGGGGAAGCCTTTCCTGCAGATCCTGATACCTTCCAGCACACCGTTACACCTCAGCTGGTGGATGACCAGGAAGTTCTCCATCAGACCTTAAAAACATGCCAAGGTCAGTCTTGTGTTGACTGTGTTTAATTGCATAAATTAGTGCTGATATTCCCTTACCAGGAGTCTTTGATTCATTTGGAATCAAACAACGCACAAAATGAGGATGAGTGCTCCTTAAGTTGGTCATCAATTTGCCTAAATTCTCCTGAAATATGAAAATAGATTAAGTTTTTCATGAGTAGCATTTGGGAATGTTGTAGTTTAATGTTGCTCTGTAGTTATGTACTGATGTAGTCGTTTTGCGATGCTTACCCTGAACAGAGCAGATACAGTCTGAAAAGACCCACCCTTCTTTTTGGCTCCTTTTTTCCCACCACTCTCAGCTGTACCATGAAGATAACATTTGAATTACCAATTTTAACAAATGTAATGCATTTCATTTAAGCTTGAGATCAATCAAAAATATTTACCATCTGCTGAGGCATGTGATGCATACAGGTGAGCCAACAGTTTGGTTGAAGACTTCTGGTAGAGCTGAACAACTGAGTCATTCAGGGGGTCTTTGTTTTTGTCTAGCCAGCCTTGGACATTGTAATCAACAGTGCCAGCGTAGTGTACCAGGGAGAAATGGGCCTCAGCTTTGCCTTTGGCAGGTTTTGGTTTTTGGAAGGGGGCACTTTTACCAAGATGCTGGTCATATAGCTTGTTCTTGAAGGTGACATCTGATGCCTTGGGGAACATGCACTCCTCTTCAAGGATGGAGAAGATGCCCATTGGCTGAAATGATGAAATTATTATTTCAAAGCCGTCAAGTCACCAGATTGTTTCTGCGTTTGTGAAAATACAGCATGTGGCTCACCTTCTCAATGAGCTCAATGCAGGCAGCCAAATCCATACCAAAGTCAATGAACTCCCATTCAATTCCCTCTTTCTTGTACTCTTCTTGCTCCAGGACAAACATGTGGTGGTTGAAAAACTGTTGCAGTTTTTCATTGGTGAAGTTGATGCACAGCTGCTCCAAGCTGTTGAACTGAAGAATTTGAAATATCAAAGGCCTTAAGTACCAGTAACTGAAAAAATGAAATTATTTGTATTTTCAGCTTTAATTATAGCTGTATAAGATTATGTTGTATCAGCTGAGCATACTTACATCGAAAATTTCAAACCCAGCAATATCCAGGACACCGATGAAATAGCTTCTGGGCTGCTTGGTATCCAGCATCTCATTAATTCTGACGACCATCCACAAGAACATTTTCTCATAGACAGACTTGGAGAGAGCCATGACGGAATTGTTGACCTTATTTTACAAGTAAATAATATAAGGATGATGAGAAATTGAACACTTTTCAAAGCTTGAACAGGTTACAATGCATGAAAAGCTATAATCCAAAGAGCTCTATGAGAGCCATGGTTGCCATGTGAGTCTATAAGCAAAGTCAGAACTAAAATATCTTTATGTAAAAGTATCTTTAAATATGAAATGGAGAGAAAGAATCTGTATGTATTAATTTGTTTTGGTTATTTGCTTGCATTCTTGTTGATATATCGTACCTGAGGGACAGTCTGACCTTTGGTCACAAACTCATTCCCAACCTTCACTCTGGGGTAGCAAAGTGCTTTTAGTAAATCAGCAGAGTTCAGACCCATGAGGTAGGCGATTTTATCTGCCACTGAAAGAAGAACGCAAATTGTCATCATTTATGAAGTAACATATTCTAGGAAAACCTCAAGTTCTCTGTCAAGGGTCAAAAACTTGATTACTATTCAAGCTCATGATATGTGACTTTCATACCCTCAGTGCCATCAGGTTCAGCCTGCTCTTCACGCTGCTTTTGCTTGAACTTCATGTTACCATGATGCATCACAGCTCCAGTCAGCTTGAAAATGCTTGCCTTCTCTTCTGCAGTGAAGCCCAGGATGTCAATGGCAGTCTATGAAAAGTTTAAACCAAAACTTAAACTTAAACGTAATCAAACACTGTTGCCTTGTACACAAAAATGTTTAGAATCTATGTACAATTGTAATATTGCTTACTTTAGTTTAAAGCATAAAGCAGCACGGTTTTGAAAATAACTGAAAATGCATTAATTAAAATTAAGTCTTCCTTACATCAGTGGCTATGAATTCTTCAATGTCATCGATACTCTTGACAGTGATTTCCCCCTGACTGATCATGTGATAGTCGTATGGGTTAGTCGTAATCAGGAGAGCCTCTGAAGAAAGGGAAAAAAATAAATGTAACTTTAACAGAATATATAAGAATTCATACACTATTGGACTGCAGACTGCAAAAAACTGACAAAATGATTCACTAATCTCACACCTATCAGCTCAGGTTTGTGGCCTGTCGTGAGCTGATAGAAGATGTGGTAGCTCCTCTCAGCAGACAGCTGGAACGTCACTCGAGACTTCTCCAGCAGATCTGTAGAACAAAGCAATAAAACTGGTATACAGTGTGTTCTTTCATTAAATCTTCCGTATAAAGAAAGGCTGAAAGCTTACATGTTTCAATATCAGCTGAAGCCAACTTCCCAGTTGTTCCAAAATGGATTCTGATGAATTTACCCTGCAGACAAAATTTATGATTTACTCTGCAGAGGACTAAAATCATGTTAACCTACCAAAAAGTATTGAGTGCTATTTAAACACAAACAGCTTGTGTAAAGACAAACAAAAATGTCGGCAGACCATGTTGAAAACAGACACCATTTTAAAGCAACAGGTCAAAAACTTACGAAGCGGGATGAGTTGTCATTCCTCACAGTTTTGGCGTTACCATAAGCCTCCAGCAATGGGTTGGCTGCAATGATTTGATCTTCCAGCGACCCCTTAAAGCAGTATTACATGACATGTGTTTGTATTCACATTATGATAGATATCACAGACATATATGTAGGCTATATGTACTGTATATCACAATATTAACCTGCATTTTTCCAGCAACTGGCTCAGCTTTCTTGCTTCCTCCAGCCACTGCGATTGTCGCAAAGTACTGGATGACACGTTTGGTGTTGACAGTCTTTCCTGCACCAGATTCTCCACTAGGTTAAGGGGTGTGTTCATAAATATTATTTAAAATCACTAACACTACTGCTGTTAATTATAATTATAGATAATAATAATTATAGATAATAAAAAATTGTCACTTACGTAATCAGGATGGACTGGTTTTCTCTATCTGCAAGACATCAAAATGTTACACATTTTTACACAAACAGGATTCGACTTCTATGAGAGTACAGTTGTGTATTTATGGACAGACAGGAGCTTGCAATCTCTTTAATACCTTGGAGCATGAACTGATAGGCATTGTCTGAGATGGAGAAGATGTGGGGTGGAGCCTCAATCCTCTTTTTGCCTCTGTATCCTGCTACAACCATTGAATCGTACACTGGGAGCCACTTGTAGGGGTTCACAGTGACGCAGAACAGCCCTGAGTAGGTCTGTGGAGAGAGTGAAGATTTACCAACACGTGTCTTCCTGTAGCCATATTTTTATCTTCTGATCTAACAATCAGGCCAAACTCACGTAGATCATCCATGCTGCATAACGCTCTTTGAGGTTATACAGCACAGAGGGCTCACTGAGGTGGGTCATCATGGCCATGTCCTCAATCTTATCAAACTTGGGAGGGTTCATGGGGAAGACTTCAGTGTCTTTGACAGTGATGGACTGTAAGAAGAAACACAACAGTAAGCTTAGTTACAGTCCAACAGTCATTCACATGTCTGTCTAAATTTTTGAAGTCATTATTTCAAATAGTTAAATATGTCACAGCAGTCCAGATTCTGCAGTAGAAATGTTAGGAGCTGTTAAACATTTAATCCTAGAGTCTTAGTTCCCACCTTTCCACAGAGAGTCTCCACGGTGGCTTTGCCACCCTCCCTCTTAACAAGTTTCCCCTTGAGGTACATCTCTGCTGGCTCGGTCACAAAGTACGCTGTTTTAGCATCAAAGGGAGAGTTTTGAGCTTCAAGTCTCTCTTTTTCTGGCTTGCGGAGGTACATGGCCGCCGCGCCAAAACACTCCATCTCGGGGTCCGGCATGATTTCTTACTGCATAAGAGGAAACAATACAATAGTCATTCATTTTAAATGCCAGGAGAGTAGATGGGTGTGTGCCCTTATAGTGATTTCTATAATGTCTGGTATTACTGTTGTCAAATAAATGCTCCACCATTAAAATTAGTTTGATACAGGTAACTACTTGCTAGAACAATACAATGAGGTTCATAGGGGACAGGCGTTATATTAATAAAGTCATTATTAACTCTTCTCTGGGACAGATAAGAAGCTTAATTTACCTTGGATGACACCAGGTATGCAGGGGTTTTCTGTGAGCTTTCAGTACAGACTTCTGAAAAAAGGAACAAATATATAAGGTTCACAAAGAATATTTCTGAGTTAACTTTATCATACTACATTTAAAATGTGATTTAAGTATAATGATAAGACTTTAATATAATATACTTATATTTACAATATAAAGTTGATAGAAATGGTAAATGGCACTATTATGAGTATAACATCTTGTAATTCAGTTGGAATTTAATGACTAGATACATTTGAGCTGCAAAGAAACTTACCTTTGCTGGGTGCCTGTCCTTGGTGGATGTTTGCTCTGCCTTTTTATACGGAGTGATGGGAGCCTATCACATGTGTGTTTCTTTATTTGGTCATGTCACTGGTATGATGCTTAAGAATCTCTGTCTCTTACCTCTAGCTGTCACATTGCATAGTTTAAGGATGTCTTCTGTGCCAGATCATTGTCAGGCTTGGAATTTGTTGGGAATTCAAGGTTTAATTTTTAGAAATATTCATATTCCTGTGATTATTCGAAAACAATAAGGCTCTTGTGTTTTCTTTAGCATTGTCTTTTATAATAATTGTTGTAGTACATTGTGAAGATGGCAGCAACATTTTGAGATATATCTATCGTTTTTTTTTTAAGTTATGAGTTTTTTACATGCCCATGCAGCAAGCATATGTGAAGTTGGTTTGTTTTTTAAATGTTGCTGTGTATGCACAGAAGGTACAGATGTGAAGTTGGTTCAGTTCTTGTTCGTGGTTAAGTCGGTAGTCACAGGCAGTCCAAAGGTGTGACTAATGCATCTCTTTTATGGTCCCTGGCACAACAGTAGCCCCTTGCAATGCTTTGGAGAACCTTTAAAAAGTCAATGGTGTACTGTTTCAGAGTCCTCCCAAGTCAGAAATTATTATAAATGAAATGAGTGCCAATGAGCTTTAAAGAAAAGACTGGATTGGCAGGGGATTACTTCTCACAACAGTGCCAACAGCTGTTCTTATTCTTGTTCTCATGGGAAACACAAGGGAGACTGACCATAAATGTAGAGCGAATGAGTGATGGATACCAGCTCTACTTCCTTTTTGTTTTTCAAGTCATCTCACCATGAAGGCCTTTTGTGTGCATAAAAGTTGAGTATGTACATGAAGGTTCTTAGTCAGTTATCCAGGTCATGGTATTATCTGGATACCTTTTTCCGGAAAAAGTCCAATGTCCCACAATTTAGTACTTAGTACTGCAAAGTTGAGTCTGTTTACGGCACTTAATTCTAAGCTGTTTGTTTATTAAAAGTCTTCAATATGTGATGGGATAGAAGATGCTGTCATAGATGGCAAGTGCAGCAGAAGGATTTTGCCAATAACATGGCACACAGCCGGGAAAGTTTAAGAGTGTGGGTAGACAAGACAGCCAGTAGGCACTGGTTCCATTGGAAAGAGTTTAAGAAATTCTGAAGTGGTTACCAACAAGATATAATGAGCTTCTGTCTTCATTGTTACATGATACCTGCTCTGAAATCTTCTGTCTTATAAGGGCTAAACTCAAAAATAGCACAAGGCTTGATTTGATGCCTCAAACAAATGCCACATGCTCAAGAGGCTTATTGTGTTTTAGGGTCTTTGATCTCTCTGTCTGCCAGTTTCTCCATATGTCAAGCAGAAACAACTGGGGTCGCCATAACAAACCAGAGTGTTGAGTGACATTGCAGTCCACGAGCTGGACACATTTATGTTGTAAGTACATGTATTTTTAATTTATTTTGAACATTCTTTTAATATATTTGTGAATTGTAATTCTGCATTGTCATTAGATTATACTTGTTAAAGGTCAGATTCTATGGGAAGGTGTTGGTTAACCTGGTACACCATCTGGTTCTCTTGGTTGTTTTTTGGATGATAAAGTAAAATACCTCAAAGGCCTTGCTAAAGTTAGGTCTCAGTGTTGCATTTTGACACTGGCAACTTGTCCATCTCGAAGTAGAGCTCCTGGGATTATAGTGTGAAACGATGAGAGGTGGGGTGTGACCATGAATCTGTCTCAAACTGTCTCTTAGGCATACATGATACTTCGGAAGCTTCAGCCTCATATGAAATTTGGCATCATCATGAAAAATGCTATAAGATACAATGTGGTCGCATTTTTGTGACATCCTGATGATTACTTGCTGATCCTAAACTTCTTTGAGCAGTCTAATCTAAACTAACTTTCCACTGTGACTACAGTAGAGTGTTGATGTCAGTTCCTGGACAGTGCTAATGACTGTCACATGGAAGTGTGTGTTGATGTTGCTGGTGGGGGTCACTGCCATCATATAAACACCAGAGGGAGGCTCAAGTTGCAAAGGTGTAAACATGCTGATGTGTTACCAGCTTCTTTATCACTATCATCATCCCCTGGTCCCTTTACATTATATCATATCACCTACTTACACTGAGAGCATGAAATAGTAAGTATTCTCATATTATTTATTATTGATCATTGATAGATATCCATTTAAAGATATGACTAAACTTTATGTTTTGTCTTTACTTTGTTCCGTCTTTACTTTGTTCCTTTTTAAGGCATGTTTGGATCTATTCCACCCCACATTGGACAGAAGACAGAAAAACACCCTGGACAGTCTATCATAACCCCAAAATGGTATGACACATTTATAGATTTTTATACACAGCTTGTGTACTTCTTTAGAAGTTTTACTAGCTAGATGTAAGCAGCTGTTTGTGTTTTTATCTCTGATGAATGATGTGTATATATTATGTTTTAATATAGTGAGCCACAGAGACCACTAACATCATCTTGTATAAACTCTCTTTAGAGTGATATGTGATTTCAAATGTAGTGAAGTATTGTAGATCACAGTAAACTAGAATTTAAGCTTATTTAAATTAATATTGGGCAGATTTCATAATGCAGTTCAAGCAAATGATTTGAAATGTGATGCAGAGTTCTATTACAAGACGGTTATGTGTACTCAGCTGATGTAATGCAGCCAGTTTAGACCATGAAATATTCATCAGTTAATTCACTCAGGCATCCTTCTGAAGGGGGCCAAAAGTGAGCATAGCAGTTGTGTTTTTTGTTAAAGGGGGTACTCCAGTGATTCAATATTGGGAAACTCACAAGATGCACATTAAAGGATAGGTTCACAGTCTTTCACATGCCTCTGTGTATCTACATTGAAACTATTACTGCTATCTGTAATTAGTCCCTTTTTTGTGTAAAAAAAGAAAAAAAAGTATATCAGAAGACAATATGTGGCTTGTGAGTGTTGTTTTTAACATAGGCATGAAAAATTGTGAACCTGTCCTTTTTAAAAGAAGAAACGTCAGAATCAAAGCAGCAGACACAAAGCTACTCTGACTTTTAGTCCCTTGTATGGGTCATGTTTCAAAACTACTGGATGCTATTTAGCCATCTAGTTTGTGACACAGACATTCCATTCAAATGTATAATCTCAAAACTTGTTTTGTTTTTCCAAACTTTGTAAAGACCCTCTTTCTCCTTGTAAACCAACTGTCTTACAAATGATTTACAAGTTTATTTACAAGGAGAACTAACTAAACCAACTAACTGATACACTATTATTCATTTATTTTACAGGAAGTGGAAGAAAAAGAAGAAGAAAAAGGATGAGACACAGGATGAGAGAAACTCAGAGAGACAGATAGCTCAAGGTAACACTAACTACTCAAGTTTTTTTTTTTAAGAACAAACTGGAAAATACTTAATGATTAAGTGAAATAATACCAGCAATTCTCAATAAATCATCCAAATTACATTTATTTGCATTGGTGTGCACAACTCCAGTTATGAATCTGGTAAATTGACAGTTTATGTAATTAAAGGAATCCCTGATCAAAAAGTTCTGGTTAAGGGAACACAGCAATATGGGGAGGCTCATTTAGAAATGAGCAAACATGATATCTGAATGTAGAAAAAAACACTTACCTGTAGGGGACAAAGATGACCACTGTTACAAATATTACTAAATCCAGGATGAAGCAAAATATAGACAAATCCACTCCTATTGTACAAACTTTTATAAACATTTTAAGAATAAACATTAAACATGAACATGATATTTTAGAGTAACTCACCAGAGACAACTATCTAAATTGGTTTTATATGCCTGTCATTTATTATGGGCATATGGAATAGGCATTTGAATCTAATCATAATTAAAATGAAATCTTGAAGGTATACTAGTCAGGATTTGCTGATTGCTGTCTGTAAACACCCCTTTTAAAGTTATCCGCTCCTCACCAGCTCAAGGGGTGAGACAGAGAGAGAGAGAGAGAGGGGCACCATCGCATTGAATCAGAGGAATTTAACATTATTTTCCATTATTTCACAGTGGTTATGTTCTACAGAATGAATAGATAGACCTTACCTCCACACAACCCTTTGGCTTTTGTGTGAATACAGCCAAAATGCATGTTACTGTACAACCTGTCTGCTGTTTGCCTCTCTGTACTACCTGTGTGTGTGTAGCTCAGCCACGCCCTTGGTCAAACAGGCACACAGACCTGCAGCTCTTGGTACATCAATGGCAAACCAAGAGCAGAAGAGCGACACAAAGACAGCGTTGAAACCTGGTCTCATCCTGTCCACCCACTGTCCAAAGGTTGACACCCAGAAACGTCTCAAACACACCAAAATACTAAGAAAATGAGAAAATACAGGCAGAGGGCAGGGTCTTCGTAGATATAGACGCAGACTTTTTGTTTTGTTATAGGAGGAATCCTGCATAGTGTACCTTTTTTAAAATGAATAAAAAATACGATAAGTTATAGTCCCTTATGTACTGACACACACCTGAAAGAGAAAGCTAGATGAAGCGCAAATCTCATGCAGAAAAGTCCTATGTTAAATCCCATGTTAACTTGACATGTCACTCAATTAACATTGGGCACCCAAAGTTATGTTACGCTGTGTCATGAAAGGACTAGGTAAAAGCCTAAAGCCTTAAAAAGATACATTTTTGTAAGATAGTTAAAGTTGGGATGAGTGATTCTGGGGAAAGATAGGTGATTGTTGGTTGATTTCGGGGTTATCAAAAACCAACAACCTTGGAATGAGTTCATTCATTCACTGTCACCCTCATGTACTCATGTCTCTGTTTGGGTAGATCTAGAATAAGCTGAAAATTGGGAGGAATTGCCTGGCATTCCTGATTCTCGGGTCAGCAAACTTGACTAAACAAACCTTAATTGCTTTTACAAGCTAATTTAGAAGCTAATCATTACTCAGCAACCACCCTCTGACTATGAAAGAGTTGACCTGGTTTAAGTGACTTTCAGTTCTCCGTTCAAGGGACCATGTTACATTCATTTTAGCACATAGCATTTCACATGGCTGAAGTTGATATCTCTACCTACATTTAAGTTGATACAGAAGGTATACACTTTTAGGTCAGATGAGCAGACCGTCACCATACTATCACTGCTTCACATATTAACAAAAAGCCATTATATGGTGTACAAAACATATTATACAATTTTACAACTTCTCAAATGAAAGAAATGTCAGAACAGTAACATCTTAGCAGCGTCAATCTGGCAATGAGAAAAGGTGCAAACTGAAGGTATATTTTTCATGATTCAGAAAAGGTTATAAAACATCAACGCATAGACAACTTTGCATTATCCATAAGTCAACACAGATATCATGCCTGTATTTAGTCCACTTCAGTATTATAAATAATACACATCTAAAGACTGGCACTGCTATGATAAGTACATTACACCCCACCTGTAAATATTTAACTTACTTGAACTCAGCTGCTTTCAGTTTTTTAAACGCAATTCAAAATGTTTCTTCTCACTAAGAAAAGCTTCACTCTCTGTCTCTCTTCCTTTCTCGTTCTCTGCCCTTACTAATATGAATTTCTCTCACACGCAAGAGAAGCACAGACACATGCACACACACTAACACACACAAACAAAATTTGCAATGTGCGGCATAACACCTGCACAGAGATGTCTCATTTATCACACACAAGGGAATATGAGCTGTTTTGGAATTCAAGCATGTCTTGGCCACCCTGAAATCTAGTGTTTACAAAAAACCAACAGGTGGTCTTTTGAGTGGACAAGTCATTAATCTGTTTTCATGCAGGCATTTGCAATTGATTATTTGATCTATTTCTGTGGATTAATACAGGGCATACATTTGAAAGCTTGCAAATGAACTACTTCTCAAATAGAGCATCTTGTAATATTGAACTACTATGAGTTTTTGTAAGTGTTGAGAATTATATAGGATAGTGTTTTATGTATGGATCATATTCACTGATCAGATATCTCTTTCAATCTCTTATGTACATGTGAGCATGTTTTAATTTTCAATAATCCCTCCCTGTTTGCAGTACAGGGTGTCTTAATTTCCTAGTATAGAGCACAATGATGTTCATCAGTGTAATGAAACAGATCCCCTGCCTCGTCTTGTCTTGTTTGCAGCATTACATATGTAAACGACACACCGGCCTTTATGGTACAGAGGTTGTACACAACAAAATAAAGTCCATCCCATTCAACTAAAATGGTAAGATAACAGGAGGATTACCTAATTACAAATCAAAATATTATGTTCCTTTCGTTTCGATTACTTACTTGCATGTTTACTTTAGCCACACAGCCACATGAACACTGTACAAACTATATAAAGTACCATGAACTACAGTTACACATACCACACAAGCCTTTGTAGCATCAAAAGCCCCTATAGAACCAAACAATGAGCAATGCTTGCACCATCAGTGCATACATGATACATGATACATACAAGTACAGAGAAGCAGATACAATATTCTTTAGATCTCTACTTACCAAGATACAGAACCTAACTAATTTGAAGTTGATGACTTTAAAACCTAGTCACAATACTGGTGAACTGAAACAAGAATAAGAAGCTTCACAGCCTGGAATTTTTTTTCTGAGGTGCTCAGTAACAGGATGATGAAATACATCTGACATGTAATTAACAGAAGCGTTCAATGCATTTGTCAACAATCGCAAAACGAAGGGCTGGGGAATTTGTGAGCTGGAGGCTATATTTGCTTTAAGTCCTAATAAGACTGCAAAGAAAGGCCAGACATATTGAATATCCGCTTTTATCGCAACTTAATCACACCACAAGAGAAAACTTTCACAGCATCCCAGGGTTCATCTTTCTTCAGAGAGAAAACAGCTTAACGGACTATAATGGTATCTTAAATTAGCTTTGACCAAACACTTGGCCCTATTCCCCACGGATATGTGAAACAATGTCACTGCCAGAGTTTAGCTTGATAGCATAATATATTTTAATGTGTGCATTTAGATTAAGAAATAATAATAATCCAACATCCATAAAGATTTTGAGTAAAAGCTTAATTCCTATTTTTTTTTGTTCCTTGTAGTTAAACCACTTTTCACAAAGTAGGACATATTGTATTGTTGAAATGTACAGTCATGGTTGGTTTTAGGACAGGAATGTGCAATTTTGGTGTGGGGTTAAATTTAATTTTTGTTTTTGTATTCTGCAGGATAAGGTGACAGCAGTTGTGGTGATGAGGTCATCTGATATCACTCACTAAGAGAAGCCCACTGACCTTAACAGGAGGGCTGTTCCAGTCTGGTGTCTGAAGGTTTCAGTATAAAAGAAGCGCTCCCAGGCCCCTCAAACGTGGACTGACAACTGCCAACGAAGGTGAGTCCCTATCAACGCTGTCTATCTGTCTATCTATATATATATATATTTACATATATATTAAATATATGATTTCCTGTAAAGTGAAGCTTGCATGTCCCCCCCCCCCCCTTTTTTTAGCATCCTCAAAGAAACAGCATCACTTGACAACAAAAAGGTAAATAGCCTTCATGCAACTATTGACTTGACTGAAAAAAGGATACTAAATCAAATTGAATATGTATAATGTGCCATGCACTTATGTTATCTTAAAAAATATTTATAAAGTATGAATTCAAGTTATACTAAATGTATTTTTATAGAGCTGCCATGAGTGGGGACGCGGAGATGGAGTGTTTTGGCCCGGCGGCCATATACCTCCGGAAATCTGAAAAGGAAAGAGTAGAGGCTCAAAATATTCCCTTTGATGCCAAAACAGCTTATTATGTGACGGAGCCTTCGGAGATGTATTTGAAGGGAAAACTAGTCAAGAAGGAAGGTGGCAAAGCCACAGTTGAAGTTGCTGGCGGGAAGGTATGTAGACATTTATTGTCATATCATACAATAGAGACAAGGGAATGGCTACACACTATCCACACACTTCATGTCATAATGTTGTGGCACATTCATAGAAGTAACTCTTCACTGTTTTTGTGCAGAACCTCACTGTCAAGGAAGATGAAATCTTCCCAATGAACCCTCCAAAGTTCGATAAGATTGAGGACATGGCCATGATGACCCACCTCAGTGAGCCCTCTGTGCTGTATAACCTCAAAGAGCGTTATGCAGCATGGATGATCTATGTAAGACCAGTTGAGACATTAAAAAAAGGACTTGTCGCACTGCTTGTACTGTATAAAGTATATTGCAGCTAAAGATGTTACATCTCATTTATACTTTACTTCCTCTTGTTTAAATAGACCTACTCAGGGCTGTTCTGCGTCACTGTGAACCCCTACAAGTGGCTCCCAGTGTATGATGCAGTGGTTGTATCAGGATACAGAGGCAAAAAGAGGATTGAGGCTCCACCCCACATCTTCTCCATCTCTGATAATGCCTATCAGTTCATGCTCCAAGGTATCAATCAGTTTGTAAGCAACAGTCTATCTTGAATAGCCACTCCATAAAACGGGCCAGCCTTTAAAAACTATGCTCTGTTTTTTTTATCTTCCACAATAGTTTTAGGTGACATTCCAACTTATTTAATTTGAAAAGTATAATGCAATAATACTATTTTAAGATTAATTAATGCAGTAATATAACTTGTGTGTTTAAATGTCAACAGATCGTGAGAATCAGTCAATCCTGATTACGTAAGTCAACACTAAAGAGAGTTCATTTGAACTAATACAACACAGACTGATGATTTCTGTACTGTTTTATGTCTGACTTACACTAACACGTGTCATATAATTGTCTGTGTTTCAGCGGAGAATCTGGTGCAGGAAAGACAGTCAACACCAAACGTGTCATCCAGTACTTTGCGACAATCGCAGTGGCTGGAGGAAGCAAGAAAGCTGAGCCAGCTGCTGGAAAAATACAGGTAAATATTGTGATATACTGCAAATAATGTGGATACAAACACATGTCATATAATAATATGATAATAATAATGTAATATTGCTTTAAGGGGTCGCTGGAAGATCAAATCATTGCAGCCAACCCATTGCTGGAGGCTTATGGTAACGCCAAAACTGTGAGGAATGACAACTCATCCCGCTTCGTAAGTTTTGTTCCTGCTGATTTAAAATGCTGTCTGTAACATGGTCTGCTGGTCCTCTAGCCTCAGTATTTTTGTACACATGCTGTTTTCATCATTTGACATTTGTTACTGAAGTGCTATAGAAAGTCCTGCAATAGGATTCAAATAACAACTTTTACTACCAAGTCTAAGGTGTGTGCACTACCTGAGTGAGTCACAAATATGCTGCTTTCTTCTGCAGGGTAAATTCATCAGAATCCATTTTGGGACAACTGGAAAGTTGGCTTCAGCTGATATTGAAACATGTAAGCCTCCTGCCTTCCATTATCCAGAAGGTTTGAAGCGAAAACAAACTGTACACCATCTTATTGCCTTGTTTTACAGATCTGCTGGAGAAGTCTCGAGTGACGTTCCAACTGTCAGCTGAGAGGAGCTACCACATCTTCTATCAGCTCATGACAGGCCACAAACCTGAGCTGATAGGTGAGCAATTTAGCCATGTGTCATTTATAGGGTAAATACATGCTTCACCTGAGTCTGTGTAATGAAACGCAATTCATATACTGTATTTCAGACGCTCTCCTCATCTCCAGAAACCCGTTCGACTTTTCCATGATCAGTCAGGGTGAAATCACTGTCAAGAGTATCGATGACGTTGAAGAATTCATTGCCACTGATGTGAGTACACATGCAAAATCTAAAAGAATATAACTTACTTTAAAGGTGCCATATTATAATCCATTTCAGGTTCATACTTAATAATTCATAATTTTGGGCATCTACTAGAAAGCACCTCTGTTCGCACTCTGTCTAAATGCTCTGTTTTGATGCCTGTCTCTTTAAGGCACCCTATGGAAAGTCACAGTCTTCTGTGGTTGGCCAGCTCTCACAGCACTGCCCATTATGTTTCAGTCTCAGCTCTGCCAGTGTTTTTGTAACCACAGCTGAGCTGAGGGTGTTGAGTGAAGGCGATGGCTGTATAGTTTTGACATCACAAGTTTGAAGGCACAGTTTCTGATTATGAATATGGATTGATCGTTTTGATTCTTTTACAGTATTTAAACTGCATGTTGATCTTCTTTATAATAAATAAAGACAGGAAATCAAACTTTCTAAAATATGGGAACTTTAAAATGATTTAATATTGCACATACTACATTGCGATGGTTCCCAAATGGTATGGCACGCTGGTGTGCCATGAGGCAAGTCCAGGTGGGCAGTGGAATTGTGTTACAGCCACACTTTATTACTGCAATATACAGCTATACAGTAAGTAACAAAAGGCTTTTTAATTCGCTATATCAATACTTTGTAGAAAACATTAATTTACCAATACAGACGCAACTTCTATACCCTAAAAATTGTTTTGAAAACCTTCTAGGGAACCCCAGTACGTTTGTCTTTTTTCGCATTGGTAGATAAAAATAAACATATACAGAATAAATTAAAAGTTTGAAAACCACATCACATCTTATTCGATTAGTTACTGGATAAACTACATAACCTTTTTTTTTAATGATCCCTCACTGAAAGACAGAATTATAAATAACATAAGAGAAACATGTTTCAGTCAATCTTTGTGAATCATTCCGCAGACTGCCATTGACATCCTGGGCTTCACTGCAGAAGAGAAGCTAAGCATGTACAAACTGACTGGAGCTGTGGTGCATCATGGTAACATGAAGTTCAAGCAGAAGCAGCGTGAAGAGCAGGCTGAGCCTGATGGCACTGAGGGTAAATGAGTTCCTCTTTAATTTATTTGCTTATTCAATCATGCTTCCACAATTAAGAAAGATTTCATCGTAAAAGTTAAGGTATTGCAGGGTTCCTCATCTTACCCTTAAGGTCAGCGTAATGAGCCTAAGTAACTGGAGTGAGCTCAGAGTAAAACTGTCGGTCCTTTACATTGAAATTGGTTGAAGTTGTATTTGAATCTTGAATCTTGATGACAATTTTAAGTGAATGTATTCTGAGCAAAATCAACTGGGAGGAGATCCTGAGGAAGACCCAGGCCTGACCTGGCAATGTCTCAGTATTCCCCAGTAGAAGGTTGAGGATTGGCTGAGTAGAACAATATCTGAGCTGCTCTGCTTAGCCTGCTGTCACAGTGACCTGGAGCCAAATAAACAACACAGAATGAATGGATGGATTTGAACATGTTTTTGATGTGGATCTTTATGGTTTGTGTTTGTAACAGAGGCTGATAAAATCGCCTACCTCATGGGCCTGAACTCTGCTGATATGCTGAAGGCTTTATGTTATCCAAGAGTCAAGGTCGGCAATGAAATGGTGGTTAAAGGTCAAACTGTGCCACAGGTAATTTATAGAAAAATATTGTTTATATATATATAGATGTAATAATTGATTCTAAAAAATACAGCTTGTTCCATATAACTGGAACTCCAATTATTTTTATCTTTAGGTGCATAATTCCGTCATGGCTCTCTCCAAGTCTGTCTATGAGAAAATGTTCTTGTGGATGGTCGTCAGAATTAACGAGATGTTGGACACGAAGCAGCCAAGACAGTTCTTCATCGGTGTGCTCGACATTGCTGGATTTGAAATCTTTGATGTAAGTTTGGTGATGCAATTTCTTGTAACTTTGCCCTGGTACAATTGAATATTCAATCCCTCCACCTTCCTCTTTTTGAAATCAGTACAACAGCTTGGAGCAGCTGTGCATCAACTTCACCAATGAAAAACTGCAACAGTTTTTCAACCACCACATGTTTGTCCTGGAGCAAGAAGAGTACAAGAAAGAGGGAATTGAATGGGAGTTCATTGACTTTGGCATGGATTTGGCTGCCTGCATTGAGCTCATTGAGAAGGTGAGCCACATGCTGTATTTTCACAAACGCAGAAACAATCTGGTGACTTGACGGCTTTGAAATAATAATTTCATCATTTCAGCCAATGGGCATCTTCTCCATCCTTGAAGAGGAGTGCATGTTCCCCAAGGCATCAGATGTCACCTTCAAGAACAAACTGTATGACCAGCATCTTGGTAAAAGTGCCCCCTTCCAAAAACCAAAACCTGCCAAAGGCAAAGCTGAGGCTCACTTTTCTCTGGTGCACTATGCTGGTACTGTTGATTACAATGTTGTCGGTTGGCTGGATAAGAACAAAGACCCCCTGAACGACTCAGTTGTTCAGCTCTACCAAAAATCTTCAGTCAAACTGTTGGCCTTCCTGTATGCATCCCATGCCGCAACAGATGGTACGTGCTGTTTCCTTTCCCTACATCATGACATATTAAGAATTGTGTCGATTTAAATATTTTCAATGTTATTATTGTTCCACTGACAGCTGAAGGTGGCGGCAAGAAAGGCAAGAAGAAGGGTGGTTCCTTCCAGACTGTGTCTGCATTGTTCAGGGTAAGATAGGGAGGGTTTACTTATGTTCTTATGTACTTCAATGCACTATTTTGGTGCTAACTAATTTTTTCTTAATTTGTTGTCCTTTTAATTCTTCAGGAGAATTTGGGCAAGCTAATGACAAATTTGAGGAGCACACATCCTCATTTTGTGCGCTGTCTGATTCCCAATGAATCAAAGACACCAGGTAAGCTGCGATAGCCCTGAGCTGAGAAGGTTTTAAAGGGCTTTTCACACTGCACTCACACTGCAGGCTAAGAGCCTTCTTCAACACTTCCTAGCCCCAGGCTGATAGCCCCGGGCTAAGAATATGCAGTGTGAAAAGCCCTTTAGAGACAAACAGCAAGTCAAATTGAATACGGTTTCTTGTGCAATTTTATTCATCGTGTCACTTAAAAATATATCATAGGTCTGATGGAGAACTTCCTGGTCATCCACCAGCTGAGGTGTAACGGTGTGCTGGAAGGTATCAGGATCTGCAGGAAAGGCTTCCCAAGCAGGATCCAGTATGGTGACTTCAAGCAGAGGTAGCAGCAATATAACCTTTGCAGTCATTTAGATATTTATATCAACCTCAAGCTGGTGTGTCTAACTGGATGAAATCTTTACTTTCAGATACAAAGTATTGAATGCTAGTGTCATCCCCGAAGGGCAGTTCATTGACAACAAGAAGGCCTCAGAGAAACTCTTGGGCTCTATTAATGTTGACCACAGTCAATACAAGTTTGGACACACAAAGGTAGAGTGAGAAACACTTCCATGGACAAAGCTATTGATAAAAGATGAACTATCATAAATAATGAATGACTTAAACATATTAATAATTATTGACTCTCAGGTGTTCTTCAAAGCCGGTCTTCTGGGTACTCTGGAAGAGATGAGAGATGAGAAACTGGTGGAACTGGTCACAATGACTCAGGCTATCTGCAGAGGGTTCCTCATGAGACGAGAATTTTCCAAGATGATGGAGAGAAGGTGGGCTTAGTATTTTGTCAGCTACAAATATACTGTGGAACCTACAGCAAAGAAGAATTGAAAATTATTTTTGATATGAGAAATTTTAAAACAAAAATTACACATGACTTATTTTAATAGCAGCGTGTATCAGTGCAGGTCTAGTTTGATGTACAGCTCACACTGATTTATATTGTAATATCCCAGTGGGCTTTTTATCTTATCTTGATATCTATCCGAAGTCCAGTGCAATCACAAGGTATGATTATAGAACAGTGATGTTTTGTTTCCTTAAATCACTCACTACCATCTAATGATGGAACATAAAAGCATTGAGAACATGAAGTTAAATAACGCCAGTTGCTCTTTGTGTATGGGGTTATTTACAGTAGGGTTGCTTCAAGGCGGTTGCACCTGGCTGATAATTAATCCAGTTAAGTACAGTAGGTGCTCTAACAGTGGTGGATAAAATATATGTTTAATATCTTTATGTGATCCAGGGAGTAAAGGAAGTCTGCTCCTCTAGCTTTGTGCACTTTGTTTTGTTTTTTTGGGACTTAACACTTTATGACAAGACTAAACGAGTGTGAGGATTTATTTTGTGTTGACACCACAAAGTAAGTTTCAAAAAACAGCAGACTAGATGGAACATCTGCTTTTTGCATGTATTTGATCTTATTTGACATTCTCAGGCACTCCAGTAGACTACTAGTGATGTATTTCCTTAATTATCAATCTGATATCTTCTTCATGTGCGCTCTTTATTTATTTTACTATTTAATGTAGGGATAAGGAGAGTGTATAAGTATGTACCGTCCCTCCCAAGGGACAAGGAGCAGTTGCTAGATCAGAGACAGTGTAGAGACGGATAGAAATGTTGTTGTCATTATTAATGGGCTGTAGTCTCTGGAAAGTTTTCAGGTTTCAGGTTTCAAGCTCTAGTAATATATACTTTTAATAATAGGTTGACTACATTACTTCTGTATATCTCTACATACCTTCCAAAGAAATAAGAAGCAGTTCAGTGTGATGGTCCCACTATCTTTTGTGTTTTCTATAAAACTTGGCAAGAAAATAAATGTTCTGACTTTTTCTGTGTCTTGTATCACCAGGGAGTCCCTCTATTCCATCCAGTACAACATTCGTGCATTCATGAATGTCAAAACCTGGCCATGGATGAAGCTTTATTTCAAGATTAAGCCTCTGCTGAAGAGTGCAGAGACTGAAAAAGAAATGGTCCAAATGAAAGAGGACTTTGAGAAGACCAAAGAGGAGTTGGCAAAGGCTCTGGCTAAGAAGAAAGAACTAGAGGAGAAGATGGTTTCTCTGGTGCAGGAGAAGAATGACCTGTTGTTGCAAGTGCAGTCTGTAAGTTGTTGCACTTCTTGTGCATGTCTGCTAACTATCCTACATCAGATTACTGAATTTACCTGAACCTGTTTGCGTTGACTTTAAGGAAGGTGAAAACCTCAGTGATGCAGAGGAAAGGTGTGAGGGGCTCATTAAAGCAAAAATCCAGTTTGAGGCCAAACTCAAAGAAACGGCTGAGAGACTGGAGGATGAGGAGGAAATGAATGCTGAGCTGACTGCAAAGAAGAGAAAGCTGGAGGACGAGTGCTCTGAGTTGAAGAAAGACATTGATGATTTGGAGCTCACCCTGGCCAAAGTAGAGAAGGAGAAACATGCCACTGAGAACAAGGTTCATGTCCCTTATTTCAAATTATTAAACTGTGCTTATTGGAAATATACTGTGATCAAATATGACAATGTTTTTTTTATATAAACATGTATAGGTGAAAAACCTGGTTGAGGAAATGACATCTCAAGATGAGACCATTGTCAAGCTGACCAAAGAGAAGAAAGCCCTCCAAGAGGCCCATCAGCAGACCCTTGATGACCTGCAGGCAGAGGAAGACAAAGTCAACACTCTGACAAAGGCCAAGACCAAGCTGGAGCAGCAAGTGGATGATGTGAGTAAAAATAGCAAACAATGATTTTAGCCTCCTTGAGAATGAAAAACCAAAAATAATACTTAATCTCTGTTAAACAGGTTGAAGGTTCCCTGGAGCAAGAAAAGAAGATCCGAATGGATCTTGAGCGTTCAAAAAGGAAGCTGGAAGGAGATCTGAAACTGTCCCACGAATCCATAATGGATCTGGAGAATGACAAGCAGCAGTCTGAGGAGAAAATAAAGAAGTATGTTGGAAAGAAAACATAATGTACCACCTCCAGAGTTCCCAAAAAGACTGTGTATATCGTAACATTTATCATTATTTTTGTCACCAAAGGAGGGACTTTGAATTGAACCAACTTCTCAGTAGGATAGAAGATGAGCAGTCACTTAGTATACAGCTTCAAAAGAAAATCAAGGAACTGCAGGTAATGTGTGAATATGTGTTTGAGCTGTGTGGAGAGAAATCTTGTTGGTTTTGTGACTCAGTTAAGAATATATGGAAGAAACTTGTCAAGAGAAGGAATGAAATATTCTTTCCTAAATTCTAAGAACTCCTGGACCGTAACTATTGACTTCCTTCCTTACAATTAAGCCATTTGATAAAAAAAAACTAACAAGGACTTAGATTTGGTGAAATGAAAACTGAATTCATAACATAGAAATGTAATCAGTACAATGCTTTTAAGTGTCCTGCTGCTTTTGCTTTGTCTTTCTACTCAGACAAAGAATTCAATTCAAAGAGAAAAGTGGAGAAAAGTTGATTTTCTCCAATTTAGTCATAGACCCAAAAAATCTAAATCAAACCTATTATTACTCAACTTTTTAGCATTCAATGGCATACAGGTCATTTGATTATGTACTTATTTTTTGCATCAAAGGCTCGTATTGAGGAGCTGGAGGAGGAGATTGAGGCTGAGCGTGCTGCTCGGGCCAAAGTGGAGAAGCAGAGGTCTGATCTCTCCAGGGAACTTGAGGAGATCAGCGAGAGGCTTGAAGAAGCTGGTGGAGCAACGTCTGCTCAGATCGAGATGAACAAGAAGCGTGAGGCCGAGTTACTGAAGCTTCGGCGTGATCTCGAAGAGTCCACCCTGCAGCATGAGGCCACCGCTGCAGCTCTGCGCAAGAAGCAGGCCGACAGTGTGGCAGAGCTGGGAGAGCAGCTTGATAACCTCCAGAGAGTCAAACAGAAGCTGGAGAAGGAGAAAAGCGAGTACAAGATGGAGATTGATGACCTCAGCAGCAATATGGAGAATGTTGCGAAATCAAAAGTAAAATATAAACAATTTCTAATGAATGATAATGACCACAATTCATGTGTTATCATCAATGGAAGCATTGTGGCTATATTGGGCTGAACATTGTATTGATTGTGTCCATAGGGTAACCTGGAGAAAATGTGTCGTACTCTTGAGGATCAACTAAGTGAATTAAAGACCAAGAATGACGAAAATATGCGTCAGTTAAATGATTTGAACGGTCAAAGATCAAGACTGATGACTGAAAATGGTGAGTGTAACATCTGGGATGAGAATAATATAACAGTCTGATCCTGCAGAGTTTCAGGAAACATTGCAGTGTAAGTAAGTAAATCACCAACCAAAGATTTTTCCTGTTTTTCCAATCAGGGGAAATTGGTCGTCAGTTGGAGGAAAAGGAGTCTCTTGTTTCCCAGCTCACGAGGGGAAAACAGGCTTTTATTCACCAAATTGAGGAGCTTAAAAGGCACCTTGAGGAAGAAGTTAAGGTACTGCAGTGTTATCTTTAATGTAGCAACAAATGTTTCAATGTATTTCTTGATAATAATTCTTTATATTTTATGTCATTATTAGGCCAAGAACGCCCTGGCTCACGCTGTTCAGTCATCTCGTCATGACTGCGACCTGCTCAGAGAGCAGTATGAGGAAGAGCAGGAGGCCAAAGCTGAGCTGCAGCGTGCAATGTCCAAGGCCAACAGCGAGGTGGCTCAGTGGAGAACCAAATATGAGACTGATGCTATTCAGCGCACTGAGGAGCTGGAGGAGGCCAAGTAATGAAGAGTCCTGAAATCTCACTGTTTCCACGTACATGAATTCTGTAAATCATCATAAAACCTGTTTGCTGTATGTTTTGACAGGAAAAAGCTTGCCCAGCGTCTTCAGGATGCAGAGGAGTCGATTGAGGCTGTGAATGCCAAATGTGCCTCTCTGGAAAAGACCAAACAGAGACTGCAGGGTGAAGTGGAAGACCTGATGATCGACGTGGAGAGAGCTAATTCTCTGGCTGCTACCCTTGACAAGAAGCAAAGGAACTTTGACAAGGTAAGTTATTGTCATAATGAACAGCTGGTTGTTGTGACAGAAAACATTAATTTATCTATATGTTCAGGTTCTTGCTGAGTGGAAGCAGAAGTATGAGGAAAGCCAGGCAGAGCTGGAGGGATCCCAAAAGGAGGCTCGCTCTTTAAGCACAGAGATGTTTAAATTGAAAAACACGTATGAAGAAGCTCTGGACCACCTGGAGACCCTGAAGAGGGAGAACAAGAACCTGCAACGTGAGACAACAAAACCTGCGTGTGACTGTTGCCATAAAAGAAGTTCCTAACTAAATATATGAGACATTCAAGATTGAGGAAAAAAAACAAAACCTTAGAGATTGTATCGAGACAATATTTCTCCAAATATTAAAGTTTGGGCTTCAGTTGCAGATCGATCTTAATAGAAAAATTAGATAAAGAATAAATGCAGTACACAATCATAACAGTAAACTTTATTGGCAGAGTACTTAATACAATTTTGTGTGGGTTTTCAACAGAGGAAATCACCGATTTGACTGAACATATCAGTGAATCAGGAAAGACGATTCATGAACTGGAAAAGGGGAAAAAGACTGTAGAGATTGAGAAAGCAGAAATCCAGAGTGCCCTTGAGGAGGCAGAGGTATTTTTTACTTTTTTTTTCTGGAATTAAGATTCTTGATCCAAAAGTTGCCACCTTCTGTTGTACTTCTTAACTCAACTCAAGCCCAATATTTCATTCTATAGGCTACACTGGAGCACGAGGAATCAAAGATCATGCGTGTCCAGCTGGAGCTCACCCAGGTGAAAAATGAAGTTGACCGGAAAATCGCAGAGAAGGACGAGGAGATCGAGCAGATCAAGAGGAACAGCCAGAGAGTGATTGAGACCATGCAGAGCACTCTGGATGCTGAGGTCAGGAGCAGGAATGATGCCTTGAGAATCAAGAAGAAGATGGAGGGAGACCTGAATGAGATGGAGATTCAGCTGAGCCATGCCAACCGCCAGGCCGCTGAATCCCAGAAACAGCTGAGAAACGTGCAGGGACAGCTTAAGGTCGGTCATTGATAAGTAACATATTGTACAAAAACGTAGCTGTATGGCCTAAACTTAGTCAGTTACTAAATGGAATTTGTGTTATCTTGAATTCAGGATGCCCTGCTACATCTTGATGAAGCTATCAGAGGTCAGGATGAAATGAAGGAGCAGGTTGCCATGGTGGAGCGCAGGAACAACCTGATGCTGGTCGAGATCGAGGAGCTGAGAGCTGCACTGGAACAGACGGAGAGAAGTCGCAAAGTGGCTGAACAGGAGCTGGTTGATGCCAGTGAGCGTGTGGGACTGCTGCACTCCCAGGTATTATACGTGTCTTTTTTTGAGAACTGTTAATTAATAAATGATTAAAAATGGGAAACCTCACTATATATTTTTCCATTTAGAACACAAATCTCATCAACTCTAAAAGGAAGTTGGAAGCTGACCTCATCCAGGTCCAAGGTGAAGTAGAAGATTCTATCCAGGAAGCAAGAAATGCTGAAGAAAAGGCCAAGAAGGCCATCACTGATGTGAGCCCTGATTTAATATTGTATCATGTGCTTGTGCTCCAGCTGCTTCTGCAGACTGAAACTCAAAGTTATCAGCTTGAGACATTTCTATGGTGTCTTTTGGGGTTCACTGTTTTTGAATTAGGGACAGCTAAATGAAAGTGATGACTAATGGCAAACTAGTTATGAATAAAAGTAACAAGTGTATAGAAAAAGATGGTGATTTGTAATGGAAATTATTTGTTTTCACAGATTTTTGTTTTTTCAAAATGAAGTAGAGATGTTTTAGCCTAAAACCTGAGAATCACTGGTACTTTTTGTCAGGAACCTTTGAAGTTGTTGCCCCTGTTCAACTAATCTGTAACAGTCAGATAAGATAGTGATCTCAGGGAATGACTGATATAAAAAACAAATGACTCCAATATAATTCCATTATAACTTGCAGTGCATTTGTATTGTTTTATATTTACAGCTGAGTACCATCTGTAATAATCTATTGCTCTATATATTGCGTTACATTTGGCTTACAAATTAGGTCAATCTTCATTGATTCACTCTGCTTATGTCCCTTCTTACAATTACTCCATGTTCAGGCTGCCATGATGGCTGAAGAGCTGAAGAAGGAGCAGGACACCAGCTCTCATTTGGAGAGGATGAAGAAGAACCTGGAGGTGACAGTGAAGGACCTGCAGCACCGTCTGGATGAGGCTGAGAATCTGGCCATGAAGGGCGGCAAGAAGCAGCTCCAGAAACTGGAGGCTAGGGTAAAAATAACTTGTGTTTTGGCTCTGCTTTCAGCTTTAATATGTGGGTCTTTACATCCCGCTGAAGAGAACCTTGTACACATTGTTCTTTCTATACATATATCTTAAGGGCTGTGAGTTGTTCTCTGTTCACCCTGCATTACATGGTTGGGATGACCCTTGAACAACTTTGAAACTGAATCTCAATACTGACTTGGTTTGTTTTATGGGACTATTTCTTGCCTTTAACAAACCTGTTTGGCTACCAAGCTCATAAAAAATGCTCATATGTCTTATCTGTTCATAAACAAACAGTCCTGTCCTCATAACATCTGCCCTTCCTGTCGTTAAGATACGAGAGCTTGAGTCTGAGGTCGAGGCAGAGCAGAGACGAGGGGCTGAAGCTGTGAAAGGTGTCCGCAAGTACGAGCGCAAAGTGAAGGAACTGACTTATCAGGTACAGAAAACCAACATAACTTTTTCTGAAGCAATCCTATAATCTGTGCTCCTGAAACAAACTGGGTGTGAATATGTTTCAGACCCCTAGAGGGCATAAATCACCATCATACGTCTGAAGCTCCAACAGTGCTAAAGTAATATAGAGTCGACCACAGCTAAAAATAAACACTCTACGGTTGCAGCCATAAATACATGCAGTTCTGTGCTTATACATGTATCAGTACCACGTCTGTGTAAATGTGTGATATTTATAGATTTGTTTAACAGATTTTCACTATCAAAAACTGGAGCAAGGAGGAACTCTTGCATGCACAGTGGGTCCTCACAGGCAGCTTGATTGACAGAGAAAGAGGCAGTGTTTTTACAGCGCTGAACGATCCCTAAAGACATTGTGCAAAGTGATAAATATGCAAATATTTAGATCTGTCTGCCGGCGTGCATTAATTCGCATCGTCAGTATTTGTAGCCCTTTTGGTTGTCCTCTTGTGTCACTGTGGAAGATGTATATACGAATGAGCTGTGTTCTCTCAAGATGGCACTTGGGATGATGGCATTTGCTTTAGTGTTGGTCTCAAACAGACTATAATGTATACCGCCTCTAGACTGAGGAGGACAAGAAGAATGTTGCCCGACTCCAGGATCTGGTGGACAAGCTGCAGCTGAAAGTGAAGGCCTACAAGCGACAGGCTGAGGATTCTGTGAGTGTGAAATATTCAACGCATGCAACACAAATATGTGTCACATCAGTAACACCTTCTCTCTCACCAGAGGACTTGACGGCATGATGCTGCATGATTTAATTACTGTATGTTTCATCTCAAACAGCTCATAAGATTGTTAATGACGTCACCACTTTAATGTTGTGCGTCACAGGAGGAGCAGGCCAACAGTCACCTGTCCAGGTACAGGAAGGTGCAGCACGAGATGGAGGAGGCTCAGGAGCGTGCCGACATTGCCGAGTCTCAGGTCAACAAGCTGAGAGCCAAAAGCCGTGACATTGGCAGGGTATATTCTTTTTTTTTCAATTATTTTTATTCATTATAATATTTACACAAAGACTTTCAGAACCTTTAAAGAATAACTTAAAAAAACTAACTTCTCACTGTCTCTTCTTGTTGATTCAAAGGGAAAGGATGCTGAAGAATGAGCAGAACATCTGCCTTGACAAGACACAGTGCAAGAAATCATAGAATATGATGTTTTGTCTGATGTGTCGAGTGTGCAAGGAGAAATAAATGTTCAAGCTACTTAACGCCTTTTTTGTCATCAAGATGTCTGTATGGCTTAATTCTAAATTCAAATGATCAATGGATAGAGTTATACACAATATACTCAAACATTACGGGCATATAAAGGCAACGGTCAACTTTCCCCTCTAGTGTTAGCAAGTAGTATTATTGTTGGTGCTGCAATTGTAAAGACAGCTGTGTCCTTTCTGCTTTCTTTGGAGTTGCTAATAGCAACAACACAGGACAAAACCTGAGTTTATTCAATCACTCAGTCTGTAGTAGAGATGTGAAAGCAGGCAGTAATGGTGCCAGGCTGTCAACCTGACTGGATCGACCAGTTGAGCTTCTTTTCTGTTGTGCCCAGTGGCAGAAGTAATTGGACACTGAAAGATTTAAGGTTTATAAGCAACCAGTTTGAACTTTGATGCTGTGATTATTCTATAACATTGTTCAATCGACATATACTTCATAATGATGCATTAAAGCAAAAAACGTGTCTATTGCCAGTTTAAATAAAGCCAGTTCTCAGAGAATTAACAACATTGTTTTACACACACTGTCTCAACTTTGGGCATTCGTCTTAAAGCTTCTCTGATTATTTAGAACATACTTTATAATGTAAAGAAACAAAAAACAATTCTTCTCCATTTACTACATGCAGAGATTCTTTTAGCATAACCACAAAATCAAAGTAGAATTAGTCATTAGATTTCACGTGTAAGAAATAGAACAAAGCATCAACATGTGATCAGGAGATCTTGAATCTAACTCCTACAGTACTGTAAATAAACTATGTAGTTTATTTTGTGTCTACATTTGAGCAGTGCAGCATCATCTTTCAAAATACCCTGGTCGTCAACTGTCGCCTGTTATCACGTAAAAGTCCTCTAGGTTACAATAACTGCAAATCTTTGCCGTGTGGTGATAATGTTACTGACAGTCTCGTAACCTCGCAGTTTTTTTAAGTGCCTCAAAGCATATGTCTCACCATGTCAAGACCAGCGATGAAAATAGACCTTGTTGGGGAAGCACAACATATGCACGAGCACAAGCAGCGATGTCTCTGTCCCTTAGGTCAGTTCAGTTTAGTTCCGTTTATTGGTGATTAATCTTTTCTGAATACAGGCAAAATTATTTTAGCCTTATTTGGGCTTGACTAGTATTCCGTCTCAAAAAGTAATTGTACTTTCACAATGAGAAGTGTTCACACATTCAAGCCTCTCTCTCTCTTATATTTTTGTGGGGAATCTAGTCGGCACATGCTGTAGTAGTGCTATCACGTTACTGGGGTTTCTAACCTCATACCATGTTTGATACTACAGGGAAAACATTGAGGGCATCAGATTTTTATTAAGGGATAAATATAACAATATCTATATCTTTAATGTCTGTTTGTTCCCCTTTATTAAGTAAAGCAAGACAAGACATAACAAGGTGCACTCAGAGACATGACAGGATTGACGAGAAAAGACAAACAAACACTGATTACAGATGAAGGAATCAGCAAAAGCAATGAATACTGGGAAAATACAAGGATACTGGCACTGGGCATTATGGGAAAACTTTACGGCAGTGTGTGTGTGAGTGTTGGGGATAAATGAGGGGGAGTAGTTAAGGAGCAGCCAGAAGGGAAACATGTCTCTTTAATGTCTTTGTTTGCGTTGGTGCAGTGTGGGCAGATCAGTGAGCAAGAGCGCTGAATGGCTGGATGATGACGTACCTTAATTTGTATTTTACAGCGGAAACGGAGAACTTATTCAAATTCTCCCCTCCTTGTTTCTCCATGTGGTGTTACTGTTGGCACAGTTGGTGCAAAACACAGCGTTAGCAACTCTCTAAAGAATCCAAATTTGACCCAAAAAACGTGATCTCAGTGTTGTGAAAAGGCAGAGGTTCTTCTTCTTCTTCCATCAGAGGAGTTCTTTATCTTTTGCAGTGTAGAGCTTCCACAGTTATTCCAGTTGTTCCACTGTTACCTGGAGATAGTGTCCGGGAAAAACAATGCCTCTTCTTGTTTGGGTTGCACAATGGCAGCCGCACTTCCATCGTGTCATAATTCAACCTTCGATGGCAGACTGAAGCAAGGTTTACAGGGAATTAGACCATACACTGATGGTGTCATTGTCGTACAGCTGTTAAACCATGCGGTCAGTAATATTAATTGCACTGTATTACTCCGTAATTACAGTGCAATTAACCAAAACAGACACAACTTACTGGTTATATGTATATGTATCTATAAAACAGTTACCACAAATCTCACTCTATCAAGCTACAGTATTATCCATATTTCTTCTTTATATACTGTGTATCCTTCATTATTATCATGATGTACGCTACACATACCATATTGTGTTTTCATCATTCTCTTATTACTTTTTTTTGAGACTCTTTGGACAACTATACAAGTGTCAGATTGGACAAAATGGTTGTTAATTCTGCTTACACATTAGTAGGCCATTAAAACTATGTTTATATATCTAATATCAAACACATTAGCTTAGTGCTAGCAGAGAGCTGACACAGCAAGATTTGACATACAATAGATAAACACAATAGGATTTTTTAAACATCATAAAAACTAAGATATATTGATATAGGCATCAATCGACCAGTTTGTTGTATTCAAATGTTGCCTGCACTCACACTTGAGGGTTGGGAACGGGTTAAGAGTGCCCTTTTGTCTAGCAGGAGACCTAAGCCCACCAAGGAAGTGAGTGTTTTATATCAAAGGTTGATCCACAGAAAGACTTGAGGCCGTGACAAATGGTTGAGCTGTTAGAGCATTGCTGAGGAGACAGCTATATTTGTATTTCTTCCAAATAAGCACACCCGGGAGCATCAGAGATCAAGTATCACATTTTTATTGGATATATACGCCTATTTTGTCAGGTGTGAAGTCCTCAGTATTTAGCTTCTAATGCCCTCGCCCCATCAGTGTCATCTTTCACCAAGGAAAGAATGCAACCTACTACACATCATATAACTTGATCCCCTTCTTGCCGTGTATGGGGAGCAAACACTTGACTTAGGGGAAGGTCAAGCTACACGCCTGGCCTTGTCTTCAGTTCATCTGTCAGGACACACAGTACAAGACCATTTAAAGAAAGGGTTTAAAAATACATCGGCGCCCTCGAGACAACACAAGTGCCCGTCCCGAGAAAACCTGGAGACACAAATCTAATCACCTGTTCTCTGCAGCTTCCACATTGGACAATAGAGCTGTGAGCGACAGTAATAGAGTTTACTGTCCCTCGGTCAAATAAACCAGGACGCTTTATGATGCACGATATGTCAGATCAGAGCGACAAGAATAGGTGACACAGAAGGGTCAGAAACATCAAACGGTGATGGTTTGACCTGCTCATAAAGCTGTCAGTTGTATCAACGTCTGAGGCCCCCGCGACTCACCCGTTATACCGTCAGAAATGCAGACGTGTAATCTGATATGCTGGAAAGTATGAAGGGTGAAAGTGATAAGAAAGAAAAAGGTCAAACATTAGTATAATTAATGATAATTAAACATCAACATTATGATTAAAGTGTAAAACATGAAGTGAAAGCTAAAGCTAAAGCTACCAAAGTGCTAAAGGCTAATCTGAAACTCTCATGAAGAGATTTGTCAATAAAATGTTGTCCTGCTAAATGATAAACAAGAAAAACAAAAAAACATATTAGCTGAATTCAACAATAGATTGTACAAACAGGCTGATTAATGGGGAAGTATTTAGATCTGAATTACCAGTTTTTAGTTGAAACCAAATTTGAATTCCATTGCTTCTGAGTTTTTATGATTATTTCTGCCAAGGAGGTCATGTTTTCACCATTGGTTTGTTGGTTTGTCGACGGAATTACACAAAAATTGTTGATCGGATTTCCACAAAACTTGGACGGAGGATGAGTCTCAGCCCAGAATAGACCCCATTAACTTTTGATGCAGATCCAGATTAAGGGACCAAATCAGGAATTTTTTCTCACCTTCTTTAAAATTATGAGATATTGTGAGGCATTCTTTTTTTTTTCTTGGTTAATCTCTGGGAATAATGCATAAATCTATCTTAGATAGAATCAGGCGTGTTTAGGTGGCTGATATCTATGAGTGAATACAGTTTGATGCTGATCCTAAATCTTTTGAGTCTAGATTATGGTTAAGAAGTTATGGGTGGTTTAAAATTGAGACAACGGGCTATCGAGTTTGATATTAGATTTGGATTGATTGAATCAAGGGGCTGTTGGGACTTGGCAAGTTTTAAATTATATTAATTTCAGTTTCTCAGGTTTTTGATTTGCATTCATGTGCTAATAATCAACGATCTGCATATAAACAAAATGTCAATTTAATTCGGTTAAATTCAGATGACTTGATATGTCCCTCGAGCAGCAATTTGGGGGAAAAGAAATACATATAAACACTCTAAATACCACTGTGTACCACTGTGACATCATAATCAGTCGAGAAAGAATTGACTGACTGTAGGAGACAAACTCAGTGTGTATGTAGATTAGATAATGACTTTATTAGGGACTCAAAAGAAGGTCATTGGCACACTAAAAATGAAAGACAAAACATATAAAAACACAATAAAGAACAACACTAAATACATAGCGACACACATGCAACCTCATATAATAAAAAAAACTGCAGCACCAGAGGCTCCACAGTCTGGATTAAGTCCTCATGGTTGGCCGAGGTCAGAATAACACAATTATCTAAACTAGACAGTCTGCATATCCAGTACACAGGATGTTGTAACATGGTTTGAAAGTGAAAATAACTTGGTCAAGAAGGAGACTGTTTGCGACGTTCTAACAACTCTCTGTGCTATGTGTCACCAACAGTGTGAAAATGTTCATAATATCAGATTTCAGAGACGGTCCCTAGAAAGCTGGAGCCCTTTGACCTCCACCAGACCCCAGCCAGACGACCCCTATTAGGACTGACATGTCTGTCATCAGTCTGACCTTGAGGATCATCACACTCTCATAAAACACAACAAAAAACAGACGTCTGAGCCTACAGAGCACTAAATATTTGTCATTCTGTAGATTTACAGACGTACTGTGAGCTTTTAGGGACACTTGCGGGGTCAAAAATTATAAAAACCAAGCCTTCAGACTGTGGTATGGCACTGTCAGTAAGGGATTAATGAAAGACCTGACACAGTTTCACCTCCACACAGCTCCTTGGAAGTCATGTATACTAATGTCAGTGGCCCCAGAGCATAAACATGGCACGTCTTACTTTAATATAGTATGTCCATATCATTGGCAGTGGCAGCCTAATTAAATTCTTTTTTGTGTGTGTCTGGAACAGCCATGAACAGTGAGTCTGTTTAAAAGTATTTAAAATGACCGTGTAGACACTTTAACACTCTCATAAAAGTACCAAATTAGAGCACAGTGTTTTATATATCTTCCATCACAAGACCAAAACCAGAACAAAGAGTTCTGGCTCCACACAGGCTCCTTTACCTTCATGACATTATGTAGTTCAAGTTCAAGTTTTATTTGAATGGCACAGTTTCATACATGCTTGACTAGAAGATGATATTAAAGATATCGAAAGGAGAGAAGAGCAAAAGCACCAAGAACAGCAGAGAGAAGAAAACATTAATGAACATTAAAACAACACATTGAAAAGGTCCTGATTAAGACACATAAATGCTCTCAGACTGAAGACGTGCTGTAAGTAGTATAGACAGAAATAGAATGAGGAACACTACAATCATCACCTGTCTGTACAATCAAGCCAATACGGCTGTGGAGCCAAACTAATTGCAAAAAACTCTTTGGGATAGTATGTCATTAGTCTAAAAACAGGACTGCTTTTTTTAGATCAGTGTAAATAATACCTAGCAAAATGTTTGTCATGCTCCATAAGACAAAAAGTTTTGATAATGTCGGAGAGAGAAGAATATATCATGTAATATGTCATTCGACTGTGTGCCAGAGTTTAACGTCTCCCAATTTAGCATTTATACTGTACACAAACACAAACATTTTTTATGTTTTGTTTTTATCATATTTTTGTTTTATGTTAGATTAAAGAATGTAATATGATGATGGTGAAAACTGTTGTTAGTATGTTTTAGTAACATTTGTAGCATAACAATGTTACTGTTCTTACACCTAATAATGATGATAATAAGCTAATAGTAATTTTGTTGGGCTAAAGCTAAAGTTATCAGCATCGGTGAGTAATGTTAAGGTGTTACTGTTAACTAAGTGTAGCATTCTCTCTCCCCCCACCATTGCATTCATGTCGCAGCACCGCTGTTGTTTGAATCATCTGCCCCCTCAAGTGGTTGTTGAACTACCTAACGTTGCTAACATTAACGTCACACTAGCTAGCTAATTTAAGGGCAGTATAGTAAAAACACTGTATAAATCAGCCATTTTTATGTTTTTTTCTACTACCAAGACTGCTGATCGCTGACAAAACACAGTCACCACGTGATTACAATAGAGTTATACTGTTGTTGACAAACCTTGTCAGAAGCTGGAACCAACCATCAGAAATCTTCAAAAAAATCACTTTGGATCTGACAAAATGTTTTAAATTTATTGATTCACAATCATAATTATGTTTCAGGGAAAAACAACAGATTTTATTCTGCACCTTTCTATATGCCATGTAAATGTACTTACATACATAATTTGTCTACCCAAAAAATGTTACCAATAGACCTCATAATAAGTCTTAAGCCAATGGCAGCCAGTTGTTCCACTGCTGCCTGACAACACAGAAGCATCCCCTGCCTTACCACCAGACTATGTCTGGATTTCCAGAATCTGTCCTAGTGGCAGATATTAAAGGAAACGTTCTTAATACTTAAGTACTCAACCTCATTCTGATGGAAAGTTGGGTGAAGTTTTGTAGTCCACAAAACCTTTCTGGAGCTTCATAGCAAAACAACAAAACAAAGTCTTTCGAAATTATTTTGGGATCTAGGAGCTTCCAAAGACTTTGACTACTCCGGACAAGCTATATAGAGCAGTCTTAATCAATTTTTTTGTTTTTTGTTTTTTTACATTTTAAAGGTGCAGAATGTAGGAATTGACCACTGTCAACTTCAATCTCAAAACAAATGAGGGCAGCATATCATCAAAGTAACTGCTAACTGCTCCTGCCGTTACACAGTTAGCTCAACTAGCCATGCAGCTAGCGGTCCTGACTGGGAACCTAGAGCGCCGGGATATGTTTACATTGCTGGCACAGGAGCTCTGGACTGGACTGGGATTAGTTTGTTAGCATGCTTACTTAAGTAGATAATTCTGCAACGCAATGGAAAGACGTAAAAAAAAACTGTTATTACTTCCTGTTCTGTTGATAATTTGAGTACATTTTTGAATTTTCACAACTAAAATTCTTACCTGTTGCTTCTTTAAAACAAGTCCCCGTCTATCTCGATGTTTAGGAGAATGCTGCAGTGCTCTTGTGCTGTGAATCTCCAGAAATATTTACTGTGCCCAACCGGCATGAGGGTTAGTGAGTAACAGTGATGGGAATAACGGCGTTATAAGTAACGGCGTTAGTAACGGCGTTACTTTTTTCAGTAACGAGTAATCTATCTGATTACTTTTCCCATCATTGTAACGCCGTTATCGTTACTGCCAAAAAATGTGACGCGTTACTCTGATTTAAGGCAGCTGTTTTTCATCAGACCAACTAGATCTCTAAACCGAGCGGCAAAGATTTGTCTTGTTCCTCCTTAAATCCTCGGTGAGGGCGGGGGCACGAGACATCGCATAAATGATGACGATTGGCTGAGGTTGAGTAAAATTCTATGGTAAGCCAATCAGAGGTGGAGTTGGGCGGGTGTTGCTTTGCTTATGCAAATTCGAAAGCTCGCGTAGCCTAGTGACCAGACACACAAAGACGACACAGACGTGACACAGACGTGAGGCAAAGTCAACGAGAAACACGAATGGCAAGTAGTCCAAAAGTAGCCTTCTTTAAATGGAAGTATAGCCACTACTTTTCCTTCCAAGAGATTAAGGGAACGAGTATAACCGTGAAATGCACATTATGCTCTGGGTCCAAATTCTTTGACACATTTGAGCATTTAAAAAATTACTTGAAAGTAACGCAATAGTTACTTTCCAAAGTAACTAGTTACTTTTATAATTTGTAACTCAGAAAGTACTTTAGTTACTTTTTGGGAGAAGTAACTAGTAACTATAATTAGTTACTTTTTTAGAGTAACTTGCCCAACACTGGTGAGTAATGACTTCTACTTGCAATATATAATGTAATTATATTAGCTATATCTTAATAACCATAAAGCCAATCCTGTCACTTATGGTTTGGTTTGGTTATGTAAGTCATAGAGGCATCAGTGGTAAATTGAGACCGTTTCATAGCCAGTTAAAAGTTCTTCAATGTAAAAACACTTACAAGGTAATGTGTTATCATTATTCAGTTAATGTTTATTGTTTATAAATGCAGACATTTAATTCTAAAGCTTAAAAATGTTTCACTTTCCCCCTCATGTTATACATTTCTAACTCAAAAAGCGTGTGCCAGTGATGTTGTGGCATTTGTAACCTTATCACATTATCTCAAACGCAGGCCTTGCTCCAAGATTAGTTGTTCTAATGAGATAATTAGACACTCTGGCCGGCATTATTATTGTTCAAAGTGGCATAGTGATCTCTTTTTAGAAGGTGTGCTGGCCGAATGTGACACTGCAGTTTTTTGTATTTTCTGATATTTGCATGTACAGCAGGAATTTTAATAAAAATGGCTTCAGAGATTTCAAAGAAAATGCCACCACCAATTGTTTGAGAAGAGTTTTATTTCACAGGATGTTTATGTCATATTTTGCTGGATACATAAATATCTCAACAGAGGAAATTAAAGCGCTATAAATACGAGGATTGTTCATCTTTCTATTGTCCTTCCACCCTACAGAACAAATCTAATTAAGTTTGGGATTTCATAAAACGCAGAGCTGAGCGAGTGTTTCTGTTATCATGAGGTATTATTGTTTCCACAGGTTCTTAGATTAGCAACTGTGAAGCCCAATCCTGCTCCTTTGTCACAGGAAAGACTTGCAAGGCTTCTGCAACAGAATGCCAGCGTCACATGAGAGCGTCTCCACGGCTAAAGTCGGATCCTCTGCAGTGCCAAGGTGCATTAAGGAGATTATCATGAGACCAGAACAATGTCTGAACTTCAGTAACAAATACGCATGCCAGAACAATATTTGCACAAGGTTAAAAAATGGTGCATTGTATGTGACTTCATCTATATATACACTTTTAAATTAAGTGTCTAGTTTGACTGTGCCTATTGTGTGGCATGATACTCTTCAAGTAAAATAGTTTACAATAAGACGAATATTTTATGTCTCCTATTTAAAACAAATCATACTGATTAATATTCTTATGAATGACATTAACACTCTTCATGTATGTTTTTAGTTTTTGCTGAAAAAGCCGAGTTAATCTGATGATGACAACAATGAGCTAATTAAAAGCAACGAATGTATCATAATAAATTCAGTTGTTCAAAGAATAATCTTTTTTATTTATTTCCCATTTCAATTATTTTTAATTGTCTAAGACCTGCCTCTGTGAGTCTGAAAGTTTAATACATGATGAAATATGACAAAAGATGCCATATGTCACATAAGAGGCAGAAATACTCAAGCAGTGGGGGTAAAAAATGCATGACCAAATAAAGAAAGTCATCTCTCTATATAAGAAGGGAGGCTGGACTCCAACAAGGACTGACAGGCGACCAGTCAAGGTGAGTGAGTTGCAGTCTTTTATTAGCAGAGGAAAACCAGCAGCTTAATAAACAATGCAGGGCATGACCACTCTCTGCCAGACACCATAGAGTGGATCCAGAACTGCTGTGTACATGTCAGGACTTCACTGTGGAGTTAAGTTCATTTTTAATGTGACATTTAATTACAGTTAATAATTAAAATTATTAATTTTTTCAGAACCCTCATTAAATCATCAGTACCTGTTCATCTAAGGGAGAGAAGAAGGTAATGTGTTTATTTATGTATTTATTTATTTTACCAGTGTTTCACTTTGATTAGAGACATTTTGAAGTTTAGTATTTTGTATAATATTTTTTTGCATCTCAATTAAGGATGTCATCAAATAGAATTTGGCTCTTCTCATAAATGTTTTTGGAATTTATGATTTATAATAAAGTGTTTCTGATAGTAACAAGGATTCAGTAGCACATAAGAAGTTATCTCATCAACAAAGATAACATACAGTGAAAGTGTAACAGTGATGTAACTCTGTTGTTACAAACTGTAAATCTTTGTTTACCTTTCTCTCATTTTGCTGGAAACATTTTGTAAAATATATCATGTTTCTAACATTCGTCACATTAACAGAATTCAACTTTAGTTCAGTGGTGAAGTACCATCATGAGTGAAGATGAAAGAGAACTGAGATAAATTAATGCTGTCCTGTTTGTACTTACTTGCAGTAAAGGATCATCATGAGTGATGGAGAGATGGAATGTTTCGGCCCGGCGGCCATATACCTCCGGAAGCCAGAAAGAGAGAGAATTGAAGCTCAGAACACTCCCTTTGATGCTAAAACAGCGTACTTTGTCACTGAGCCAGCAGAGATGTACCTCAAGGGGAAACTTGTTAAAAGGGAGGGTGGCAAAGCCACCGTGGATACTCTTTGTGGAAAGGTCAGTGTGATGGTAGTGGAACAAAAAAATGATTCTGAATGAATCTATAATTTACATCACTGGCACAGGTCACTGTGACTGACTTTGTGCTCTTCATTGTGAAGTTTTCTTTATTTGTTTCAATCAAAGACAGTTAATTTTAAGGTTGATGTAACAGTGCATCAAATGCATGTCTTGTCTTCTACCCAGAAGTTACTGTTGTTACCATGATGTCACGGTTAATCGGTCTATAAATCATAACTTCTGGCTATGACACAAATATGAATGAACACTGAGCAGCTCACTAGTTTAGTGTCAAAACTGAACTCTTGGCAGTGCGGGTGGTCGAGTGATTAAGAGCACATGCCACACACGCAGTGGACCTCGGTCCAAATCCCGGCCGTAGGACCTTTGGTGCTCTCACCCATTATTTCCTGTCTATCAGCTGTCTTATAAAGTTGTCTGTCTCTGAAGAAAATCTTTAAAAAATAATAATAATAAACTGAACTCTTGTGTTGCTTCTGTCCCCTGTAACAGACCATCACTGTCAAAGACACTGAAGTCTTCCCCATGAACCCTCCTAAGTATGATAAGATTGAGGACATGGCCATGATGACCCACCTCAGTGAGCCCTCTGTGCTGTATAACCTCAAAGAGCGTTATGCAGCATGGATGATCTACGTGAGTTTGGCCTGATTGTCACATCAGAAGATAAAAATATGACACCAGACACAATACATGTTGGTAAAAATGCTCTCTCTCTCCACAGACCTACTCAGGGCTGTTCTGTGTCACTGTGAACCCCTACAAGTGGCTCCCGGTGTATGATTCAGTGGTTGTATCAGGATACAGAGGCAAAAAGAGGGTTGAGGCTCCACCCCACATCTTCTCCATCTCTGATAACGCCTACCAGTTCATGCTCACTGGTGTGTATAAGAAATGCGCTGAAACTTTGAAACATCATTTGAGAATAGAGTAACAATGACAGTGTTTATCAAATGCATCATGTGAAACCTTAAGCAAGTAGCAGCTAACAAACCCACATTTTTAGTTTTTATGACATATGAGATATTGTAAATGAATCACTGGCATAGATTTTTTTTATCAATCATTTGACTACAAAGTGTCCTCTAAGAAGATTTTAATCTCACCAATTATTCAAGTAAGAAAATATCTTTCTGTCCTTTTTCAGACCGTGAGAATCAGTCTATCCTTATCACGTAAGTTTGCCATGATTTACAAATCATTTACTCAACATACAATACAATCCTTTATTTAATGTACGGCCAAGATATCAGAAGAATTGGGATGGTGTGTATATAAAAACAGAATGCAATTATTCGCAACCTCTTTTCAATTAAGTACTGTACAAATGAACAAAACATTAATGTTCAGACTAGTAAACTTTGTTGTTGTTGTCAAAATATACTCATAAGTGATGCAAAGTGAGAAGAACCACAGCTTCCTAACTTTTTTAGAGCCAGAGTTCTAAGAAGATTTAGGCACATTGCTTTTTTTTTTTACATAAACTAAACAACAGACAGTCCAGTACTTCTTCTTGATTGGAAAGTATTCACTACACCAGTCTAAACAATAGTTTCTATCAATGTTTGCTCAATTCACCTTAAAGACGATATTTCTGGTGCTAACTGACTTTTACTCTTGCAGAGGAGAATCCGGTGCAGGAAAGACTGTCAACACCAAACGTGTCATCCAGTACTTTGCGACAATCGCAGTGGTTGGAGGAACCAAGAAAACTGAGCCAGTTGCTGGAAAAATGCAGGTAAATGAACAGTGTTGTTGAAGGTGTCAACAAAGCTGATACTGAATATCGAATATGGTCTTAGACTGCAGGTATGATGATCGATTCTTGTTTTCTGAATGAAGGGGTCTCTGGAGGATCAGATCATTGCAGCCAATCCCCTGCTGGAGGCTTATGGTAACGCCAAAACTGTGAGGAATGACAACTCATCCCGCTTTGTAAGTGTTTGTTAGCCCCTTTCAAATAATGTTAGAATGCACAAAGTAATAATTCTAATACACATTTTTCTTTTGAACAGGGTAAATTCATCAGAATCCATTTTGCAACGTCGGGGAAGCTGGCCTCAGCAGACATTGAAACATGTAAGGATATAAATGACAAAGCAGATACTTTAGTCTTTTTTTGTACCTTCAGCTCATTGGACAGGACTGACTGGTGGCTAACTGTGTGATCAACAGATCTGCTGGAGAAGTCTCGAGTGACGTTCCAGCTGTCTGCTGAGAGGAGCTACCACATCTTCTATCAGCTCATGACAGGCCACAAACCTGAGCTGATAGGTGAGCCTTTCATTGTTTTTCTTGCTTTAAAGGTCATTCATTAGCTGCTGCACTGTCCATATATGTGCTTACAAGAATGAACCACATGTGCATTCTTTCTTCAGAGGCTCTCCTGATCACCACAAACCCATATGACTATTACATGATCAGTCAGGGGGAAATCACTGTCAAGAGTATCGATGACATTGAGGAGTTCATCGCCACCGATGTAAGTAAAATGATGCATTTAGGAATGTTTTGCCTGGTTTCTTGTGAGCTTATGACTTTATTTTTTCTTTAACTCCTCACAGACTGCCATTGACATCCTGGGCTTCACTGCTGATGAGAAGATAAGCATGTACAAACTGACTGGATCTGTGATGCAACACGGAAACATGAAGTTCAAGCAGAAGCAACGTGAAGAGCAGGCTGAGCCTGATGGCACTGAGGGTGTGTTACAATTGTTACACTTTTTTTTGTTCACTGACAACAGAACTGTGAAAAACAGTGACAATATGAATCAGATTATTTTGGATTCTCTTTAAAATGACGTCTGAATTTCCTTTTTTTCCAGTTGCTGATAAAATCTCATACCTCATGGGCTTGAACTCGGCTGACCTACTGAAGGCTCTGTGCTACCCCAGGGTCAAAGTTGGCAATGAGTTTGTGACCAAGGGTCAGACGGTGCCTCAGGTAAAATGTTCACACACAGTGCAGTGAATCATAACCATATAGCCTGAAAACTTTGAATCATTTTGTTGTTAATTTTAACAACATCCTTATTAATGTTTTATCATCTTTATACTTCTTTAAAAATCAGGTCAACAATTCCGTCATGGCTCTCTGCAAGTCCGTCTATGAGAAAATGTTCTTGTGGATGGTCGTCAGAATTAATGAGATGTTGGACACGAAGCAGCCAAGACAGTTCTTCATCGGTGTGCTCGACATTGCTGGATTTGAAATCTTTGATGTAAGTTTGGTGATGCAGTTTCTTGTAACTTTGCCCTGGTACAATTGAATATTCAATCCCTCCACCTTCCTTTTTTTGAAATCAGTACAACAGCTTGGAGCAGCTGTGCATCAACTTCACCAATGAAAAACTGCAACAGTTTTTCAACCACCACATGTTTGTCCTGGAGCAAGAAGAGTACAAGAAAGAGGGAATTGAATGGGAGTTCATTGACTTTGGTATGGATTTGGCTGCCTGCATTGAGCTCATTGAGAAGGTACTACTTTGAGGCATTTTTAACAATGATGTAAGATAATTATCCCTACCACAGTCGGACAGTACAGGAGTAAAATTTTGTGTTGTTTATCTTATTGTTAACAGCCTATGGGCATCTTCTCCATCCTTGAAGAGGAGTGCATGTTCCCCAAGGCTACAGATGTCACCTTCAAGAACAAACTGTATGACCAGCATCTTGGTAAATGCAAGTCCTTTGAGAAGCCAAAACCTGCCAAAGGCAAAGCTGAGGCTCACTTTTCTCTGGTGCACTATGCTGGTACTGTTGATTACAACATCACCGGATGGCTCGACAAGAACAAGGACCCCCTGAACGACTCAGTTGTTCAGCTCTACCAGAAGTCTTCAACTAAACTGTTGGCCTTCCTGTATGCATCCCATGCCGCAGCAGATGGTACGTGCTGTTTCCTTTCCCTACATCATGACATATTAAGAACTGTGTCGAATTAAATATTTTCAATGTTATTATTGTTCCACTGACAGCTGATGGTGGCGCCAAGAAAGGTGGCAAGAAGAAGGGTGGTTCCTTCCAGACTGTGTCTGCATTGTTCAGGGTAAGATAGGGAGGGATGACTTATGTTCTTACATACTTCATTGCACTATTTTGGTGCTTTTTGTGAATCTGATGTCCTTTTAATTCTTCAGGAGAATTTGGGCAAGCTAATGACAAATTTGAGGAGCACACATCCTCATTTTGTGCGCTGCCTGATTCCCAATGAATCAAAGACACCAGGTAAGCTGCGATAGCCCTGAGCTGAGAAGGTTTTAAAGGGCTTTTCACACTGCACTCACACTGCAGGCTAAGAGCCTTCTTCAACACTTCCTAGCCCCAGGCTGATAGCCCTGGGCTAAGAATATGCAGTGTGAAAAATCCTTTAGAGACAAACAGCAAGTCAAATTGAATATGGTTTCTTGTGCAATTTTATTCATCGTGTCACTTAAAAATATATCATAGGTCTGATGGAGAACTTCCTGGTCATCCACCAGCTGAGGTGTAACGGTGTGCTGGAAGGTATCAGGATCTGCAGGAAAGGCTTCCCCAGCAGAGTCCTCTATGGTGACTTCAAGCAGAGGTAGCAGAAATATAACCTTTGCAGTCATTTAAATGTTTTTATTAACCTCAAGCTGGTGTGTCTAACTGAATGAAATCTTTACTTTCAGATACAAAGTATTGAATGCTAGTGTCATCCCCGAAGGACAGTTCATTGACAACAAGAAGGCCTCAGAGAAACTCTTGGGCTCTATTGATGTTGACCACACTCAATACAAGTTTGGCCACACAAAGGTAGAGTGAGAAACACTTCCATGGACAAAGCTATTGATAAAAGATGAAGTATCATAAATAATGAATGACTTAAAAATATTAATAATTATTGACTCTCAGGTGTTCTTCAAAGCCGGTCTGCTGGGTACTCTGGAAGAGATGAGAGATGAAAAACTAGCTGCACTGGTCACAATGACTCAGGCTCTCTGCAGAGGGTTCCTCATGAGACGAGAGTTTGTAGAGATGATGAAGCGCAGGTACTGTGTCTGTTTGTTATTGATGTCTAGATTTTAAAGCATGCTATCAAAGTCTGCAACTTTATTTATACAAGAAAGATTTTCTGACTCAATTTGTGCTGTGTTTCTCCAGGGAGGCCATTTACGGCATCCAGTATAACATTCGTGCATTCATGAATGTCAAAACCTGGCCATGGATGAAGCTTTATTTCAAGATTAAGCCTCTGCTGAAGAGTGCAGAGACTGAAAAAGAAATGGCCCAAATGAAAGAGGACTTCACGAAGACCAAAGACGATCTGACGAAGGCTCTGGCTAAGAAGAAAGAACTAGAGGAGAAGATGGTTTCTCTGCTGCAGGAGAAGAATGACCTGTTGTTGCAAGTGCAGTCTGTAAGTTGTTGTACTTCTTGTGCATGTCTGCTAACTATCCTACATCAACTACTGATTTGGTAATGATGTGCATTTGTTTGTGTTGACTTTAAGGAAGGTGAAAACCTCAGTGATGCAGAGGAAAGGTGTGAGGGGCTCATTAAAGCAAAAATCCAGCTTGAGGCCAAACTCAAAGAAACGGCTGAGAGACTGGAGGATGAGGAGGAAATGAATTCTGAGCTGACTGCAAAGAAGAGAAAGCTGGAGGATGAGTGCTCTGAGTTGAAGAAAGACATTGATGATTTGGAGCTCACCCTGGCCAAAGTAGAGAAGGAGAAACATGCCACTGAGAACAAGGTTCATGTCCCTAATTTCAAATTATTAAAGTGTGCTTATTGGCATTATGCTGTGATCAAATTTGACAATGTTTTCTTTATACAAACACTTTTAGGTCAAAAACCTTACAGAGGAAATGGCATCTCAAGATGAGACCATTGCCAAGCTGACCAAAGAGAAGAAAGCCCTCCAAGAGGCCCATCAGCAGACCCTTGATGACCTGCAGGCAGAGGAAGACAAAGTCAACACTCTGACGAAGGCCAAGACCAAGCTGGAGCAGCAAGTGGACGATGTGAGTAATCTACATTTAAAAGCAAAAGTTAAACTTGCTAATAATTGAAAAGTTAAATATTCTAATGATTAAGTCCTGGTTAATTTGGTGACAGCAAGTGAGGTTTCATACTTGAGGTCCCAGAATTCCAAAAACACCCATTGAGCAGCTACTTTGTCAGAAATACAACATAATGCACAGTGTTTAAAAAGTGAACAGTGAACACTGACGCTGTTATCAACTGGATGTGCTTTACATTACATGCATGCCTTGTTTCCCTTGAGTGCAACTTAAATGATGTGGTTATCGCGGACTAAAAAGACATATTAGATCATTGAGATAGTTTTTCTGAAAATCTATAAAATTGCAACTTTAATTTTATGAAATATCCATTTCATCAATAGCTTGAAGGTTCACTGGAGCAAGAAAAGAAACTCCGCATGGATCTCGAGCGAGCGAAGAGAAAGCTTGAAGGAGATTTGAAACTGGCTCAGGAAACCACAATGGACCTAGAGAATGACAAGCAGCAGTCTGAGGAGAAAATAAAGAAGTAAGAACAAACAAGACAACTTAACATCTGTCCACCAGTCTATGTACTTGCAGTAAAATATTTACTGGAAAGGCACTATTTGAACCCAACTGTAATACACTGAATTGATTTTGTCCTCTCCAGGAAGGACTTTGAGACAAGCCAGCTCCTGAGTAAGATCGAGGATGAGCAGTCTCTTGGAATCCAGCTTCAGAAGAAGATAAAGGAACTTCAGGTATATATGGAAGTGTCCGTGGAAGGCATTGGGCTCATCCAAGTTTTTTCAACGGTTTTAAGCTCGACTTTGTGTGTTCCAGGCTCGTATTGAGGAGCTGGAGGAGGAGATTGAGGCTGAGCGGGCTGCTCGGGCCAAGGTGGAGAAGCAGAGGTCTGATCTCTCCAGGGAACTTGAGGAGATCAGCGAGAGGCTTGAAGAAGCTGGTGGAGCAACGGCTGCTCAGATCGAGATGAACAAGAAGCGTGAGGCCGAGTTTCAGAAGCTTCGGCGTGATCTCGAGGAGTCCACCCTGCAGCACGAGGCCACCGCTGCAGCTCTGCGCAAGAAGCAGGCCGACAGTGTGGCAGAGCTGGGAGAGCAGATTGATAACCTCCAGAGAGTCAAACAGAAGCTGGAGAAGGAGAAAAGCGAGTACAAGATGGAGATTGATGACCTCAGCAGCAACATGGAATCTGTTGCAAAAGCAAAGGTTGAGAGTGCTACATTATTTAAACAGAAAAGCAAAAATCTATGGTGATATATTGATATATTAATATGTTTTCTTTTTCCAGACAAACCTTGAGAAGATGTGCAGGACATTAGAAGATCAGCTGAGCGAGATCAAAACCAAGAATGATGAAAATGTTCGTCAGCTGAACGACTTGAATGCACAGAGAGCAAGACTTCAAACTGAGAATGGTGAGAATATCATGTTTTGCAGTGTTCATTATTTTGCACCAAAAAAGAAAACGGCTTCCTGAATTCCGAACTAAATCTGCAGCATAATATTTAGCCGCACAAATATACTCAGTGGTAACAATACTAAAGTCCCCTGTAGGAGGATAAATACTAGAAGTATTGTAGCAACATCGTAAACCATGACAGCCCACAAGCAAAACCTAGTGTGAACACTGATGCGTTATTACGTCTCTGCTACAGTTTTGTTCTGATGTCTAATAAGTGCATCAATATCTTTGATTAGGTGAATCTTCCCGTCAGCTGGAGGAGAAAGAAGCTCTTGTTTCTCAGCTGACGAGAGGCAAGCAGGCTTACACTCAGCAGATCGAGGAGCTGAAGAGGCATATTGAAGAGGAGGTTAAGGTAAGTCTATGAAATCAGCAGGATAATCACAGATGAAAAGGCCACCAGATGATTGGTATCAAATATTAATCAGGCGCGCATTCGGATTTTAGGCAAAGAACGCCCTGGCTCACGCTGTTCAGTCATCTCGTCATGACTGCGACCTGCTCAGAGAGCAGTATGAGGAGGAGCAGGAGGCCAAAGCTGAGCTGCAGCGTGGAATGTCCAAGGCCAACAGCGAGGTGGCTCAGTGGAGAACCAAATATGAGACTGATGCTATTCAGCGCACTGAGGAGCTGGAGGAGGCCAAGTAATGAAGAGTCCTGAAATCTCACTGTTTCCACGTACGTGAATTCTGTAAATCATCATAAAACCTGTTTGCTGTATGTTTTGACAGGAAAAAGCTTGCCCAGCGTCTTCAGGATGCAGAGGAGTCCATTGAGGCTGTGAATGCCAAATGTGCCTCTCTGGAAAAGACCAAACAGAGACTGCAGGGTGAAGTGGAAGACCTGATGATCGACGTGGAGAGAGCTAATTCTCTGGCTGCTAACCTCGACAAGAAGCAAAGGAACTTTGACAAGGTTAGATATCTTAGTATAAACATACTGTTTCAGCCAGTAACATGAGGTGACAAAAAACACTCAATAGTTTGTTTTGCTTTCAGGTTCTTTCAGAGTGGAAGCAGAAGTATGAGGAGAGCCAGGCAGAGCTGGAGGGAGCTCAGAAGGAGGCTCGTTCTCTCAGCACTGAGATGTTCAAGCTGAAAAACTCATATGAAGAAGCTCTGGACCACCTGGAGACACTGAAGAGGGAGAACAAGAACCTGCAACGTGAGACAATTTACTCGATTTTCCCCGACAGATTTGCACTCTAAAAAAACACGTCAATTCATCTGAAGTGTCTCTATTCCTTTCTGTTTTTTGTATAGCTTAATATTTAAAAATTCACACTGTGTAAATCTGCTTCAACAGAGGAGATCTCAGACCTGACTGAACAAATTGGTGAGACTGGTAAGACGATTCATGAGCTTGAGAAGGGAAAGAAGACAGTGGAAGCAGAGAAGACAGAAATCCAGACTGCTCTGGAGGAAGCAGAGGTAAACCTAAATATATAGCATACATATAGGATAGAACAGATACAAAATCTAAAGTACTGCAGAAAGAAAGAAAATCTGCATTCCTGTTTCTACTCATCTTGTGAAGGTGTTGGACATGACACCTCAGTGCTATTTCTCTTCACTCTGAGTCAGCCTTGGTTTCTGTATTTTTAATGAAGAAACTGTTCTGAGCTCCAGCTGATAAAGGTCACACTTGTTCACAGGCTACCCTGGAGCATGAGGAATCCAAGATCCTCCGCATTCAGCTTGAACTCACCCAGGTCAAGAGTGAAGTCGACAGAAAACTTGCAGAGAAGGACGAGGAGATGGAGCAGATCAAGAGGAACAGCCAGAGGGTGATTGATTCCATGCAGAGCAATTTGGACGCTGAGGTCAGGAGCAGGAATGATGCCTTGAGAATCAAGAAGAAGATGGAGGGAGACCTCAATGAGATGGAGATTCAACTGAGCCATGCCAACCGCCAGGCCGCTGAAGCCCAGAAACAGCTGAGAAACGTGCAGGGACAGCTTAAGGTACATCTATTGAGGAATTTGTTGCATCTTGCTTCGAAAACTTCCTGAAATTATTTGCTGATACATCTATCCATGTTGTACATATCAGGATGCCCAGCTGCACCTTGATGAAGCGATCAGAGGCCAGGAGGACATGAAGGAGCAGGTTGCCATGGTGGAGCGCAGGAACAACCTGATGCTGGCAGAGATCGAGGAGCTGAGAGCTGCACTGGAGCAGACGGAGAGAGCCCGCAAAGTGGCTGAACAGGAGCTGGTTGATGCCAGTGAGCGTGTGGGACTGCTGCACTCCCAGGTAATGCTCCAAGGCTGACACACAAGTATTCAAACTCCTCTACAATTCGACACACGGAAGTTAATTTTTGCTTCTTTAATAACAGAATACCAGCCTCATCAACACCAAGAAGAAGATAGAAACTGACCTTGTTCAGATCCAAAGTGAAGTGGAAGATGCTGTCCAGGAAGCAAGAAATGCTGAAGAAAAGGCCAAGAAGGCCATCACTGATGTGAGTCATCCTGGCACTTTTCTCTGTAACTGAACATGCATAATACATAAAAGACTAATTTTGCCGCTATTTTGGGTGCTTTGGCAGTCTAACCATCAGATTGCAGTCGCTTAAAACATATTTTTCTAAATCTCAGGCTGCCATGATGGCTGAAGAGCTGAAGAAGGAGCAGGACACCAGCGCTCATTTGGAGAGGATGAAGAAGAACCTGGAGGTGACGGTGAAGGACCTGCAGCACCGTCTGGATGAGGCTGAGAATCTGGCCATGAAGGGTGGCAAGAAGCAGCTCCAGAAACTGGAGGCTAGGGTAAAGATGAATTTGATCACTTAATCAGGTCTAAACTTATCTTAAATGGTAATGTCTTACAGTAATAGATGACATTCTTCACTAATTCAGGTGCGTGAGCTTGAGACAGAGGTTGAAAGCGAGCAGAGGCGCGGAGCGGATGCCATCAAAGGTGTTCGGAAATATGAGAGAAGAGTGAAGGAGCTCACCTATCAGGTCGGCAGAGCTTTTTTCTATTTAATTGGTACAGTTGTCTGATGCAAAGCTTCAAATGAAACATTTCAATCATGAATTTATGTTCACTGCAGACTGAGGAGGACAAGAAGAACGTCACCAGACTTCAGGATCTGGTGGACAAGCTGCAGCTGAAAGTGAAGGCCTACAAGAGACAGGCTGAGGAGGCTGTGAGTCAGAAACTTGTTATAACTTTATCACAGTATTGACTCACAGTTGCATAAAAATAAGATAATACTTCTCATTTTTTATCTGTAAAATGTCTGAAAGTAAAAACTTTACATTACTAGAATCAGGAAAACCTCTGTTTGCTCAGTCTTGATGGTTGTTGGATTTCCTCACAGGAGGAGCAGGCCAACACTCACCTCACCAGGTACAGGAAGGTGCAGCACGAGATGGAGGAGGCTCAGGAGCGTGCCGACATCGCCGAGTCCCAGGTCAACAAGCTGAGAGCAAAGAGTCGTGAAATTGGAAAAGTAAGTAATGCATTAAACTTTGTGAGGTGCTGTAACAGTTCAAATTGTTATTGATAATCTTAGAGGACATCAGCACAAATGATTTCATGAGCTACCGTTTGCCAGTTCAGGATTTAGTCTGCATCAGTATGCTGCTGTGACTGTTGAATTTGGATTGTAAAAAGGCCAATTTGAAGCTGCATCACCAAAGATTTTCACTGCATCAGTCCTGCAAGTCCTGTTTTCCTCTCATTCATTAATTCTTATTTCTTTTCTATCCACTTTAGGGAAAAGAGTCTGAAGAATAATCTGCAGCCTCTATGAGTGACACAAATGACAATCATAAAATATGATTTTTCATTGAACTGCTCTCACTAAATATTGTAGTATCTATATTAAATAAATGCTGTCACCAACCTGCTGCCTTTAAACCTTTCTTTCTCAACAAGTACTACCACTTGGTTTATGGAAGAGAAATGAACTGCAGGTTGCATGATGACACTCCTTTTGTAGTCAAAGTAGAAATCTTTGTAGTGAAATAAGCCTTCGACATGTGTGTTTGTCATTATGGTAGTGAGTTCAGGTGTCATGTTGCTTAGCCAGCGAAACGTTGTTGATAAGGGACGAACAGCATGGAAGCCATTGTGCTTGATCATTCACACGGGAACAACTACAGTATGTGTAGCACTTGACAATTTAAGCTCCCTTCAGGTTTTTTCATGACAAAAATGTTTCAGTTGTGATGAGACAGAACCAACAACTACAAAAATAAGCTTCTGAGTTACCAACCTGATGTGGAGCCAAAATTGCAGAAACAGAAGTATATTTTTATGAAATTTACAGATGGATGGACAGATAGACACTTTATTGACCCCAAGGGAAATGTTGGTATCCAGTAGTGTTAATGTTCTGCAACAACACCATACACACACAAATGTATCAATAAAACCAAGAAAATAAGAATATAAGCACATAAACACAGCAGTGAAGGGATAATGTATGGACAAGCTACCCAAATGTTAGGCTACTCAGGAGCAAGGAAACATTACATTTGTTAGCTCATATGCTAATGAGAAGATCGACACCACTGCACATACAAGTGCATTCATGTGCTGTTGGAACTTTTTTCCGAAAGGGGAAAATTCATGTGAATGCCCTCTTAAATCGGAAAACTAACTCAGAGAGTGGAGAATTTTTTACAAACTGGAGTTGCTAAGTTGACGTCACATTTGCTGAAACGTGGTCATTGTATCGTTTCCTCTGCTCTTTCTTGTCACTCGACCACTGAGAACTATGAGAAGCCGCCGAGGCCAAAATTGAATACTTCAGAATCTCAGAGCAGCTGTCAACATGTTTCAGCTAAGGAACAAAATGCAAAAACTTCTTTTGGCATCCATGTTGGTCCCACATTCCGACATGAAGCACACAAACACACCAAAGTTAGAACGACTTCCCAACTCATGAAATCTGTGGAGCGCATGAATGTCTCGTAAGTGTCAGCCATGCCAGCTTACTCTTGATTAGCTTAGCTTCGGTTAGCACAAGGACTGAAAGCAGGGACAAACAGCAAGCATGGCTCTGTCTAACTATAACAAAGTCCAACAGAACCTTTAAAGCTCACTAATTAAAACATGAGCTATTAAAATGTATTTAACTGGTATAAAATCTAAAGTTTTAAAAACGACAAATTGTGTTTTGATGGATGCTCTGCATTGTTGCTGAGGGTTTTAAGGCATGATTCCATGAAGTAACTATGTCTATAGAGGAAATAGTCAGGCACAGGCATACATACCATTTTTCCCAAAATATCGAGCTATCTCTGACACAGACAAATGTCACTTCTACAAGTTGGGGCAAATACTACTGCTGTCATCTTTACAACGTTTTACGCTGAATGAAAAAACATACACATCCCATCATTTTAACTCTGACATACCTGAAACATTAAAGGGTTTTCTCTCTCTTTGACCACTGGACAGGTCTGCCTGTGATGAAGGGTTCATAATCCTGCACAGATGAGAAAACCCAGCACCCACTTGAATAACATAATCACACTCTCATGGCACAAATCAACAGATGCAGTCAGTGGATGCAACATTTCTACAGACAATCATTGAAATTGTGGGACAAATGGGAGACAAGATGAAGCGTGTTTTGCGTGTTGCATCGTTGCTCTTCCTGACAGCAGAGAAGAAAAAATAAGTTCCCACAAATCCTCTGGGGTAGAGCAACCATCCGGTACCTTGTGTGTGTTTCCTCTTTGGGGAGCTGTTTCATTAACATCGTGACAGATGACAGCTGGAATTTCTTCCACCACTTGTCTTAAAGTGCACCTGTTTGCTCCTACAGCTGTACTGCACACACGGGATAGTCTAAACAAGAATTTGCATGGTGACATTTTGTACAATGGTCTACTTTAGTTCCTGTGCAAACGTATCAACACACAGCTGAGAATGGAATATTACAGTAGCACTTTTCTATGTATAACTGAAGGGGTTTGACGGTAGATTCTGCCCCTCCTGTATCCATGTTAAAGAAGTAATGATTTCACAAAAAAGAAACCTGCTTTAAAGTCTCAGTAATGTTAACGTCACTGTATCTGAAGGACTTTATCATAAATAATTCCTAAGAAAGGCTCAAAGCTCCAGTTATTAAAAGCAAACTAACCTGCTGAATTTTGTTTTTACAATCTAGAAAATAAATAAGCTTTCTCACACATATTGCAGGAACATTTCATATTCAAATTGTTCTACTGTATAATAAAAAAGACTATATCTGATGCTACAACAGCTTCTAGCTCTCCTCTCTGGTAAATTATTAAAAACAGCTTTACCCAAAACGAAGTCATGTTCTGCAGCAGACCTACATCAGACCTCGTCTCTCTTCAAAGCTTCACCCGTTCAATGGCTCTGTTTTTCAGTTTATGAGAGACGAGCCTCAGAGGTCTGCTGGATATACCTCACATGACGGATTAAGAGGACAATAACATTCAATCAGCTTTTGCCAAACACTGATGGTGTGATTTCATAGCTAAATCAGACTATGTGTGAGCCACACCACAGGGCTTTGTGCCTGCTGGATAAGAGGTTATCTCCTAATCCAAACATAGAGACTATTGAAGGCAGCTGGCATGCAGGACTGTTGGTAAATCAAAGGGCCCAAAACATCCCATAACTCCCATCCAGAGCTTTCTGTGCCAGCGACCTATCATCTTTCCTCTGAGGACCTAAGCTCACTGTTTGAAATGTTTACCGACTGACATTATGAGCAAATGCACACGATGAATCATGCAGGCTGCGATTCTTGGGCTTCTTTTCTGGTCCTTGACAAGCCGCCCGAACACATGTTTTAATCCTTGACAGCTGACACCAGAAAGTCTCCCTGCATTGGATAATGGAAGTACATTGGAGTGATTCAGTAGCTCCAGTTCAGTTTATAGCATTGTAAACCTTCAATACAGTGACAGGACACAGACCTGTACTTAACGTTTGACATTTAGAGGAACCTGAAACATCTTCTCTCACTTGCCTGTCTTTGTGCAAAGGGAAAAGGTCACATTTGAAATTGTATGATCAAAAACATTTAAAGGGACTTGAGGCAGGATTTGTGAAAAAATAAACATGCATTTTAAGTTTTTTAATGCTAATGGGTGATGAAGCGTTCAAAACCAAAAAGAATGAGCCCACCCAGTATCTCTCCGTTGCCTTGAACAGGCTGTGTGCTGCATAATGTACTGCAATTCGGGGCCCGAATTTCCCGCGCAGTCCTGACATCAGATGACGCTGAATGCGCGTCCTCAACGGCTTGGAAACAGGAAGAAGACAAGCACGGTGGACTCAAACTAGTGTTTAGGTAGTAATGGATTCTGCTACTGACAGAAAACGACCGACCACCACACAAAGTCCACTTAAAAGTCATACTAAGAAGAAAACAAAGGTTTTATCAGCGACAAGTTGCGAGCCGAGACGAAATTATGACCAAAGCCGGGCCGGCACCAGAATAAACATCGGATACATGTTTGGCTCATGGAGGCAGCTTCAACTTGAATTGGGGCTGAAAACAGATGCTGACATGGCTCATTTCCTAGTGACCAGGTAAGAAAACATTACAGGTCATGTTTAGAGTTTGATTTGAAAATCATATAAGATCACCGAGGACTTGGAGTGACTTAACGTACAAAGTAGCGTTAGCTGCTAACATGTAGCTTTAGTCCACCGCTGTGTAACACTGAATAGTTACAGACTGCATATTTTCCACGGTCCTTTAGTCTGAAACCGATTAGTTAGAAATATGTCCCTTTATATATGGGACCGAAAGCCCAACCTGTTTTCCGGGAGGTGACGTTAGCAGCTGGCTGTAGCCACAGGCTAACGGTTTGTTTGTGTCTGTGTAGTAGCATTAGCTGCTAACAAACAGCAGTCCCGTATCAGAGACGATGTTTTTGTCCCCCAATATGGCGTCTTTGCTTTTGCCTGTGCCTTTCAGACTCGCCGCGCTTGTGTGTTGCTACACACAGCGAGCCGGCCTTCTGGCTGCTTCATGTGTGTAGGGCATTCAATCGGAAGAAAAGCAGAAAGCAGTAACATACATCATTTCTGAAATCAGTCAAAAATGATTTGTGATAATTGATTGATCATTTAAGTCATTTATCAAGCAAAAAAAAGGCACACTATGGTCCGATTCCAGCTTCTCAAAAGAATTTCTGCTTTCTGCTTTAAATCACTGTAAACAGAAGGATATGTAAAAATTAAAATGTTTAAAAACAGTGACACCTCATGTATTTTGATTAGTTGTGTACTTTGATTATACTAAATGATTCCAACAATGGTCAAACCCAGAGGAATCCCCACGTTTACTCAAGGTAATGATGTGTTACTTTTGGTTGCCTGTTGCTAGAGAGTCAGAGAGTGAGGAAGTGAAGGTGGCGAATGAGACTGAAGTTAATATGAATGAAACTAAAACATGTCATCGTCTTTGAACGTTTGTGCCTGAGTCACACCAGATTTTCATCAGCATTGGAGGTTGTTTAAGGGTGTGTTCACGACCCGCGAGACGCCACTCGTTCCATTGTGTTCGTTGCTGTGTGTTTAAATTCACATAAATCACTGAACTCAGCCCTCACCAGAGACTCTGCTTCGCTCTCTTCTCTTCCCCTCTCCTCTAACGTAACGTTACGTTCATGAATTTAAGTACATTTCCCCTTCAGCTCCAATCAGCAGTCAACATTACAGAATATACACAAAGGACAATGGAGGTCACCTCTGCAGATCACTGCTGCAGTCGGGTTGATAAACAGGAGTGAAGATGAATCCACATTTTTACCCCTGAAGTAATCTCTGAGCTGTCAGTGAATCCGATGTGATTCTGGGTGTTTATTCCCCCAGAAGATCCAGCTCTGCACCCAACGCTTTCCCCAGAGCTGGCTGTCTCTGATGATGCGTTTTTTTAGTGTTACTCAATGGATGATTTGTTAATTTCTTACAGGGTGTGTACCTAACTTTAACCCCTAACCCCCTTACCCAATAGCAAAAAGTAGGTCCGTATTAATATTTTGTTGCAGAGTTGGTTTGGTCTGTGGGTGTATGTCCAGCAGCACAGCCGTTACTGAATGATCATAGAATTATTATGTGAATACGACAGGCAGCAGTGTGTCTCTATGATCCTCTCAGTCTTCCACAACCACACAACGCTACCTGTCACTTTCGGTGACACTACTCTTTAGTGTTTATAGGCTACAATACAGTTTCTAGAATGTTATAGATCCAATTCAAAACTGAAAGAAGGGATTGAGAGAAAACTACAAAAATTCCAATCTGTCTGCTACTTCAGCACCATGAACTGCACCATGGACTTATCAATACTCAGCGCAGTTAGAATGCTGATATTTCGGAGACGTAATCGAGGCCATAGATTCTAACATCCACAAAACCTACATCAGATAGAGAATTAGGCACACTCTCTGCTACTGAGTGATGTGATATGAAGACTGAGGGAACCTGTGATCGACGTTTATTCACTTCATTCTGGCATTTTACAGACTGAATGATGATAAATTAACAACTTCCAGTCAGTCCACCCACTTCTGCAACAAAACCTTCATTTTGTCTCTTTACAGTTGCTCTTTTTCCGTTTCATTTGGAATTAATGGCTTGTTTCACAATGGAAAGAGCAAATTAGGGATTACTCTGAAGTAACACAGCACGTATTAGTCTAATGAATGTAACAGTACGAAGCAGCAGTGTCAAACCAGGTTGAGTGCTCATTTGCCTGCCACACGGGTCAAAACAAAGCGTTATCAGCTATATTTTAGTAAATTGTGCTGAAAACCCCTGTAGAGTATAAAAATGTCACCATAGTGTGAGACTGTCTGAAAACATCTGTGCAACAATAACGATTCAGAGCTGAAGTGAAAAATATCAATAGCATTTAATCACCAAAGATATAAACATTTAAATATTCATTTTGTTATGTGACTGACAAAATCTTTACAAAGTTAGCCTTCGTCTTCTGCTGACTGCTTCACATCGTCTGTACAAAAATGAGGTGGCGTTGGAGACTGGCACAAAGAGAGGAAACTGTCCCGAGTAAACAACAACGTCAGTGAAAATGAAAAGCAAAAATTACAGCGGAGGAACATTCACATTCTTATCTTTTGATACTCAGTAAAGAAAAAAAAAAAAAGAGGGACAAAGACAAACAGTTTTTTATCTGTTTTGCAATTTTCTTGTAAACTGCTTAGTGCTCCCACGCAAGCTTCAAACACATTCAGCTCCTTTCTGTTCGATACAAATATTATTCACAATACCCAAATAAATCAACAAATATAAATCAAGGAATGCATAGGTAAAAATTAAATAAGCAACACTTAAATCTATTTCATAAACAAAGCTAATTAATAAAGGGGCGTTCCCACACATGCCGCTGCCTTGTCAGTTCTACAGCTTCTAAATGCATGAATGCTTTCCAGTGTTTTTAATGTCACTTTTTTTTCCTAAATAAATGACAAAAATTTTATCAGGCAGTATGTTGCTCATAATTCTCAACTCCTCTGTGCTTTCCCTCGTCACAAAAGACCTAAATTGCAAAACACTGACAGCTATTGTAGGCTTCACTGAAGTCAAACTTTCAGCTTGGTTGATTTGACACACAGGCCTCCGCCTCGCCCCCGAACATCCACAAGGGGCGCCCTCGCTTCTCCCCACAGCGCCAGAGAGCTGGATGTGGACAGGAATGTAAAATATCCATCAGACTATGTACACAAATCTGTAAACTGTTCAAAAACATCATGCAAATAAATACCGGTAATTTAAAACGGAACTACAACACTGACCTCAACAGGAGTAATATATCGTAGGCTATGAAGAGTTTCACAAAATGTCCCTCCTTCAATGAACAACAGTGTTGTTGTTTGAATAATGCAATACGACCTAAAGTTAGTACTGCGGGTCTCAGAGTAAAAGCCTTTTTTTTTTTCTTTTTCTATTTTTTTTTGTATGCTGCGGTCTCCAAACAGTGTTGAGCTTCAATCTGCGTCTCCGGGTCCCCACCATGCTCGGGTACAGCAGAGATGCACGACAGCAGATAATACTGTACATAAACATTCACTCGTTTCAGTCAGTTCGAATGGAAAAGTACATGTTCCGACAGGCTTCAAATATAGAATATACAGTGTGCAGATGGAGATGGACAGTCTGTGCTTTGATTCGAGGCTGAACCACAGTGTAGAGATAAACGACACGTAGCAGGAGGGCAGCAGTCGCTCTGACCGTCCATGTGAAGGCAGGAGTGGAGGCCGGCCGCTCGACACGCTTCCGTTGTGCTCTTTCACAACTGTGCTGCGCTCCTCTCAGAACGTCTCACGAGTTCACCAGGAGCATTTTGCTTTTTTTTGTTCCCTGACCGAGAAATCCATTTAGAGCTGAACCATCGCAACCCTTGAAATACAAGTGTGTCTCTCACATGGCCCTGCAGGGTGAACGTCCAAATGTTCCCGCCATCATCCAGAATGAGTGCAACAAGGCACTGCGAGGGTGGGGTGAAACACCAGGCAGACGGAGGAAAACGGCATTTTACAAATGTTTTGTCAAAAAAGCTTTTTAAAAATATCCCCCATTAACTCTTTAAACCAGTTTAAATGATAACACAAAGAGACATCAGGGGCTGATGAATCGCTGTGGGAAAACGTTTTCAGGAGTTTATCACGCATAACTCTTCACTCTCTCCCGCTGTCTCGTTCACTGGAATTCATTTGAATAATTTAAAGTCCGCCTCGACTCTAAAATGTGTTTTGCTTGTTGTTGCTCCACATGTGGAAGTTTGACCTTCACTGTACGGGATGATGTGCGTACAGATGTCGACACTAAAGGTTGTTCTTCGCATTCATCTGCTGCTCTGCTGAGTTAAAGACATGCATGAGCAGGATTTTTGTGACATCACATCTAGTTTGTGGTCCTTTTTCAAACAGTATTAAAGGTGCATTACGTAGGAATTGGCCACCTTGAGTTCATACTCCCGACAAACGGGGGCAGCATATCACCGGAGTAACTGCTAACTGCTGCTAACTGTGTTATCAGTTTGCTGCGCAGCTAGCCAGACTACCAGGGAAGTGATGGTGTTGATCTTTGAAATAAAGTCAAAACTGTTAGTTCTTCACATTCTGTTAGTACTTTTAGTACATTTTATAATGTTTGGAAGTAAAAAAAAACTTACATATTGCACCTTTAAATAAGTATATTTCTATCTTAAAACATGTCTAGAGGGAATATGTTATATAGCTCAGTAATTCATGCATTAAATGTTTAAAAAACAAACACACATGTGCTTGTTCCAGCTTGTGCAGTGTGAGGATTTGATGCTTTTCTCTGTTACATGTCAATTTAAATTACATATTTTGGGTTTTTTGACCGTTGCTCAGACAAAACAGAACTTTTAAAGATGTCAGCCTGAGCTCTGGAAAACTATGATGAGTATTTTTTATTAATCTTATGACATTTCACGGTAGTCGATAATAAACAAAATTATCTGTTGCAGCGCTGATGTGTGTTGTCCATATGATTTTATGAACAGGGTTAATATTAATATTAACAACAATATTACGTCCTCCAGCTTTATGACTGTGTAAAAAGTCGACTCAGATGTCACCGTCATGATGAGGTATGCATGATAAATTTGAAGTATTCTGCCACAGCGAATCATCACTTTAAGTGAGACATCGGGGGAATCTCAACAAAGGGTCAGAAAGCATCACATACTGATAACACCTAAAGCTGTTCAGAAGCTACATTCCCCATACAGAAGCATACATAAGTGCATAAATTCAGGTTTGACAAATAGTCGCAATACAAGACACAAAGAGCTTCCCCTCAGTCAAACAACTGATGTAATACATTTAAAAACATGTCGGCCGCACACTGACTACACGTTTTGTGCTATAACACTACAGAGTTAACACCGCATGTAAATTATTTAAAATCAATGGTCATGATAGTATCTGATTATTACAGCAGAATTCAGAGTAATCTGGAGGGTTCACTACTACACTTCTGTAACAAAATACCTCTTAACATTTGAACATTTTGGTCAGTTTGTGTCTGCTTTTACAGCCTTTAGCAATTCTTATCAACTGGAAGCACTTCAAGATCATAACGAGTCTCTGTGGAAGCATTTCAACAAGACAAACTCTTCGATCACTGAAACTACATTTAATAACTGATATGTGTATGAAGAGTCACACGATCTTGCTGCAGGTCTAACACTGGTACTCCTCATCATACTGGCTTTTCTCTTCAAATCAAAGTGCTCTAAGAAAATATTTTTAGGGGAAAAATACTTTTCATTTAAATTCTGTCTGAAATCTGGTTGGATTTAAAGATTTAAAAGACAATATGTACTTGAGATGGTCGACGGAGTCATTCGTGGTTGTCGTGTTTGATACGGTTTATAGCACTGAAACTATCTTGGCAAAGGTCAGAGGTGGATTGAAAGACACTGAAGTGAATGTGAGGTTAAGGCCCGGATCTACCAACCATGTAAAAACTGCTCCTTTATGTGCAAAGACACCAACTAGGACTGGACATGCAAATAAAAAGTGGAGCAGATTATTCCTTTTGAACTTCACAAAGCCAACTAAAGCAGAATAAGTTATCCAGAAGCCGCAGAGTCTGATGCAGGAGGGAGTCTGAACCGTGAGGCTCAGCCTGCAGCAGATTCTGTTTATTTATTCACATTGTCATGCTGCAGCAGTTATCTTAAAACGAATGGTGTGCACAATGTAAAACTGTCAGTTGTTTAAACGCTTTGGACAGCTTTACCCAGCAGAGACAATCAGAGATCTAAAAACCCAGAATAAAGCTCTGCACAGTTGAATCACTCAGCTGTGTATTTTAGGTGCAGAAAAAGAAACTAAGCACATTAACTCAAGCGCTGTACTTTTAATGCCTTTTTAAAGGTGCCCTGTGGAGTTTCTGAACACTAGTAGCGCTGTGGAGCAATGTTTTTGTACGTGGGACTCATTTTGCAGCTCTTTTGCAGCATATGTGTCGAGTTGAGCCGAGATGGCCCCCCTCTGGATTGGGACCGAAGCACGCCCGCACCATCTTAAAGCAGGCTAGGGTGACGTCCTTTGACCGCCGCTCGCACATCTTCCTCAAGCGAGCATGTGTTGTAATGCGAGACTCATGTTTATGCAGGAGTCCAGAGATAAAGACGGTTTTGAAATTCTCTGTGTGTTCAGCTCGCCATACTTCTAAGAGAATCTCTTTAGTTCGTCTCCTGCATCCCTGTTTATACTTTCAGATGTCTGTTTTATTTTACTGTTTCATCACGCTCGCTTTCAGCTGTCGTGTTAAGTTACCGCTGGTGTAAACCCAACATTTCCTGGTTTTGCTTTTACATAATAAAAGCGTTTGTGTAATAAAGTAACTGGGGACTTTTATTGTGAAGACTTAATAAGACATGAAACATGTTTATTACTGTATTAGTGGGGGAGCTATTCTAAGATTATACCTTGGTGAGGAATGGTATTTACAGCCACTACTCAAGACGAGCGCGTCGTTAGTTAAAGACACACAATGAGAAATGCAATTCACTGCGTCTGTGAACAGGGCGGCTTCAAAATAAAAAAACATACTGCTGTTTTTTATTATTTATGTTTTTGTGAGAAACACTGATTGTAAACAGACATTTTGCTTTATAGAAAACCCCACAGAGCATCTTCAATACTTCAGCTTCATCTAAACTTTTAGAAGTGTACAAGTTTTAAAAATGACTGACAGATAAAATGACCTGCCGTTAAACAAAGTAGTGGAAATTAGCTCCGACCTGACGATCTACATGTTATTACTTCAGTAATAATAATCTGATAATATAGTACATGCTACAGTCAGATAACACTGACAGGGTCCATTCTGCTGTCAAATTAGCATTTTTACTTGAGATATTTATCATAATACGTTCATTTTGTTGATTTTCTTCCTTGTGCTTCCACAGTTCCACAGTGGTGTTACAGCTTCAGTGAAATACGTCCTTCAAATAAATCCATCTGAGTTTTTAGATCTTTTATTGTTTCCCCAACCTAAACTTGTGATTGGCGTCTGGTTCTGCTGGGTGATTATTTATTGGCCCATTAAACGTACATTTCAAGCTGCCTCCCTGACTTTTTGGTGACTGTTTACATGGCCGAGCCTGTGTGCAAAAATGTTTAAACATGCTCGTCCTAGTTCAAGTAGCATGCACGCTCCACACATTCCCTTCCTATATTTTGCACTCAAGCCCTGAAACACCAACGAATGCATAAGCAATAAGGCAAAAAACACTACGAGCTGATCCACGTATTTTTTTTCCTCGCCGAGGGCTGTTTGCAGATCAAAAAAGAAGAGTTTTGCAGTTGCTGTTTGATCTGACCTTCAGTAGATCCGAGCCTAAACCCAGAGAGATGAAAGATGTCAGTTAGAGTGCTGCACGTGTCAGAGATGAAAAAGAGGCAGAATAAGCTGAATAAAGAGAAGGACTCCTATGGACGACTGCAGAGCATGACCCCGTCCACACTCTGACGTGTTTTCCTGCAAAGAAAGTTCACAATAAATCCTCTTTTTCCAGAGCAAATGATTCATCACATTCACAGTAAGAATGTTCTCGTGGTTGTTTTGGCTTCATATATGAGATTTGTGCGTCATTCTATGTGAGGGGACATTTTGAGCACAGAAACAAGAATATACATTATATTTGCGGGGAATTTAGCACCAGACATTATGTTTCTGCTATAGTCCTGCAAACATACACTAACCTCCCAGCACTCAGTCTTAATAATTTCCCCTCTCTCTCTGTTCCAGAACGTTACAGAAATCGTTGGATACAGCCAACACATTAAGTTCAATTTTAACCATCTGACAAGTTGTTCTGATGAAGGATAACGGCTACTTCACTGGAAAAGAATGTAAGCACATCACAGCCACATGTATTGTAATCTATACGGTTTTGGTTAAATGGCTGGTTTTGTGAACCTTTATGAAATTCCAGCTGTTTTCAGCACATGCTTTGTTAGCTTTGCACAGAGCGCACAGAGCTGAGACACAGAGAGAAGGTACATGATTAAAACTGAGTGAGAGGTCATTATGTGCTTCTGTGGATAATGGTAAACACAGAAATAATTTTATCAAAACAAAATATAGCTAATGTACTTTAATGAGCTCAAAATGTCCCGTCACATGCTCAGAATTGAGGCACAAAATATATAGTAATGTTATGATTACAGTGAATCTACTCACTAAGGCACTGTAGTCAAAGCAGGAAGTCGGGCCTTTGCGATATCGTGCGTTGCTCAGTACTTCGCATGGATTCTCCTCCTGGACTGTTTGCTTTTAGTTAAGAGACGTAACAGTGAACCCACCTGATACACAAGATCGATGAGATCTCCACCTTCAGCACAAATACAAGCACCACACAGTGTGTGAGCACAGAAAGGATACACTCTGTCCTGACCTGTGTCAATCTCTCTATCTCACATGAGCTGCAGGGGAGCGTCTCAGCGACCACAAACAGGAGGTTCGTGTTTTCTATCCGCTTGGCGTGGAACAGCCTATGGGAGACAGTGATGGATAATTTAGCCGGCTTCATTCAGTGGGCTCAGCACAGGTAACACGCTGCAAACACATTCTGCTGATGCTCCAGAAAAAGAAATAAAAAAACACACACCGCGAGCAGTTTCCACAGTCCTGCAGCATGTTGTAGGAGTTGGTGGTGTTTGTAAAGTAGAACTGGCTCTGGATGGTCACACAGCTGCTTTCCTTCGTCTCAAAGCCGTCGACCAGGACATCATCTGGAACACAAACCCATTTAATTTGAGCATTTCATATGTTTCTAACATTCTTACAGCTCATTTTAGTTTCGTGGCTAATTTGACTTCAATTGATTGTCTCGCAGATTCACATCTAGATGTTTTCCTGACGCCCTGGTGTGAGAAAACACTTCGTCATTACCAAAAAAACAACTTTTAATGAGGTTTGTGGCAACAGACGTTTGTGACGAAAAAATAAGGACAACATGCAAATGAGCTGCTTGTTAGAAATGTTGCCGACTTTCTTTCATCTAATCTGTATCATGTTTTCTATGCAGAATGCAGAAAGTGATGAGCACACAGACATTCATGTGTGCACACAAAGATGGTGTTAAGATGCAGTACTCCACCTTGGTAGAGCCAGCTGTTGTAGGCTAGTCCGTACAGTAGCTGCTGGGTCACGGACCTGAAAGTGTTCACATGGCACATTGTTAAAGAACAAAACACAAACTGTGACCGTGAATACAAAGGAATAAACAACATGTCACAGCCGCAGTAACACCGAGCTGAAAATAACCAGAGTGGCATCTGTTTTACGAGCAGAAGTCTGAACACAGTTGAGATTGTTCTAAAGGGCACCCTCACAAAGCTCTTCTTGTCATCTGACATGCAGTAAACACATTCTCACCATGCCACTGTGGATGTCCACCATGCCAGGCTGAGGACGTCAGCGATGGACGGCTGCAGAAACAGAGGAGTTACAGATTCAAGGTTTCCATCACACCGAGTGATACAAATGTCCCCATTTGTAATATCTGCTGGTGGTCTCTTACCACAAAGATGCCCCTCGGTGCTGCACCAGTGTGGCTGCTGCTGACCGGCTCACACGCAGACTGGAAGTGGAAAGACTGACGACGGGTGAAGATTGAGTTGTTGTAGAGCGCGTGCATCAGGTACGGGTCTACGTCGCCAAAGAAAAGGCCAATCTGTGATGGATGAAAGAAAAGACGGACAGAAAGAGACCGAGAGGAAGAGGAAATGCTTCAGGGAAACAGCGTGCTATAGACAGAAGGTAACTGTGATGACTGATGCTGAAGTGAGTTGAGATAAAACCTTTAATCAACCTGTAACCAAAACCTACTTTTGACACCAGCAAAGATAAATTATCTGTGTCTGTATCATCGTTTCCAGGAATATCTGTCTCTGTCTGTCCAGACATAAACACTGACAATGGAGTTCCTGAATATCTTCACCCTGGAGAGAGTTTTCTAAAAGCTTTGTTTTCATAAATGCCTGTGTATGTGTGGACAGGGCGTAAAAGTACTTGCTTTTGCTACTAACAGGCTGAGGTTGTTTTTTCAAGTGTCTGACAACATTTCAGAAATGATTCCTACAGTGGCTGTTGAAGAATACTATTCTTTTTTTTGGCATCAAGACACACATGACACACTCAAGGAGAGGTCTCACTCTGACATCTCATGGTGAGTTGCAGGGAAGACGAGGGTGGCGGCATGAGTCAGAGCTGGAGAGAGGGGTTTAGGGTTTACCTCGAGAAACTGCCTCGAGATTTTTTCCAAAGCCGTGGCTGAATATTTAACTCATTTTGACAATGTGGATGAAGCAACAACAGTAACAACTCACCTTGTGGGATTTCAGAGCGAGACGTCTCCTTGAGGGAGACTTGTGTTTCTGGGGATCTTATTATTTAACAAGAAGGAGGAATTGTTTCTGTAATGCTGTCAGACACTTGGAAGAACAAACTCAGCCTGTCAGTGGCAAAAACAAGCTCTTCTAGTGGACGTAACTTTGAACTTTAAAGGATTACATCGCAGCCATGTTGCGGCTGCCGGCTGAGGCGTCTACTGGACCGATTCCAAAACTTTTGGTGAGGAGGAATCACTTGCACACCCAAACATGTACATATAGTTCCCAAGATTAAAAAGAAAAGTTTTCCATCATGTTTAAAAAACACACTGCGCATCTTATCGTGACAGTGAACAGTGGATGTTAACACACACAGACAAACCTTTTTCCAGTGATCTCTCTGATTGGACATGACCAGGAACCCACCATCATCAATGAGATAGCAGAGGAGGTCCTACAGACAACAAGGCACAATTATCTGCACAGACTCTTTACTGTATCACTGAACAGCAGCGGAGCACAGACGGTCTCAGATACAGGCTGATGTTATCTGAGTATTACACTGCAAAGAACATTTATAAAAATTGATCATTTCTTTACTTTTGCTCCAAGTTTTCTTGTAATTCAATGTCATAGCATAATAAAATAAATCATTTCTTTCAAGAAATTAAGAGTTTGAGGCTCAATCTGACTAAATTGCTGGTTAATTGGGAGATTGTTCACTATGAAACATCAAGTTGAGAAGTTGACAAGTTGAGCTCACGGCCTCTTAATCTTAATTATACAGGCGGCACTGTGGATTTTCTTAATTACACTGTCGGCTTTTATAAGTGTTCCTCATATCTGTGAGCTGACTGACTGAAGGAGAGACAGGCAGCCACAACAGCTCGTGTTGGTCTTTAAATTGTTACGTCTGAGTGAGTAATTTCATACTAATGAGTTTTAAGAACACATTATACCTCTGAAGAACTGTGTTTACAGAAATGATCACAGTGTACAGCTGTAGACGCAGGTCTGCTACAGTCTTTTGGTTGTGTTAATGTGAGAACGAAAAACAAAACGTTCTTACGTCAGTGTTCACTTCACAGTCCATCTCACAACTCCTGGATGGTCCGCACTGTTTAACAAAATGAGTAATGAGACAATGTGTCACTTTAGTCACAGTAAATGCAGTCTGGTTAAGGGATTATTAGTCATTTGTGTCACTGTGCTGTACCTTGTGCGAGCCCTGTCGACTGTCTGACACGTTGCTGGCCAGGATCTTAAACTTGTCCACCCACGCTTCCAAATCCAGCTTCACGCCGACCACTGAGAGACAAGATCCACACGATCAGTGTGAAGAGAGGACGAAGAGGGCGGGAGGAAGGATATTAGTAAGTAGCAAGTACAAACCAGAGGCAGCTGAAGTATCCGGATAATATTTTAGATAAAGAATATACCTGGGAATCCCACAAGATTCCACAGATAAGGCATACTACAGTATATTGTACTATTTGCTAAGTAAAAGCCTGGTAGTATATATTATCCCTGTTTTTTTGTATGAGTCTATATGTTGTTTTTCAGGATTACCATGTGTAGTATATATATTTAGGTTTGCCAGGTAAATGAACTGTAGCCTAATCTTCTTACCTGAAGGTTTCAGCAGTTTGCCTCCTAAATTCACCTCCACAGCGGAAGTTACCAGAATTCCAACAGTGCCGTTTTCCGAACCAACAGGATCGTCCAGGGCTAAAACAAAAACACAAAACAAATAATGATTTTGAAAACATATAGTCTGATATCACACAGAGCTTCACTGGGTCTGACGACAAGAAGCATAGCAGAAATATTGACCCCATATGAGCCTATTGGCAGCCTGAGATCCTCAGGTGGGGCCCTGCTGGCAGTTCAAAAGTCGAGGCTTAAATATAAAGCTGACCAAGCTTTTACCATCGTCTTTGGGACAAACCACCTGAGGACATGAGGCTATGAAATCGACGCTATGAGAGTGAGAGAATGAACCAAAACACTTAAAGATACTTTAGAGCTCTGTGGTGTTTAAAGGAGCAGCTGCCTTTCAAATGCATATAGTCAGTTGTTTTTATTCAAGCCACTTTGAGATGTGTTTGCACAGTTACTTACCGGATTTCGGTGGAGCTCTGAACATGTAGCCTTTGTTGTCGAGGCTCCGTCTGTAGTAATTCGAATTGAAGGGCTCAGGGTCCTCGTCCCATAACTCAGCAGCTCTGTACAAACACCACACAAATCATTAAATGTAAGAATATCTTTACAATGACTGATATATGTCGCTGTTTGAGTAAGTGCATTAATCTTGCTCACATGTTCGGAAACACCCGTGTTATTCCTCCATCAGTAGAGGCAAATACAGCCAGGAAGCCGTACCTGTAACAAGATTTTTACTTAGACAGCTGTTTGTTGCTCTGATGCCATCAAAGCAGATTAATGTTCATTTCTTTGGTAGTGTGTGAGACTGTGTGTGTGTGTGTGTGTGTGTGCTGGCTCACGAATTCAGATCTTTGTTCTTCCAAACACGAGAGGCCAGCTGCCCGATAATCCTCGAATCCAAAATCAGGTTGTGGATGAGGCCTTGGTCACCTGAGACACAAAACAAGTATATTATCTCATCTGCGTGTCTGCAGCGGGGCAGATATCGACTCGATGCCTGTAAGACACTCACACTCATCAGATTCTGGGGAGATGTCCAGCATGAGCGAGAGGAAGTTCTGCAAAAACTGTGTGTTGTTGTCGGAGAGATGCAGACGTTTGCAGTATTCTCTGGAGAAACAGAGGACAGAGTTAACGCCACGAGGCGCAGAAAGAATGAAATCAGGAGTGAAGTGGAGAGAGGCGGTGGTCACCTTGGAGCCAGAAACACGTGTCCTGCTGATTCAAAGGAGCTGGGCAGCAACGACTGCATATCTGCGGACACAGAAGAGGATGTGAATTTTTTTCCATCTCATCTTTGTGTAACATGCTAATAAAACCTCAGCGCCTCCCTGTACTCACACTGGAGCTGCAGCATCACGTCGCTCAGGTCTGCCTGGATGTAGAATTCATTGTAGGGAGGTAACACCAGACCGAGACTACAGGAGACAGCATGAAGCGTGAGGAGAACACAGCGGAGGAAGTGTCTTAGAGAGAATCGATCAGTGCATGTAGCCTTTACTCGGCCACAGCTGGCTGGTTGAATAATTCTTAACATTATGACTCACCTGTAATCTGTGCCGTTGATCGGAGTCCAGGTGTAACCCCTGAACACCTCGTCAATGTATTGCTACAGTAAAGAAAGACACTTCAGTAAACAGGCAACATCTAACTGCTTTATAATACTGTGTGTATAAAATCATTTAGAGTACATCCCTACACACACTTTTCACATCTGCATTGATAAGATTTCTTTAAAAGGGTCAACGATTCGGTCGCAAAGACTTTCGTCAAGACATTTTCTACCGCCAGATTTGTACAACCTGGATCTTAATGTTGTAGTTCTGCCGGGATTTCATGTCAGGAAAATCTCTCAGTCAGAACACAATTTCTAAAATAAAGCTACATTTAATCTACATGATAGCTACAGTGAGACTTATGCTCTTTAGAAAGAGAATAAACTTACCTCATCGATGGACTTAATGAGAGTTTTGACCTGCATCTCACCGGGTCTTCCATCAATCATTTGCCTCCGGATCTAGGAAACACAAAGCAGTTATATTCAGTCAAAAACATCTTACAAAAACATGTTATGTCTACATTCAGTTACCTGCACAGAACACGTCAGACTGGTATGCAGACTGTCCTGAGGCAGATAATGTTTACTGGCCTGGTAGTAACCCTGAGCACTTTCTGTTCCAGTCGGTGCTCACCTCCTCTTTATTGCTGTCCTCAACCTCTGCGTCCAGGAAGTCCAGTGTCACAGGCTCAGGGAGGTTCACCAGCTGAGAAAAGTTGAGTGAAAGAAATACATTAACATGAAATGAACAGGTGTATCACAATCATAACTGTCTAAAATATAATTTAAATCCAAAAATTGTATCATCTCCCACTCCCCTGTTTTGGCAGATTTAAAGAACACATCACCTTTGGCTGGAGATTAGGGTGAAGGAGAAGATATCCATTTGGATCAATAGCAAATATGTATCCATTGGCTCCAAGCTGTTAAGGAAATAAAAAAGGAACAAGGAGCAGCGTTGATTTATCAGTAATGTACTTTCCATCACGAGTACAATGAAGAAGAATATGGCTAATAATGGTGCTGAGGTGACATACGTTGTACCGCGGTGTTAGGCGCTTTATCTCATCAAGATGCACGTCGACTCCCATCACACCTAATATCAGCTGATTCTGGTCGGACAAAAGCAACAATACAAGCAGCTAGTTAAAGGAATAGTTTGAACATTTTAGGAAATGCATATATTTGCGTTCTTGCTGAGGGTTAGATATATACAGAAAACGTATAATGTAGCTGGAACAAGCAGAAGGTAAGTAAGGCACCAAAAAATCAAGTTTTTTTTTTTTTTTTTTTACACTTTTACACCGTTTTTGTACGAATTAACAAAATAAAAGACAATAATATGTTAATTAATGAGCTTTAGATGTTCTAGTAGGCAGATTTTTTTCAGTTACAACAGAGTCCAGTTGGTCAGAGGCTAGATGTTCCCCTGTGTCAAGTGTTTATGCTAAGCTAAGCTAAGCCTTCCCGAGTAGTAGCTTCATATTTACCGTACAGACATGAAAGTGGTATCGATCTTTTCATCTAAAGCTTGTTTCCCAAAATGTCTCTCTTGCTCCCTACTGGTTAGTATTGACTGATTGAAATTATTTATTGAAAATACAAAAATAGATGACATATATAAATAAATAATATATGCAGTCTAACCAGGAGGCACCATATATTTATAAAATGTTACAATTGTATAAACACAATAAAGCCCAAATGGGGCTAAATGTGTAATGTAGGCCCCTCAAACTGCTTGTAAAGACCTTCTCTATCTCAACCAATTCAGTAATTATATTTAGATGGAGCTGATCCTCATCAAGCTCTTATATAACTGTTATATTTTGATATCATACTACTGAGCTAAACTCCGTGACCACAACCTGCAACATGCAGATATTATAACGCTCAACCTTTCAAACAATCTCCTTTTGTTACCTGTGATTTTCCGTCCATGGTGAGATTAAATACAGGCAGTGTCCCAGTTACCACCATCCCCAGACCCTAAAGAGTCCAAAGACAGAGTTCCCAATCAGTTTAACTGTGATCTTATGTATTTAGTGTGTGTATATGCTGCATGTTTGAGGCGTTTACTATATTTGATCACATGCAGCCAGCAGGGTCATGCAGTCTCACCAAAGCATCCTGATACACATTTGTCCACTGAACCTGCTTGGCATCGCTGCCTGCCAGGACCATGGGGCGTCCCAGCACGTCCAGGTACTCCTGACAGAACAAGAGAGATACGTGACTGGCCGCAGCTCTAAAACAAGCAACAATAACAGGCTGAGGGGAGAATGGGTGTGCAAACAAATGGAGGTAGATGTTTCTACAGAGGGAGTGAGCCCCACAAGGACAATTAGAAACAGCGAACAGGGATCAGCTGTGTCAGAGGCACTAGACAAACCCACCTGGGTGTTAATCCTTATAGCACAGATGGAACGGATCTCAAAATAGTAACCTGGCAGGCGACAGAGAGAAAAAGACAAACAGAGAGAGAGAGAGAGAGAGAGAGAGAGAGAGAGAGAGAGAGAGAGAGAGAGAGAGGGAGAGAGAGGGAGAGAGAGAGAGAGGGAGGGAGAGAGGGGACAGAGAGAGAGAGGGGGGGGGGGAGAGGAAGAGCATGTGTGAGCGATGCCATCAGAAAAAAACCCACAGAAGTGGTGCTCATAAATATTCCACATTTTACTAGATGTTACTAGACCAGTGACTCAGCTACTTAACTCCCACAGATAGGAAGCTTAAAGAGGAACACCACTGAGCTTTGAAGCTGAGGTATCTGTATTAGTATCTGCACAGTTCAGTCAAGACCATGAAATCGGCTGAAAGTCTTAAACCTGATATCTGATCAGAAGCTGCTTCATGGGGAACTCTCTCTCTGTGAGCTCTGGTTTCCTAATTTAATAAACTGCTACCATCATGTTTCACTACAATACACCTGCAACTAATGATTATATTCACTATATTCTCTCAGTTAATCAATTACATATTTTGTATGAATTATGCTAGAAAATGTCAGAAAATACTCTTCAAAGATATTCAGTTTACAATCATTATGATAAAGAGAAGCAACAAAATCTCACAACTGAGTGGCTTGAACTTGGGTATGTTTTGCATCTTTGTTGAAATAAAACAATTGTCTCAATCATCAAAATAGTTGCAGATATTATGTTGATTGATTTATTGATTAATCGACTAACTGTTTCAGCTCTACCATGCAGTCCAATCTACTATCAATATACTGGTATTTAACAAAAATGGTCTCATAAGCATGGGTGTAAGTTTGCATAAGGATGATAGGGACAAGTCACAACCAAAGTTTGGGAGGGAGGGAGTTGTCCCTACCAATATTTTGATATATTTTAATATAACGATTTTTTTGATTTTGTTTTTTTACATACTGCATTGAACATAATGTTCTTTGCAAACTTATTTGTAGTATTAAGCATATGTATAGAACTATTTGTCCGACGTGCCCTCTCATCGCAATCTTCAGTGTAACCTGCAAGGCAACACGTTTAGATATGCTGCCATTTGATTGGCTGAAGGGTTATCACGTTCTCGGCACATGAAGGTATCAAAGCCCCTCTCGTCACCTCTCGTGAAGAAGACGCGCTGTGTGGCAGAGTTACTGCAAGATAGCTGGACTAACGGTAAAGGCCAGCACACACTGGCTAAAACGTCGGACGTCTGAAGCGTTTGGAGAGAGTCGGACGAGTTCGGGAGCTGCTCTGTTCGGTGTGGTGGAAGCGCGAGGACGGCACTGCGGTCAAGCCAGCCGTGGTTCGCGTTTGCTTGGTCAAACCAGCCGCACATTCTGTTCTAGTGCGCGAATCTTCTAACGAACTTTGATGTGGAATAAAAAAAATATTTTCCATAAGTAGTCCAAGATTCGTGTACTACTGAACTAAGTACTTCATAGACTACTTGCATGCATAATATGAAGTACTCTTACTGTGTACTTTTAGAGTAATCCTGGGTCAAATATCATTATTCTTGTGATCTGGTCAGGATTTTGATGGAGGGAGGGATAGGTTTCTGGGCAGTGTCCCTACCAAAGCTGAGACCAAACTTACGCCCTTGCTCATAAGACACTAAAAAAACGGTTTAAGCTGGCAACAGGTTATTTAACCTCAGCTGAAGCAGTGAGTAGCTTCTCATTTCTTAAACAGCCATGTCGGAAGACATATTTTGTGGTCATGGAAAAGACATTAAATTAAAAGAGGTCAAATTATTGGCCTGCATCAAGCAAAGAAAACAACTAAGGAGATTGCTGAAACTACTAAAATTGGGTTAAGAACTGTTCAACGCATTATTAAAACCTGTAAGTATTGTATGTATTGAACCATCATCTTCGAGGAAGAAATGTTGTCGGAAAAAAATCTTGAATGATCATGATCGGAGATCTGTTAAACCTCTGGTGAAATCAAATGGTAAAAATCAACAGTAGGAGTCACGGCTATGTTGAATGGTGAAAGCAAGAGCATTTCCACACTCACAATGCGAAGAGATCTCAAGGGATTTGGACTAACAGCTGTGTAGCCTTAAGACAACCACTTATCAGTGACGCAAATTGGAAAAAAAGGCTTCAATTTGCTGGGGAGGATAAAGATTGGACTCTGGAGCAATGGAAAAAAGATCATGTGGTCTGATGAGTCTAGATTTACCCTGTTCCAGTGTGATAGGCGCATCACGGTCAGAAGAGGGGTATGAAGTGATGCACCCATCATGCCTAATGTCTACTGTACAAGCCTGTGAGGGCAGAGGGGTGGCTTCAGTTGGACAGGTCTAGGTTCAGCAATGTTATGTGTCCAAGACATGAGGTCAGCTGACTAACTGAATATACTGAATGACCAGATTTTTCCATCAATGGATTTTTTTTTTCCACTGATGGCACGGGCATATTCCAAGATGACAGTGCCACGATACACATGCTCAAATTGTGAAAGACTGTTTTAGGGAGCATGAGACATCATTTTCTCACATGGATTGGCCACCACAGAGTCCAGACCTTAACCCCATTGAGAATCTTTTGGATGTGCTAGAGAAGACTCTACACAGCGGCACTGACTCTCCTATCATCAGCACAAGATCTTGCTGAAAAATGTCTGCAAATCTGGATGGAAATAAATGTTGTGACATTGCATAAGCTTGCCGTAATCAAATCTAAAGGCGGTCCAACAAAATATTGGAGTGTGTGACTTCTTTTTTTGGCCGGGCAGTGTATAAACTATAATTCTAATTAAAAGCTGTCATTAAATGTCATTGACCCAGAATGTGTGATACATTTCATAAAATCACATTATTCATAATCCACACACTGCAAGTTCACTTGCTGATCTGGGGCAACCCGATGTGTCTTTGTTGTGTGATAACCTCTTTCAATGGACATAATCAGATTACACAGAAGGGCATTCTCTTCTCAGATATAACTTGTTCTAGTTCAAAACCTGCACGCAAAAGACATCCACTTTGTCTGAACTACTTATCTACAAGTATTCAGTGTGTCATTAACTCACTCCCTGCACAGGAAAAATGCATCCTCACGAACATGAATTCCTCTGGAAAGATCAATGTCACAGAGCATCGTGAGCCTTGTGGGTCAGTGCACTCTGCTCTACATTAGGCTCAGTGATGTATCCGTTTGTTCTTTTGACTAAGCATTGATTAATAAACACACAGAAGACTTTTAAAGACTCTGCTGAGTGGGACTATTACAGCAATGAATTCAACATTATCCACAGGGCTAAAAATACGTGCACTCAATTTACCGTTGATGCTTCACACACATCCATTATGTACAAATGTTTTTACGTCCAACTTATGTTTGGAGACGGCACCAACGGTAAGGACTTTTTTGATAGCATAGGTCCACTTGTAATAACTGCAGTGATTCCCAGCCAGGGATACAAAGTCTCTGCAGGTGCCAGGATGTATGTAAAGCTCAACTAGGCTAATTAACCAAATTCAACTCGACAAGAAAAATTGCAATGAGGTAATTTAATTACAAATATATATACATATTTGAATTAAGAAAAAGGTGATTACGATTACAAATTGGTTTTAAACTGATCTTTAGTCAATTCAATGGCCAGTAGCCTAATGCCAACCTAAAGGAGGGAAAACTAGTTAGCAATCGAGTAGCAAAGTTGAAATACTTAGCTAGATATATTGGATGAATGATGAAATAAGGTGAACAGCTGAAACCGTTAGCTTAAAATAATGAATACGGTTTAAACTGTTAACTTAAAGTATTGGATAGATGGCTAAAACTTTTAGCTCAAAGTTATTGTTTGAACCTGTTAGCTTAGGGTTTTGGGTCAATTATGAAACTGTTAGCTTAAAGTATTGGATAAATGGCTGAAATTGTTATTTAGAGTGATGAATACATGGTTGAAACTGTGAGCTTTAACCTCAAATAAATGGTTGAAACTGTTAGCTTAAAGTGGCTAATAGATAAAAAGTTTGACAAAATGTTTATCAAAGTAATGGTTAAATGGTTTAGACTCAAAGTACCCAAATGAATAAATGGTTGAAACTGTTATCCTAAAGGAATGGATTAAACTGTTAGTTTAAAGTATTGGTTAATGGTTGAAACATACAGCCTCTGCCATACAGTATGTAGAACAAGTATGAATATAAACTTGACCAAAGCAAATTTGACAATTCAACTGCAAGAAGAAAACAGAATGATAATATCCGTGTTTATATAATTAATAGTGTTAATTATGAAGGTACATCAGTCAATAAAGCTTGGGCCCACTGCGCTACAGTATGACTCACCTTTATTGGTGCATGCGATCCACTGTAAAGGTGTGACATCATAGTTGTGCTGACCCACAGAAAAGGTGAAAACTCGAACCTGAGGAGGAACAAATGAAACACACGTTTTTCAGAGGATGATTTAGACGCTCTATGCTACTGGAGTGTGTTCGTGAAGGTGAGGTGATCAGAAGAAACCGACCGTTTTGTTTGGCCAGTTGTATTGCATGAAGACATCCTGAGCTCTGTCCTCTCCTCCATCAGTAAACAGCATGATTATTTTATTGCAGTTGGCTCGAGGGACATTTGTCTTCTGAAAAATACATTTAAAAGGGAGATGAGCGAGAAGGAACAACAGTTTTGGGCAACAGTGAAACAGTGTCACCCCAGTCGACATCGAAATCAATATGCGCTTACATTTAACAGCTGGTTGAAAGCAAAGTGAAATCCAGACTTGTAGTCCGTGGTGCCTTTAGCCTGCATCTGTTGCACTGCATCCTTGAAGATCTTTTTGTTGCGCACGTTAGCCTGGACGAGATGTTTGAAGCAGGGAACCACAGCCTCGGCCTTCTCGTTAAACTGAAGCACAGCAGGAGACACAGTTTGGCTAAAAAGACTGAAAATCAGCTACAACAAAGCCAATACAGAGAGATGTGAAATGATGGAGGATCTGTGGTGCAGACTCTAGCAGATACTAACCCTGGCCACGTTGACGTAGTCATCATCAGACAAAGTGTCCAGCATTTCCATCACTGACGCTTTGATCAGTTTCAGGGTGAGTCCACTGACGCTGCCGCTCCTGAGGAAACACAATCATGCAGCGACAGATGTCTAAGTTTAGTTTGTACTAAAATAAGTATGTGAGCCAGGCTGCAGTTGATGTGAATAAAGTGCTTCTAAATGGGAACTAATTTTGTGGCATTTCCGACTCCTTTTGTGTAAATTAGTGGGGCTGCATTTTTGTACTCAAAAACAATGGAGGATTTGTGTGGAAATATGAGCTCACGGAAAAGATCAGTGGTTGAATCTTAAAGCCCTTTTAGACATCCGGAAAAGAAATCAGTGTAGAAGATTCTTGGTGAACTTATGAACTCCTGATTGCTTCAACATATTAAAAAAAAAATACAAAAAACCCAATTAGGTCTATTAATAAGAACAGTATAATTATCTGCTCTCTCCCTCTGAGTCCCTAGCTAAAATCTTCAGTAGTGCTGAAAACTTAACACATGTTTCCTCCAGATGTTCAATCACTGAGGTACTTTCCCCTGCAGCAGAAATTAATCATCATTGATAAATCCCTTTCTGCAGTTTTTTGTTCATATTTCCATTCTCTCCTCCCACATTTTGCTATCGACAAAGGAACCCACTCATGTACAGTTTGCAGTAACCTAAACACAACTTTGAGCAGTGCTGCTAAAACTGAAAGCACAAAAAACACCTAATGCAGTCCCAGTGAATATATGGACAAACACCGTTTAGCAAATTATACCTTGAGGATCCTAAATATCGTCTGAATTAACACATTGAGGGTCTATAATCTTCAGGTTTTTTGGATTATAGGATTATAGTTTAAATTTAAATTATTCAAATTATAATCATACAAAACAACGTGGCGTTCATACATTTCTGTTGTTCAGTACTCACTGTTTCCTATTTGGACTTGAATGCATGGCTGCCTCAGAGACTCTTCTCATGTTTTCTCATTCAGCTCAGTCATAGAATTAACCTAGCAAAGTGTGCCAATGAATGACCACTTATCACCTCAATGAAGAGCAGCCATGAGGACAAAACAGTGACACAGGAGGCTGCTGAGCACGATCATGAATTTGAAATCAAAACAGACTTGACCATGTCCTGATCCTGATCCACCACGGTAACAGGAAACAAAATTCGTTCTGATCATGTTTAAGCCTTAAGCACCTTTGTCACTTCCTGGTGTAGTTAGAAAACGAGATCAATGCAACTCGGAAACCAGCAGCCAGGTTAGCTTAGCTTAGCATGAAGACTGTAAACAAGGGGAAGAAGCTAGCCTGGCTCTGTCAAAAGGTATCAACACGTTATCACCTTTATTTAATGAAATAAAAAAAAAATGAACTGTAAAAATTTAAATTCACTGCGACGACTTTTTGGCTGTGACTTCTTGGACAGCTAGCTGTCTCCACCTGTTCACCGACTTTGTGCTAAGCTAGGCTAACCGGCTACCGATAGCTGTGGCCTAATGTTGAATGAACACACATAAGAGTGGCATCACTCTCCTCATCTGACTCAGCCAGAGTCTTCAACCACAGTTACCAAATTATATCTACTCTACGTTCTACTGTTCCTCCACTTACTATAAAACAACATCTTGAACGAGCCAATTTAGATTTTGTTCTCGTGTCTACATCGTCTTCAACTTAACCTTTAGTCTGTTACATAAGGAGCTGCACTATCAGCTGGTTTTGGCTGCAGTCTCAGTGCCAGTAAAATGTGTTTCCACTACAATACAACTTGAGTCTACAGTACTTCTTCCTCTGGTTCCGCTGGCCTTTAAACGCCTGAAGAAGCTGCTCACTTATGTGAAATAACACCAGAGATGGTCTCTTCACCTCACTTGTGTGTGTGTGAGAGAGAGAGAAGCGCAAGAAGGGGCGAGGAACACTTCACAGATGGATTTCAGCACCAGTTAATTATTTAAAACTGCGAGGAAAAGAAACGTTTTGTGTTTTTTTTTACATCCCACAGACACAGGCAGTAGTGGAGGAGACACACACACACTTTGGACACATTCACCCGAGACAATTCAGAACCATGCGTTTTGAAATGTTATTAATTACTTACACATCAACCAGAATGACCATATCCTTGGGAGATGAGGCTCCCTGGATGTACCTGTGACAAAGAAGAAGATGCGAAACTTCAACCCAGTAAATCTACGGCACTTGCATGAGAACAACGTGAAGAGATGTTTTAAACAGCAAACTGTACCAGGGCCTCCTCCTGACGTCATACAAGTCGATTTTATCAGGGGCTTTCCAAGGTGTAGCTGGAATGATTGAAAGATTTTTTTGTCTTATGTCATTTACGTACATTTGAGTTCAATCCATTTAAAATGAAACCTCTGCAGTCAAAATCAAGTTAGAAAACACAGCAGTGGGTGTTAATAGATCTACCTGGGTAGTAGCGAGTGACACCTGTCGCACTCCCAAAAGCTTGCCACAGCAGAGACGGATCCTCTGCACTGTTTTCCATGAACACTTTCTCAAGCGCCTGCGTCCAGTTCAACTCATTCAGAATGACTGGAGCTGATGGGGAACAGAGTCAAATTTCTTAGATATGCCCCTAATATATGTAAAGTAAATTATATCAGAAGCGTGGAGAGGTGAAGTCAGGCCCTTCTGGTCTGCCCCATGAAAGCTTGTTTCAGAAAATAATGAATTACATGTATTCTTATAAATTTAAAAGACTTTGCAAATCAAGAAAGACACATTTTGTTGTAAAGATTGCAAAATACCAATACACCGAGACAATGTCACAAAGGTCGCTGTTGGTTGTTTAGTTTTTCTAATTACGTACTTTCACGGGATTGTATTTGATTCCTTTTTATGTCAAACTGCGAATTTCCAGAGTTGAAAAATTATCTTTTAAATTGTCAAACATCGAACGTGTAATTAAAAAGAATATTTTTTCTCTCTCCCATTCGGCACATATATTGTCCACCTGAGGGGGCGCGACTTCACCTCTCTATATAGCATCTTTACATGTTGCTGTGTAATAAACAATAAGATAAGAACTTCACTTGCCTCCTTTATAAATATCTGTGGGAATCTGAACAGCCGTGTAGGAATAGTTGACATTGTTTTTGAAGTTTGGATCGTACACAAACTCCAGCTTGATGTGCGAAGGATTTTCCACCTCCCCTTCTCCGTCCATGGAATACTGTGAGAACATGAGAGAGAAAGCATTATCACGACGACTGCACCTTTTTTTATATTGCAAAGAGACTGTTTTGATTTACAGTCTACCGTCTGTCGAATGACCTCCGTAAATATGTATTTGTCTCTTACTCACATAATCCAGCTCTGCCTTTGAGTCATAATAAGCCATGTCCAGCTCCTACAAGGAAAAAGATGCACACAAGAGACAGCTGCAGTGTTGACAACTGTAAAAAAACAACACAAGGACTGATAGACATAATTAGAACTTAATTAAGGTTGCAACAAGATTGTTTTGATTATTCCTAATTCATTTGCACTATTGATTAACCTCTCGATCACCAAAACAAAACATTTTGTCCTTTTTGCATTTATATACCTTCCAAAGTCTCTGGTCAACCAAAATTTGGGCACAATGAACAGTTTCTTTTATTATTAGGGATATTATACAGTTGCTGCCGAAATCTATGAGGGGTTAAAGGAATGAACAAACTAGATTTCGCCTGGAAAAATCCACTTGCAAAATTTCAAAATACGATGCATTATTACAGAGTAGTGACACAACTGATAAGTGAAATCAGTGAGTTTTTTGTACCGCCACTAACATCTAACACGAGCATCATAAGGCTATTCACGAGAGTCTAACACATGTTGTTAGGATCGCCATAGCAACACTCAAAGACAAGCTGCAGCCATCCATCACAGCTCATTTTCTCACAAGAACCAGGTCTATCTACACTCTGAATGGCGGCGAGATAGACCAAACGGTTCATGAATGGTGTGACTGATTTTCTAAGTTGATCAATTTTGTTCAAAATAATTCATCATTTCATCTCCAAAATGGCAACAATAATCACAAAGGGTCCGTCAGAAGTGAGAACAGCACGGAGAAGAAGCAGCAAATCTCGAAGCTGTAAGCACCAAATGTTTCCAATTGTTTTCCGCTCAGTGCTGTCACATTATGAATCAGTAGACAGGCTGTCAGGCTTGGGAAGAGCATCGCCATCTGTTAGTCTTAGTTTTTGAAAAGTCCTAACATACTTCAGAATAAGCGTGACATCTACTCAGGGGCTGCTGTGTTCCTATTTTTGGTCTGCTCTGATTACCAAGTGTTATCTCCAAACAGGGTCTCAGCCCGTATTACTCTTCAAGTTAATGTGACAAGTCTCTTCCTGTTTGTCTTCTTGCTGTTAGTAATGCAGATCTGCCGTCCTCAGAGGAGCACAGCTCTGACAACATCGAGCCTGTGAGTTTTCCTCCATGTTAACCTCTCCTGAGAGCTCTGCTTCTTTAGACCTGAGCCTGTCAGCAGCGTTTCAATCCTCCAAGTTCAAACATTGCAAAAATGTGTTGCCAAATACACAGATATCGGCAGAGAATTTGGCAGAGAATGGGAAAGAATGAGGAGTACGCAAAAGAAAGACAGAAAGAAAGAAGGAAAAAAATAAGAATCTTCAGTCCAAAATTCAAATAATCATTTTTGAGTTGATTTTCATATTGATCCTGGGAAACAGCAGGTAGGAAATCAGTCTCAAGGGTTTATTGCACACTTTAGAAAATGGATGACCATTTTTCAATAGATGGGCTAAATCATGCAAAACCGCCCCTGTCTTTTAAAACGACAGAGGGATTCAGTGCCTCAGAGACAGACATGAGAGGCCATGTGAGAGGATGAGGTTAACCCCATTTCATTTTGCTGGGCAAATGAAGCAGACCAAGTGGAAAAGTGGAATGCCGATGTGTGTGGGACTCGACAGAGCTGCACGGCTGAGTGCTCTCAGTCGTCTGTTTCACCCAGCTGAGCACGAAGGGATCTGCTCAGCTGACTGGTGTAAATGTTCTTTCTCAGGTCATCCTATTTAGAGTCACAGCGCTCGGAGACGTAACCATCTGATTCGAGCTCGCATCGCTGCTTAAATAAGACGACACAACCTGTCCACTTTGCAAAGCAATAATTCACTCTTATTCTTTTTGACTGTCAGTGTCATGCTTTGACATTTTGATTTTTCCTGGTTTATTTTGTAGTTCGCTCCTTAGGTATCATATTTTGCTCTTTACTTCCTCCCTTTGTCCTTTTCCCACTTTTTTTAGTCTTCACCTGTATTCTGTTTCCCCCACATCAGTCCTGTGTCTCCTGTATTCTTCGTCTTCCTGCCTGTGTTCCCAGAGCTTCTTTGGTTTGTACTTTATTTAGTTTTCGTATCTTTTGTACTTTCTCGGATTTGCCCCCACCTGCTCCTTTTGTTTTGTTGCCAACTTTTTTGTTGAGCGCCTTTTGTATTCGCATTTTGTTTTTTGTATTTAGATCTCAGCTTTGTTGTTAAAGCTTTTTTTTTTTGCTGTTATACGTGCCTACCTCTGAGTATCACGTATATTGTGTGACTGTAACAGTCAGTTGATGTTAATCAAATAGATTGTAGTCCTTGGTTTTAGTTCTGTTATTCAGTTCCTGTTTTATGGTGAAAGACACTCTTCCTGTCTTTTTCCGGACTATTTTCTGTTTTCACATGGGTTTCATTAATTAATTCCTTGTTTTTGTATTTCTGAAGTTCTTGAATTCATATCAGCTTTCTTGCCTGACTTTTGCTTTATTTGTCAGCCTGCTTTTGTGTCCTGCATTTGGGATTATTTTTGCTAAACCGTAAAAGTAATAGTAACAGTAAAAGTACTACTTTTCATAAAAAACTAACTACCTCATTATTACCAAGTAAAGTAGACTATCAAATATAAGTCTTAGGAGCTCAAAAAGTTAAAAGTGAAAAGATGGTCTACTGTACTTGGTAATTTTGAGGTAATTGGTTTCTTCAAACTATTTTTTTAGTCCCTTATACAGATTTCAGAGTGTATTATTATGAATAAGTACATTTATGACTTGACTCTGAGATTGTGAATTGAAACAATAATTCTGACAAAATTGAAACTTGCCAAACTGGCTCCCCACTTCCATTACACTTTTTAAATGACTGCCTCACTAAACTTTGATGCAGGTCAAATCCACTGAAGACAAGGAAGACATACAAAAACCACAGGCTCTTTTCCTCGAGGCTCTATTTTCCTGAAAAAGGACACGGACGTGAATGGAAGCAAAATCTACAGGCACAAACACAAATGGACGTAACCAGCAAATTCTTTGCAATTTTGATTACCACAGCCGTCGTCGCAACGGAGGCGCAGCTGGGCGCAAAGTGGAAAAGAGACTGAATACATTATTAAGAGGATTTCAGAATCAGCAGGTTGAGTCGGAGTGAGCTTCAGCTATGACACATGAGCTACTTTCATCCCCTTTAAACACAGCAACAGGTGAAACAGAGATTGAGCGGCTGAAGAGAAAGAATTAATCTGCAAACAATTAATACAGGCTAATTAATCAAACTCTGTGGTTCTGACTCTCCCCTGCATATCTGAAAAGCCTAATTTATGTGTTTAAGTCCAATAAACAAAAAGTGTATTTGCATCAAATCTGTCTTCATTTATCAAATGGAAATATTTTTCTAGTTGGTGTTTGGAGAAACGTACGAGGCCGGTTATGATTGGTGCCGTATCAAACAATCTAAATATTTAATGAAGGTATCCCCGCTGTGCCAGCTGCGAGTAGAGTAAGCAGGATATTGGGGAGTGTGATCTTCAGCCGTGGAGTTGGTTCTGAGCAGAAGGAGAAACAAGTGAACATAATCCACTGAAGGCTGGGGGGTGTTTCTGCCTCCGCAATCTGCACTCTCACTCTCGGCCTTTTTATTTATTTTTATCATTTATTTATAACCTCTTGCTGTTGTGCGCCCTGACAGTCTTCTGCGCCCTGAGCTTTTCCCTTCAGGACCCAGCAGCAGCTCTGAGATTATATTTGATTGTGGGTCAGGTCAGGTCTTATACAGTATTTACGGGTCGAGTCTGGTCTGGAATCCAGTCAGAGATAACTGCAGGTAACAGGACAGCTCATGAGGTTTGTCGGTGCGGTGGTGGGTTCAGGTTTGCAGGACTTGCGTGTGTGAATTTGTTGTAAAGCGTGTTCATGGACATGATTTATTAGTTCTTAAAACATTTTTGTGGTTTTACAGACTTTATGGTGTATGCTTCCATTATCATTAGCCACATCTATTAATATCAAAATAATGAAGTGACCAAACAGTCCCTTTTAATTTAATTAAACCTTTCCAATATAAAACTCAAAAGCCAAAACACTTTAAACCACCCATAACTGCTGAACCATCATTTACACTCATCACATCTAAGATCTGCATCAAATTGTACTCAGTCATAGATCCAAGCCACCTGTATTGATTTTTTCATCGAGATCCATGCATTATTCCCTACAAAATAAACAAAAATGTCATGCTACAAATTGTAAAACATGGATGCTTCACACGCATCTTCAACCCGACAGCACAACAAGATCTCTACAGTCACCACAGTTCTGTCAGTCTCCAGTTCCTTAACTATGGTGTGGCCATAAAAGTGTTTATCCAGAATATTATGATGTCACCGTGAAGTTGACCTTGAGGATATGAAATGTAATCACCTCAACATTTTATCCTATTAGACATTTGAATTACATTTTGTCATAATTTTGCATCAGAATTCACGAGTTATGGCCAAAACCATGTTTTGTGAGGTCACAGTGACCTTGATCTTGATGCAATCTACAGTAAACGTAATATTAACCGTCACAGCCACTCACATATTATCTAAATGAAAATATCATGTTTCTTTTACCTTTATTCCGTCCTGCCATAGATGCTCTCGCTGGAGCCGCTCTGCTTCACTGGCCAACCTCTAAAAATGTTGAGAACAGAGAAACACTCATATTAGAGGAGAGAGGAGGATGACATGTCTGATTTCTGTGAACAAGGAGGAAGAAGAAAACTGTGACACTGGTGGTTTCCTCTGACAAAGACCTGACTTACAGGCTTTATAAAATAATGGAGCATAATGTATCTTCAGACAGATACAGAAATACTGTCAAATCAAATCCTTTTCTGTCAATGTTTTATTGTTCAAACTATAATGATAAAAATAAGATGTATGAATATAATATAATGTTGTTATTACACAGACTGGAACGATAAACACAAAAGAAGAAACAAGCAGCAGATGAAACATCGCAGTCGGTGTTTCACATCTGTCAGAAAGGCATACTCACATCGAGAGCTTTGCGCTTCTTAGCCAGGAGTTTCTCGATATCTGAAGCAACCTTCTCCACAATCTTCCGAGGCTGATTCCTCACCAGACTAAACCGTCGTCTCTCTTCATTGTATATCTGTAAATTTTTAATGGACAAAGTTAAAAACCTAAGAGCGATAACAGCTGCACAGTCATCCTACTGCGTCTGTTTCTGCTGACCTAATGTCTTGCTCTTGACAAAATGCAAACTTCGACATACTGTCTATGCTGACTTCACATAAATCTGTGTTACCATTAGTGCAGCCGATTGCTGTGGGCAGCATATGTGTGATATTTGAAAGTAATAATCATAACATTGAGTGTGGAGACAACATTCACTCAGAACAACCCTGAAGGCAGACAGACCCTTATAATTCAGAACTCATGAATTTGTAAAAGCAAATCATTTTTCTATTCAAATACTGAGGACACTGGGGAGAAAAGTCACATGTTGTATCTAAATATGGACCCTGGCGTGTAGTCTGCTCACACACAATGTCGGTTTTTGTCTTTGAAAAAAGGTTTTCACTGAAGATTCACGCAACTGGAATTTCAGACAAAAAATGACACTATGTGGTATTTATTCTCTTAGCCAACGAAATAAGACTGACTTATTTAAGGTTGCCAACTTAATCTTTTACATAAAAATAAAGAGGAACAACACCATGTCATCCTGCTACATGTTAATTACTGGTAAACTATGCAGGAGTTCCCTGAAAACGATGTACAGACTCATAGAAAAGTCTCTCAATCATCACTTGTGAGCCACTGGAAGTGTGGGCCTCCTGTCTGCCTGTATTTTATCTTTGTCTTTTTATTATCTCAGCGTTCGGGACGTTCCCTGGTCATTAAATACAGACGCTTTGGGTAGGTAGCTCACTCTGGTCGTGGCAGTAGACGATGCTATCATCCATCGCCGGAGGCTGACAGTCATCGATTACTTACCCCTTTAATGTTGTAACACTGAGATTTAAAAGACGTCGCCCCATCAGACAACGCAGAGAAGTAATGTGTCCATGCAGACTAACGTTACGTCTCCATGTCCTGTGTATTATTTTCTTATTGAAGCAACATTATGTCACATTTTCACCTTAAAATAACAGCTTTAAAATCATGTTGATGGTTCAGTGTCTTGTAATAGTGTGAATGGTGTCTCTGTCTCAGCCACTCGGTCCCCCTGTCACTTGTTTCTGCACAATGTTACTTCATACATGTAACTGGGGTTTGTATTTGGTGTTGCACTCAGGAACTGTGGGGGGCGCCAAATCACACAAAATGCCAATTTCTACATAAGGTTGCTTTAAACCTTCCAGATTGGCAAACCACAGACACACGGTTACATAGTTGGCAGCCGTGTTTCAACTTTATCTCAAGCTTCAGAGGTTGAACACGACTATGTTACGGACATGTGGTGTGGAGACAAAGACACTTTTTAAAATCGGCAACGGGGTGTGTGGCTGACACTGAGCTGCCTGCTCCCTTCACCAACGACGGAGACAGTTCTCTCGAGTGGGTGAGACAGTTGGAGGTTGCTTTTTGATTCGGGAACGAGACTCAATTATCTTTCTCGCTTACTGCAACCAACAAATCCTGCAATAGTGTGCCTTTAACCTGGAGTGAAAATACACTCAAAGCTCATGACAACACAGAGACAAAGTCTGAACGATTATGAGGCTTAGGCCACATAAAAAAAAAATGCTGCAGAGCTGGTTGGTTGACGGTGATACATTTGGCTTCATTTCCTCCACTAATAATGTCTTCGAGTGGAGCTGAAGATTGAGGTTTATTTCCCTGAGAGATGACATTAAATGAGAAGCTTAGAGTCTATTTCAGCCACAAGACTAGATCTATTTCAATGTATACAGCTGAGTCACAGTCTGTTGTGTGATTCACTCTGAGGAAAGGTAAAATAACTGTTTACCCCTTTTCATTACATTCAGCTCTGAAGCTTATTGCCAGCTAAACAGACCGGATTCACCCAGATTCTGCTCTTAATGCTCTTCTCCAGAGGACCTGCAGTTAAATTAGACCTCACATGGAAACACATCACAGTTCAACTTCAGAGGACCTGAAATCTGGCCTCACAAAGTATTCCTTATGATTTCATACACCAGAGATCCTTTATGGGTCACTGGGAGGCATCCAGGGAACGACACTGGAGGGACAACACATTTGAAATGCATGAGCAAACGTCTGAGTGACTTTTTCTACCTCAAAACTTTACAACTGCATAAAAACAAAATCAGGTGCTGTAGAGTTTGTAAGTTTGTAAGTTTGTAAGTTAAGCTGAAAGTTTGCTACCTGTTTTTGCTTGAAATAAAGCCAGTTTCTACACATCTAGGAGAAAAAAACATTAACTTTACCCAACACCTGTTGTTATATTCTTGATTTTGCCTGAAATATCTAACCACACAAACATCTTCGGCTGTAGATTGTCACACACAGAACTCGAGGGGAGTTCAAGAGGTTCATCATCATCAGATATGCAGGGGACAAGATATCCTCAATATCTTGCTATGAGCTGTGGTCTGGTGGGTTTTATGCCATCAGACTCTCTACCTGGTGAGGAAAGCTGTCAGACTGAAGATGAAAACAAGACGGGCAGCGACCTGGATGAATACATTTGGCCAACCTGTATACATCCTGTATGACAGCCGTCTCCTTTAAAATGGACTTCATGAAATGAACCCTTAAGATATCCGTCAAGTTGTGTACTGAGCAGCTGCTTTTTGGCCCACATCGGCCGCACAGATGGGAGCATGCAGTAATGAACAGGATGTGAACCGTGTGCTGTCTGCGAAAGAACTCGGCCCCGTGTGGAATATATTCAGAATCAAGATATACCGCTCACCAAGAATATGATGTAGATAAAATAAACCTTTATCACACCAGCCTTTAACAATTTCCAAGGTTAAGAAACAGTAGCTTTCTTTAGAATAATCAAACAAACAAACAAAATTAGTTATTTCTTTGGGATTTCATTAACAAACAGCACCATCAAACACAGTCCTGTCAAACTGCAGGAAGCGGTTTCAGTGGTAAAAAGAAAACCTGATGTGGAGCCGGGCTGCATCACAGAGGCCATCAGATTAAATGCAAATGTAAAAATCTGGCCTTTTATAAGTTGAGAAATCGAAAATGACGTTCAATTTAAATTACACGCATTTCCTCGACAAGTGAAGATTGCACTGAGCTCTCCGGGCAGAGTAGAACAATTTCTTTAACAGAGTGTTTCAGGAGCATGGAGGGATTAATGAGGATTGAATGATCGAGTGAGTCTCACATGAAGGCATTACTGCAGGCTGCAGGCTGACCATCTGCTCTGCTGTGACACAAACAGAGAGGACACGTGCCGCTGCTCTCTGCTGAGGGAACGCCCCCACACTTCTCCACCGAGCAGGGCTCTCTTGCCCCCTACAGATGATCTCTGGTCCTGGTTTCTGGCATTTGCCTGATCAGGGACAGCCCCTTATTCTCAGACACCCCAACCGTCACAGCGAGGATGTTAAATAACACTGACGACTTATTGGACACTACAGGTAAAGGGGATTGGACGTGTATCTGCAGTGTATGGTGCGTGCAGTCAGTGGTTACAAATTTCAGTTTCTTCCACAAACATAGAAACAGCTTAGTTCAGTTTCATTTTAGGGCTGCAAACAACAATTTTATTGTTGATTCATTTGCAGAGTATTTCCCTGATCCCTGAATAGATTCTTCAAACAGGTTTTGCTTGTGAAGCCCAATTCTGATATACTTTCTCTTCTCCTCTGTGCCTTAAAGTTCCAGTGTTGTCCATAAACTACTCTGTAATAACTGCTAGCACATCAAATCTGTGATTGCTCTTTGCTCAAAACTACAGTGCCCAGCTTCAGCAAATTATTTATCCTTTTTCAAGAATCGATTTGGTTTTAAAGATAAACATCTTCAGAGGGAACAAATGGACCTGGGAGTTGAGAGTAAGATAAAAGCAGGGAGGATGTAAAGTGTTGAGACGTGTACAAAAACAGTGTTAGTTTTAGCCTGTTCATAAGCTTTGTTGACAGTTAGAAAATGCAGAATATTCCTAACCATATCTTCTAAAAACACAGACATCTTTTAACAGTACCCACATTTCTCTGGACAACCAACTGACCTCATTGGTAACCAACCCAATTGCCAGGAATACTGGTGATTACGTGTGTTACAATGTACGTTTGTGCAAACCACGTTGAAACTTGAAATTTCTTTAGGTTGCAACTTTACATTCCATTCGATTCAATTTTCAATTTGATGTTATTACAACGCCGTGTTGATGGTCTAGTTTAGGCACATAAACCAATTGGTTTATAAGGTTAGAAAAAGACCATGTTTCGGCTTAAAATACCTGTTTAGGTCGCCACAATCAGAGCTGCAGATTTCCCGACTTCTTGTCAAAGACTTTTTGTCACCGTAAACATGGCTGGAAATTGTCCCGACGTCTTATTAAAAATATCCAGTGATTTCACTCTCACAAATGTCGAAGGCAGTCTCGAACTGCGATCTCTGGTTTGACAGCTTTCTCGCCTGTAACTCCACCACCATCCCCTCTACCCCGGGATATGGAAGTCAGATCATAAACATGTAACGCAAACGTGATATGACATGTAGTCTTGAGATGTAACCTATGACACACACAAATGTAAATGTTATCTGTGGTTCGCAGAAACGTTAACTGCCAACATTTGATCCTGTTGGCTCATCTGTGGTGACAGTTTTCACAGAAGCTACCTTTTTACAGGCTATCTTTCCTTTAAAATGAAACCAGGCTTCTCATCTGCATGGTGTGTCAGTAATGCATCAAGATGCATCTGATGAAACGTACATGACTACAAAGTAATGCATTCATGGAAGTGAATTGCTCCACTAGCAGGAAGATAACGCAGGTATTACATGATCAGATTATGAAAGATTTTGAATTAGTATTCATGCATGTAGGTGTTATTAAGCTCATGACTTCATGAAACATAGACATTCTAAATCAGACCACTGTGGGCGTGTGTTCAGGCATCTCCCTCGCCTGAATCGTGCAATGTGTGCAAGATTGATAATTATTGCAAACAGTACACAAAGTGCCAGCAAGATTTGGCTTTGCTGTCTTAAAAGCCGAGCATACATGATGGAAACTGATGAAAATGAAAGCTACTACAAAGAGTTTTGTCTCTCCAGGGAAAACTAAAGAGTTGTGTTATCTATTCCAAAAAAATCGAGAAAAAAAAAAGAAAGAAACAAAGAGGTTTATGCAACGCAGACTCTCATTGTTTCATGTTTCAGGCACCTCCTTGCTTTGGCTCTGATGAAACTTAATGGATTCACAGCTCCTTTTTTTCTCCTTCTTTTTTTGCACACTGACCTCACTGCCGGGTGCATTTCTTTATTGAGTTGTATTGAGTTAATGCAGCACTGTGATGAGTAAGAACCTGTGTATACGATAAAAAGAGAGCTACACACTCACCCCTTTCAACTGCTGAGCTCCAGTGATGTGCTGAAAGACTCTGTCAATCTCCTGCTCGATGCGCCTGGCCCAGTGCATTATCCTGCGGATAGACATCACAGGCTGACTGTCACACAGCCCAAACAAATGGAAACGATATGTGTGTGAGTCTGTGTGTGTGTGTGTGTGTATGTGTGTGAGAGAGAGAGAGAGAGAGAGAGAGAGAGAGAGTGTATTTCAAAGATGTAAGCAGTAGTGTTGCAACAATAGTCAAAGCTGTTACATGTGCATCAGTTAAAACGTGCTTCGATTAGGAAATCCCATTATCTTAAAAAAAAATCTGAGCAATACTTATTGCTATACTTATATAGATAAAATAAATAGATGTGGTTAAAAGATGTAAAAAAAAAAATTATAATAAAACAATTGGCTTTCAGATTGTAACCAACACAATTAATGAGATAAAAGATAAAACAACTCATATCAGTGCAGCTCTTTGCTACTCTATTAACAAAATCATCACAAGAAAAGACATCTCCAGTCATCTCGTTACCACTGATCACACCAATACAACATTTTCTCGTCCGATGCAACTTTCATTGACTGACAAGACGAACAGAAAAGACGCTTACTCAACAATTGCATCCATTGGCGAGGTTGAGCGGAAGGCCGTGGAACGTCAGTAACGCTACCTAATCAGCTTTGTTGACTCACCGTCGTAATTCCGTGCAAGGATATTTCCCAAAGCAATGAAAATCATGCAATTTGCAACATCATTATGTAATAAGTACCTAAATAGCTTTTAAAACCTGCTGCGACTGCCAGGATCACTTGATGCGACTGGCATTTCTTGCAATGTCCTAAAAATAGAGCCACTAATGAGCCAGGATAAACAAAATAGCTCCACAATCCAGTGGGGAAGAGGTGCGCATGTGGCTCTATAGGGGAGTAATACGAAGTCATATTTCACCCCGTTGATTTTATTTGTGTTGTGCAAATTTCTTTGCATTGCGCTGGATAAACAAACACCATCAAATCACTGTAATTTCCAACAAAGATAAAAGCACACAAGAAAATGATCAACACGAGATGTGTTTGTTTGCAGAAGAGAGACCGATACAAATGCATCTAAATCAGAGAGGGAAACATCGCTGAGGACTACCAGCACCAACACAGGATGTTTTTTAGGAAAACTAAGGAACAGATTTCAGAGGTTTGGGTAGCCGGCTATTTCGTGGTTAAGCGTCTAACAGCATCAGCATTCCTACCAATATCTCAAATGTTCAAACTCCAACACACAAATCACACCCACCATTGAAACACCAGCGCTGTGTGAGCACATGTGGTTCCAGCAGCTAATTCCCTCCCAGCCCACACAGACATCACAAGAAGAGGAAGAAGAAGCCTTGTTTTATAAGGAAGCAAAACTGGACTAAAAAGTATTGCCATATCTGAATGTGTGAAAACATTTTGTGCGAATACATTCAAACGTGTGAACGTGTAAAAATGTTCTGATCAGATAAATCCAATTGCTTGAATTAGGCCGACTGAAAGAAAACTGAAGAAATAGATTGAATCATCTAATTTTTGAATCCGTGCGAAGGAGTTGATGTGCATGATATTATGTGAACAAATAAAAAAAAAAGATTTGTACAAATAACCTCCAGTGTGTGAGATCATGAAGAGAATCTGCACAAAGGTTTGAGGTTGTGCGTCATCGCTGCCTGTGTGTGAAAAAAAGCGGACACAGAACGCCACAGCATGCGCCAACCCCAGGTTTACAGCTAACGATTAAATCTACAGGTACAAATCAAACTACAGGTACAAGAACTCTTGTCCCACATTTGAGACATCGTCCTGAACATTTGGGGTGGGGTATCATTTCACTATCCAATCACGGAGCCACAGTGTCGAGCCTTTACGGCAGTCTTTTTTTTCCAGCAGCTTACTCAGTGGTGGATCGCCTGCCGCCAGGCCCAATCAATAAAGTCAGGTCATTAATCAGTCAAATCTGGTTATTAAGTTAACTGGAATAACTGTGGAGACAAAGGCCAAAATCCTGTTTCCAAGTTTTACCCCCACCTCTCGTTTTCGAGTGAACCCCTTTACCCCCGTGCTCCTCCTGATATCAGAGGAGCGGGACCGAGTGCAGCAACTTCACTGCTGGACTAAATTTGTTTTTAAATTTTGTTGTTTTATGCTTTTTATTAAGAAAAGGAACATAATACATTGAAAAGACAGACAGTCCTAACACTTCACCATGTCCCTCTATCCCAACAAGTATCTGGAAACACTACCACTAGATGTGAACGTGCAAAATGGAGGGGTAAGGCTACGTGTTGGGGGTGGGCGGTGTACTGGGAAACACTGAAATGTGAGTCTACAAGACAGGAGGTGGAAAAATCAAGTTGAGCTCCTGAATCTGACGTTAGGATGTGAGTGGCTGCCTGCCTGTTTTTAGCTAATCGTGTTATTATAGTTTAGACAGCTGTGAAGAGATCATTCTTCATAATGGTTTTAAGAAATGGCTAGAGAGGCGATGTCAGCGTTATGATGCTCATGAATAATTTGATATTTAGTTGATATTTTTGCAGGAATTTAGCGATTAGAGGTCCATCTGATTCCCCTGCGTGTCATGTAACATTACAATAAATGGTGTGTGCTACATTAGCAAATCGCTGAAGAAGAATGCCCTGCCCCGTTTAAACATTCATTTAATCTAATCCATCTAATGTGATGGCTTGGTAGCGTAATGTGATTTATTAGCAACATGAAGAATTGCAAAGAAAGCAATAAAGCTGACGATGGAGTAGGAGGCCAGTGAGAGCGTTGAAATGAAGGATTTCCGGACATTATGCTAAATACCAGCGTGGCATTATCTGGATATATAACAGCCATAGTTGTAATGTGATGTTTGAAAAACAACCCCGCTCCATAAATCCGCTGCATCCAGCGAAGACAGAAATATGCGGTGAAAGACCGCAGATACAACTCCATCAAGAAAATGTTAATCACTTTGCGAAAAGCGCTGCGATCCATGCTGCTGCTGGATAACAAGCTCTCTGGGTTCATACTTGACTTTGCCAGTGACCATGCCTCAGGTGATGATGGCTCGCTCTCTCAATGATCACCGGTTACACACAGCCTCAGGTCAGACGGTAATGAGACAAACAGCAGATGGGAGGTTTGTGTCAAGGCACGAAAATGTTTACTAATGTGTTGATTAATTTGTTTTCTCTGCGCTGAATTATTTATGATTAAAACACGATATTCAAGCAAACATCTCATCGTTGTTTCATGTTTCATGTTAACACTTTTCAGGTATCTAATGCATCTGATATTAGATGATTAATGGTATGCGCACACTTTTCTCCTGATGCAAATCGGTAACATCGTTCAGTCAGAACTTCCTTTTGACAAGATTGATGTTTCAGAACGGTTACAGTTTGGCCGCCAACTGGATCAGTGTTACCAATCAGACTCAAACTCTAATGCTGCCACACAACTCCGCCGCTGGCAATCTTGCCGCCTCCACCTTGTCTAGTTCAGGGTCTTATCAGGGGTCAAGGTTAAAAAATGAATACTGCATTTATTGCCATGCTTAGTGCACACTCTTGTATACCACAGAGGGCTCTTCTGCATTGCACTCCCTGTTTTGGCTTAGCATGCTGCTGGGTCAATTCAGGGAGCATCTTAAGAGCGGAGCCATCAGTATTTCCATTTGTTGCAATGAATGATCACTCCTGTGACGAGTGTTCCTGACTGAAATAAGGTCCGTGGTCAACACAAACTTAAGATGTTTTCAAGTCTTGCTGTACAAAATAAAATACACCAGTAAGTACCAGACATTTGAATTAAGAAGCACTAACTTTAGCTTTAAAAGGGCAGCTGCTAACAAGTGGCTAAATGATACTACAGAAGCTGTCGAGGACATTAAACGCCAACACACCACCTTTACAGCCCGACTATTGTCACTCTAACTTAACAACCTGTAGATTCAATTCACAGAAAAGTATGATTTTATAGTGTGTTAATGATCCGTTACAGACAACTTGGAGCCTAAAGATTTCCGACCTCCTACAAAACAGTACAAAGTCAAAGTTGGACTTCCTACTTGTAAGCTCGAGGCAGATCTACCCCAACTACCCCCGGAGCAGTTTCCTGATGTGACATAACAATGTTAGCAATGGCAGGGCTAGAGTGTATTTGTATTATTATTATATGAGGAATGGTTGCAGAAGAAAGAGGCGTCTCTTATTTCATGCGTCATTTTCCCTCCTCTGTTTCGTTTATATATGCGAGGATGCTGCACAGCTGAGGGTTCAGCTGTGAGCACACTTGCCCAAAGAGACGTCATTTTGTAACGGTCAGCCGAGTTTTATGTTAACGTTTGCTGTCGTGCACCTGGAACACTCGGAGGCCAGAAATTGGACATTTTCAACAAGGAAGCAAAAGTCTGGCTGTATTTGAAACTACTGTATGCATCTGCCATGACCTCCTCCCTGCGTCACATGACTTCGTCCTTTGCTCATGTCACATTCCCAGGCCCATCAGAACCACCCCAGTGGAATTTCTTTTCATTACAGCACGGAAAGGAAACACTCAACACGCAGTCTCAGCAACACAACATGTACCGTAAGTGCTCTGTATGTCTTCTTCTACAATGTGTTCTCAGTGATTAAAAGCATAATCTCATCCCAAACTGCAATTTTCAAAGCAGCACACACAGTCCTACTCAACCTATCAGAACAAAAGCAGCATCCTGCAGCACAAGTGTCTTTCATATTCAGTGCATCAATGCGTGTGCAGTCTACCAGCCACGGGGAACAGAATCACTTAAGATGAATAATATGCTTTAAAAGACTAAAGATTGTGGTAAATACTACAGCAGTTATGTTGTAGACTCCCTGTATGCCTGGTCTTTGCCGTCTTATTCTCAGGAGAGCCTGAGGATCACTGAATGAGAGCGGCCTCAATGAAGATCACTTCACTTCACTGGTTCAGCCTTCATTCACTGACTGAACATGTGACTCGCTGTTCAGCCAGACCAAATGGCTTAGAGGAGAATTCGTGCACCCCGAAACATTTAATTGAGCTTTCTACCTGAATTAGTTCAAACCGGGAAATAAATCTTAATACCCAGAAAATCGTCTCGAATCCTGTAAGTGCCCGGAGAGTCGATTCACTGTCAGTCAGACAGCTCCCAGCAGAGTTACGAGACAACATCACAGATTAAAGTCTTGTTGGGCTTGTTTCTAGTGTTGGAAGAGCCACAAATGTTTGACTCAACGGCTCAGATCCACAGAAACACACATTTCAAACAATGAGGAGCCATTATCTGGCTATTCCTTTGTTTCCTCAGTTTTGATTTTATTATGATCTGAACACAGGTGACCGTCCTCGATCACACTTCACTTCTTCTGACAGAAATGTTGCTGCTGCTGAAAATTAAGACATAAACACTTGATTTTTTTCCTTTTAACTCCAGCAGCATCACAACTATCACTCTAAGGGCCCATTTAAGACGTGATGGAGTGCCTGACAAAGTGTCCTCGACAAGCAAGGCGCTATTTAAAAGTGAAAATTATTTTCGGCTCCAGGCAGTTGAGGCAGCCGCAGAAAAAAAGAGCAGCAGCTATTGACAACTGTGAAAGTGGCAATGATCAGAAAAAGATGTATTTTTTTGGGATAAACCCACATTGACAAACACATTCTGGTTGTCAGTAGGATTCATTTTCTACTGATTTGCCACAGGCCAGCATGTTAATGTGGTTAGTGCAGCCCTGAAGCCAAGACCACCATGGCTGATCAAATTAAAATGTTTATGAAAATAAATGACTGAGCTGTTCTTTCTTGCTACAGAACAGAACAATGGTGAGTCAGCATCTTGTGATTCTCACACAATACTTATTTGGCAGAAATAAAACATTTAAGCCAGACTAACACGTACAAATTTGGGATTATTCTCCAGGTCTAAATCAGTCTGACTTTGTACATTTTGTTTTGCACTTTTTAAATACTTTCAGCGGTATGTTTTGGGCAATCCGATGATACATATCTTATTATGTGATAATAGAAACACACTGATTGTTTCATATTGTGCTGTGATTGTTAGTTTTGCTGTGGTGCAAATCACAGTCATGACGGTGATATTTTTTGATGACACTTTGTGTTCCACCTCCCGGCACGGATCCAAGCAGACAACCCAATCCTCTTATCCTCTGCGCTTTTTTATTTGTGTCTTGGATATGTTTGTCCATTTGTAATTGGGTCAGTTACAGCACTAGGTAGAGACATAGTCGACTAAGAATTCAACTGATAACGTGCTTATTTCTGCACATGACAATAAAGCCTTTGAATCAAACAAACTATCCTGTGAACCAGACAGACTGTGAGCTTGTGTTTCATTTAGTCTGGAAGCTGTCAGTTTTCAAACAAACATGGAGGAGAGTGAAAGCGATACAGAACAGCCCAATCGCCAGAATCAATGTTGGCAAGTTATCTTTCACAAATATGTTGAGACCAGTGTTCTCCTTTATATTGTGAAAAGCTGAGCTTATGATCTTGTGAAACTTTTACTATACTATACATTGTTTTCAGGAATCACTGAACATTTGTAAAAGACTCGAGTCACAAGCTTGTTGCATCACAGGTTAATTCAGAAACGCTACTGTAAAGCGCTGTAAAAACCCTACAGTGTGAATAAATCATGCTTTATGACCGTGGCTCACAGACCTGCAGCGCAGCTTTAACTGCGTGAGTCAGTGCAGCTGAAGCACAATCCAAAGTTTGTTACTGCGTGCTCCATTTCGTCTCCTCCCGAGCCCTGTGGGACGTCAGAGAACTCTGTATCGCAGTGCTGCGATGAGGCGGCTGAGCAGCACAAGCGCGCTCGTGCCTCTTCTCCGTTACCTGCTATGCTCACACTCCCCTGGGAGGAGAGCGGGAGAGGCGGTACGTGATGTGACCCATATTCACTTACAGCAGAGAGAGCGAGAGGGTGAGAGGGTGGAGCAGCAGAGCGATAGGTGGAGTACGAGCAGGATATAGAGGAGACATTTACAGCTCCATGTATTTTTATATGCTACATCTTTCTGTCCGTGTGCAGCATCTATTTAGTAAAAATGGTGTTCATATACAACTACACATTTTTAGACGCCCTACAGGGATGAACACGAGTGTCAGTGGGTCCAGCACTTTCTCTCCAGGCTGAAATATCTCAACAACCACTGGACGGATTGCCACACAAACTCGTGATCCACAGAGGATGAATCCTCTTGACTTTGGCGATCCTCTTGCCTCTTGCCATGAGGTCTATGTTTGTAACAGGGCCACACAATTAATAGGAATGTAATCGGACCTGCGGTATGGCCGAGTGTAATATCCAAATGGAAAGAAGCTGCAGTAATTTGATAAAGGTGAAATGTGTTAATTACAGCATTATAATGAAGTCCTGTAGTGCTGCGGAGTCGGTACAGACGCCAGCAAATGTCTAGTCATCATGATTTTCACACAGTGAAATGAAAATAGTGATTCAAAAATGATCATTCATACATTATTGTTTATTGATATCTGTTTAAAATAATCGCAATGAAATTGGCCATATCATTAAGCCTTAGTTTGAGGTTTTAAATGAAATGTCTCAACAACTGCTGGAAGGACTGTCACAACTTTGGCTCAGATATTAATGTCCCTCTCAGAATGAACTGTAATTACCTAATTTTCCAGTTAACACCTGCAAAACCAGTGACATTCCCATAGGCCTTAGTTGTACTCTGTGCTCGGAGGTAATTACCGAATGTTGGCACGCTCTCACACTAAGCAATCACAGTGAACACGGTACACATTATACCTACTCAACATCAGCATGTTAGCATTGTCTTCGTGAGCATGTCAGCAGAGGACTGCGACACAAATCTCGGAGGAGCGGACGGTTTTAACTTATAGAAGATCAAGCAGGTCGAACACTGTTTTTTAATTTCTCCATTTTTACTGAGAGAAAAATGTAGCTTGAATGTCACTGTGCTCTGAAACATAAAATCAGTGTTGTGCAGGCGTGAATAGTCAGAATGTGACAGCAACCAACAAAATCAATCATTTAGCTCCATTGTGAAGCAAAAGTTCCAAGATGTGATGATCAACTGCTCCTCCTTTGTCCAAATCACTGTAAACTGATGACATCTGAGTTTTGGTCCGATGGTCAAACAAAACAGGACATTTGGCTGTTTTCCTCAAAATAGTTAAGCTAGTGACTCTATTAAAAGCAAACAAAAAAAACAGACTGAATTTAAACGACCATTGAACCTGAACTTGGTGTTTCCTTTCATGTGTGTTTCTCTCGAGCTACAGCAGCTTCTTCTGTAAAACGCTTCTCAAACTCAAGGACACAAAAGACACGAGGCTCACCCGCTCCGCTGATCGAAAACTCCAGAGCATGACAGGTTTTTTCGACAAGACTCGCCGGTTTTCTTCTCTACTTCCTTGTTAAAACTTAACACGCTTTGCCCTCTACATGTCAATGCTAGAATACATTTAAAGGGCTGCTGCTTGAGAACCACAAGAATGACCAAAATTAACTGAAAAAAATCGACAGATCGCCCTTGATCTGTGATCTCTTCTCATTCTTAACCAAGTGTTTTGGTTGCCTTGACCCAAAAACACGAGTGAAGTCCCGCTCTGCAAAGTCTAACTGATGTCACACTTCCTGGATTGGAAAAACAACATTGCCAGCGAATGATTTCAAGCAGGAATTACGTTTCTTCCAGAGCGTAGTTGGAGAGCAAATTAGTAGCAGAGACACACTTTATGTGGAGAGAGACGGTTGTTATCTATCTATCTATCTATCTATCTATCTATCTATCTATCTATCTATCTATCTATCTATCTATCTATCTATCTGCAGAGACAGAGGCAAGAGTCAGACAGAAGGGGCGGGAGTGAAAACAAGGGTGAAGGGATATAAATCCTCACTGCTGCAGTATTAATTCTTAATTGGAATGAGATGCTGTTCTTCAGCGTAGCGATTCTGCTTCATTTAGCTTACATGAAGAGACCCAGGGCAGAGGGCTATGTAGCTGTTTCAGAGCACTCAGCAGAAAAAAACGAGGAGGAGGAGGAGGAGGAGGAGGAGGAGGAGAAAGCAGCGGCTCTACCCTACTTGAAATAACCCAATTCATCATAAAACACACACATACACACACACACGCCCCTGATTTATATACCTCCTTCCTAATTGGTAAATACACCTCAGATCTCCAGTAGTGATTGGCCAGAGAGCCCCTCGCTGTGCGCCCTGAAGATGAGTGGACCATCTGGCCTTGTTCCTCCCTCCAGAGCCGCCTGATTGCAGAGCCTGGAGGTGGGCCCAGATAACTGGAGTCTCAAGTTATGTGCCAGCTGTACTAAACAGGGGACGGGTTAAAGGTTGAGGAATTAAGAGCGAAGCACGGGATTGATTTAAATGGAGAGAAAGCGTTCATTAACACACGTCTTTCAGCCGGATTTCCAGCAGAACCACACCTTTCTTCCTCATCCACGCAACATCCTACAACTACTACGTACCATATAGGCTGTTGCTGAGAGAGGCTGCTCGAGAGGGTTTCGCCAAACAGAGCAATGTGTTGCTCTTTACTTGACAGCCTGCATGGAAAAATCTAGCAGTGGCGCACACGAATAGATCGTTGGGGGGTGGAAAAAAAGAGCCCTTTTTCAGTTTTACAACCACTGCACAGACTTAATGCTTGACTTTAAAGTGTCACATCTCTCCATCCATCTCATTATTCTTTTATGCATTCAAAGTTATTTTGCATATTACTCTTTCAAGCCTCTGAGGGTTTTTCATTCCCACCTCTCCATCACATCTGCTGTTGCTGCTGCTGCTGATGTGTGTGTGTATCCATCTGCATTATTTCCTCATGTGGATAAAAAAACAAAAACAGTTTTGATGCGAAGACATTCTACAGCTGTCGGTGTTCAGGCGCGAGGCTTCATTACTGTCCGAATATTGCACGTTTTCACTTGATGCTTAAAAGAAAAACATAAATCATGAGATCCCGTGAGATGTGTCTATAAATCCCTGTTTAATGCTGTGAGCAGCTTCCAACCTGACACCGTGGACGGCACCTCGGCTCTGAAACACGCAGCCTTTACATCGATGCCATCGAACAACGCTGTCGCAAATTACATAACAGCGGCGAACGAGGCAGGATGACAGAAGTCCCTCCTGAGTGGACAAGCCCCGAAGTTGTCTCCCGTCGCAGCCCCCCGCTTGTGTCTCCCAATCATTCCATTACTTACGTGTACTGCTGGGGGAAGGTGAGCCCCGCCGCTCCAGGCCACGATGCGCTGAAGATAATCTGGATAGATACCAAGCAGACGATGCTGCAAGACCTTTTGCCTATCGCCATTTTCCATTAACAAGTCTCGTCACGGGCTTTTTCGGTGCGTGAATGAAGCGCCCCGGACTGTCTCCGGGGTGTAAAAAAAAAAAAAAAAAGAAAGCCGAGGACTGGTGTGTGCGTGCGTGTGTGAGTGTGTGTGTGCGTGCGTGTGTGTGTGTGTGGACGTCCGGCTTCAGTTTCCCGACGAGTTCATGTCGGTGTGTGCCGTCAAGTGGACGCGGAGGAGGCAGGCATTGGCCGTGGAGGCATCGCGGACGCTGGGAGAGATGCACTGATGCAGCTGCCAAGACACTGCAGAGTCTCTCCTCCTGCTCCCACATACACCAACACCAACACCGACAGCACCACCACCACCACCACACAGGCCGGCGCGTCCACGACAGCACTCTCTCTCTCTCTCTCTCTCTCTCTCTCTCTCTCTCTCTCTTTCTCTCTCATCCGCCAGGCGCGTTCACGTCACCAGGCAACAGAGGAGCAGCAGAAGCATCCAGTTTGGCTTTATTTATCTCCGCAGAGCCACGTGGGATTTGTCATCGACATACATTTCGTTTTTGTGCTCTTCTGCACGGACTACAGCGGGTTCATCAGGGTCCCTGAATGCAGCATGATGAAGAAACTCATGAACAACAACCTACAAATTGTATTTAGAATTTAAAGGAGTGGCGTTCTGCTCATTTTCGGGTTCATCATTTGAGTTTGGGTTACTACTAGAAAAGGTTAAATGGATTAATGCTCTGTTTTAGCTCTGTCTCTTTATGGTCCCTCCTTCTGAAATACCTGGTCTGCTCTGCTTGGTCAGCTTGCACACGCCTGAGCCAGCACCTCTAACAACAACAGAGCAGCTACCGAGCCCCCAGAAGGCGCGCCAGGCCCTGAAGCCAGTTTTCGTAGTGGCTAAACATTGTAATCACATCGCCACGTGATGCACTGCGGCCCAAAAACACATTTTCCCATAAGCTTACAATGTGAAATAAGCATCTGTAAAACAGTGGATAAATGTTTTTGAGTGTCACAAAGTAACTTGTTTCACTATCAGAATATGAGCCATTCATTCAAATAACATTTGGAAAGTCTATTTCATCCCCATTCAAGTTAGCCAGGCGATAAACTGGAAGTTAGCCGGCTCAGTCGGCAGAAGTCTCTAGTACACGCGCTCGATGGGCCGCACAACAGGGAAGATCTGGGTGTTTACATATTGGGGATGTCTAGACTTTTTGGCTTCAAAACGCCACTGGGCAGCTTTTATAGGAATGAATGGGGCTCCGCCTCCAACGCTGTGTCCAGGTTATTATAACATCCTTGGCAGCTGTGCTAAATGAAGTCTTATGTGGCAAACTAGCTGCTAGGCATAAATTATGCAAATGTGTGACATGATGATGTAGTGTGAAGTCACTGAACTGCTCTACAATATGAGGAGGTCCCAAACAAGACAGGGCCTTAACAGTAATTAAAACAATTTGATTCTAAAAGACACTGATCACCCATGTAAAGATACTAAGATTGGTGCAATGTGTCACAGTTTTTTTTAAGCTGTTTAAACTCATACTGCTGCATTTAGTGTAAGATGGAGGGATTTTTGAAAAAGACATGTACACGGGGAGTTGCAGTAGTCAATGCAAGATTGAATAGATGCACAGACGACCTTGATTTTTGCAATATTATGCAGCTGATAAAAACATAATTGGACGATCTTTTGTATGTGTACGTCTAGTTTAAAATCCGAGTCAAATAAAACACCAAGATTTCTGGCTGCGTGCTTTAGGTTGGAGGCGAGTTGACCGAGGAGGTGATCATCAAACTGAGTCCTGATATGAAAGGTGGAAAGAGGACGACTTCAGATGTGGTGTCGTTCACAGGAACATATACAAAACACAGAAGGAAAGGGAAAAAATTAAAAACCAATACAGGTCTCCTTTAAAATAAACAAATTGTGCTTTAACATGTACATCATCCTTCTATAAATCCTGCATGTGGTATACAGCCCGCTGGAGGCCTACACTGACAAACAGGCTATACATGCATGCACATAAACCCCCACTTCATGTGTTTAAAGGAAAAGCTCGCCCAATAATGAAAATTCAGTCATATCTATGTCACGTTTCAGATTGCTATGGGCACAAATGGGTTTCTGAAAAGGTCGACAGACGCCAGAGCATCTGTTTGAAGTTCATATTCCTTGCTAAGAGCTCAGTTAAACTGGCTTTGATCAAAGTCTCTTGATTTTGAATATCTGCCAACCAAATCCTATCCAAAATGTTTTTGTACTTTCATGTAGGACAGCTGTACAAAATACTGAGACTACGGTAACATTTAATTAAAATACAGTATGATTAGCAAAGACAAAAAAAGAGATTTAAATCAGTTTGACAGGAGTGTGGCTCTGCCTCAAGAGTATATAACATGCATCTCAGGTTTGATGGTTTGAGTATCTTGTCTTCTGTTCTATTTTGTTTCATATCTGTGCAGAGGAGTGTCAGCGTGGTTCTACTATTGCAGGACAGCTTTGGATGGGAGCCAGACAGCCTGTCTTCATCGCCACAGGAGCAAAATACGTTCAGGTTCGGCTGAACCAACAGCAGCACTCTGGAGTTCTGAAGAATCTGACAGAGAATCAGCAATGTGAAATAAAAATGATACAACTCAACTCAAATCAGGTTCTTGATTGCAACAAAATGAGAAAACTGTTACAAGTCTTTTTATCTTTTCGCCTCACTTGTCCTCCAGTATACATTTAAAGCTGCTGTAGGTGATATATTTGTATTAAAATAAGTGTTAAATAGCCCTGTATTCCAACAGTAATCACTGTTATAGACTGTTTTGTCAGCAGCCCGTGTGTCTCGTCCTACTGCTCATGCAGTATAAGAGACAAAAAAATGTGTATCCCTGCCTACTTTATCCAATCAGGACAGAGAGCGCTATAAACAGGATGTCCTGTCTGCTCGTGGACATGTAGAGAGCAGGATCAGCATGTTCTGGTACCTACTACCAAGCTACCAATTCCAGCAATTCGGTGACAAAGGGCAAATTATGAAAAACGCTTGAAGAAAAGAAAGAGGCAAAGAGAGCTGCATTAAAAAAGAAGAAGAAGAAAGGAGTCGTGCAAGTGTGGTGACGTAGAGAGGAGGGAGGGGATTGTTAACTCCAAAACGTACAAGAAGATTTTGCTAAACGCTTACAGCAGCTTTAATCAATAAACCTTTCTCCCAGCAGACATTTTCACTTGTTAAACACAGGTGTAACTAATAACATGAATACTGGCTGTGTTGTTCAGGTTGGCATTACACCTGAATAGAACAGAGGCATCGTGAAAGTTACTCGTCACAACTGCGTAAAAGTCTGTGTCCCATTTCGCCCGATGTGTCTCAGGTCCAGCTTGGGTCAGCATCGGGAGAGTGACTCACCCGATGTTTCCACTGGAGCTGTTATGTCACTGCTTTGTGAGACCCGAGTGGCAGGGAAATGACAGGCCACGTCAGTGATGCATCACACCCGCTCTACGGTGAATATGAGTTGTTACCGTAAGGCCGGAGGTACAGGACCTTTCATTATAGCTCTGTTAAAGAAAAGATGAGATATGAGGTGTGTGCAGATTCCATTAGCCAGGCATGTTAGACATGCTCTGTATTAGTGCAAAGATATGGAGAAATGTTGCATGGAAAATGGAAAATGAATGATAGAAAAATGTAAAATGTGTAGTAGCACAGCAGGAATAAAAAAAAAAAAAAAACTAGACCGAGAAAACACAGAGAGTTACATTTATTTCATCACCAGCATAATCGAAAAATATATTTCTTTTTTTTATTCTCTTACACTCCATTGATTTTCTTAATTATTGAAATCATTATTGGCTCGTTAAACAGGCTATTAGTGACAATAGTCTCTCCTGGTACACGTGAACCAGTAGACAGTAGTTTGAGGATGAAGCTTCTCTCACACCTGTAAACCCTTTACAAACAGTCCCAATATAAGAATCCTTCACCTTTGTCAACGGCCTTTTTCTATTTGTGCTTTGTGTCTGAAAAAAATAAATATTCTAAAACTTTAGTAAAAACTGTGTAACAGAACAACAAAATATATTGACAACAGTATGTGATTGTGGAGCTGGAATCTCTGACAGACTGCAATTCATTCCCATTTACGGGAGAATCTTATGGCTATCAGGACGGGGTTTGGCTGTAATTACAGTGCGTGCACTGGACAATTGCAGCGGCACTGCAGGAGAGCACACTAGAGAGAAATGCCACTCAGCTGGAAGATTTACAGTATGTATGTTCCTTCATACACTGCAGCTGTGATATAAACAGCTGCCGCCAGAAGCAAGAAACCCAGAGAGAAGATGTCAAATGAAGCTGCTTGAACAGTGAAATAAAGAATGATATGAGCCCTTTTTCCCATGTGGATCTGTTTTAACTTGCACTAGTTTGTACCATTTCCCTCACTTTGGTGCTTTTTTCTCATTCAATCCCCTAAGTACAGGTTATAGATGCAGGTCAGTCTCCTTGTTGTAACATCTTTAAGAGCTGTATGTTTGTATGTTATGATATTAAGGCTGATAAGACCACTGCAGGGTGTGTGTGGAGAGTCTGCAGGAGTCAGGTTGAATCTCCCCGTGTGCTCTCTGCTCAGGTGTCCTGATCGAGACTTGAATCCCTGGATCACCTCACTTCAGAGCCGATGTTATTGGGTCTGATCCTGACCCCCAACCAAGAGAGCAAGGGTGAGAGGGAGCAACTCCCAAAGGATTTTAATTTCCCCACAAATAACACGCATGTAAACCACTTTGGCCTCAAAACAGATGGCTGTATTTTACTGTGATATGCTTGGGGTGCACGACATTCATTAAAAGCTTTCCTGAAATGGGGAATTGAGTTTTTTCTATGATAAGCTGGTTAACACCACCTATGTTTTTCCGCAGCCCGGCACTCAGATGCTCGACAGCTCACCCGACAAGATGACTACACCTATCCCTACCCCCTCTGGGAGGAAGGATGTGGGTTCAGCTTTTAGTCGTCTCCCTGACGGCCCCATGTGCTAATACTGCTGTCATGTCCTGGGGAGAAAGAAGACTAATTACTGACTGCTCAGTCTTCCTGCCAGTACCCCTCGGAGAGCCATACACTGTTAATTGGACGACAACTCCAAAGGGAGCTGAACTGTATATGAGACCGACCTTTACCTCAAGAAAACAGCATTACGTAACAGGCATTTTTAATTTGTCATTTCGCTGAGTGCACCTCCATTTCACAACATCGCTGTTTACAAAAATACTCAATTTTATCTTTATAAATCAAGGCACGTTCTCCTGAATAAATGTAAACAACCTCTTGATTGGGTCACTTGTTAGAACAAAGCTGAGTGACTGACTGTAGGCCAACTTTTCGCTTGTCTTGCTCTAATAGATTTTCAAATGCAAATACTTGTGTTCCTCTGTCTGAGAAATGTGAACTGCATCGTTCCACTAGATTTTCTTGAAGTATTTTTTTGGCCTTCTTTAGATCAGATAGAACAGCTGAAGCGTGACAGCGAACGGGATGCGAGAGAGGAGGGGTGACATGCAGCAGAGGGCCACATGTTGGATTTGAATCCGAGGCCATTGTGGCGAGGACACAGCCTTTGTACATGGGGTGCACGCTTTACCAACTGATTTTTCATTTTACATATTTGACTGCATTAATAAAACGTGAGTCTACATCTTCACTCAATCAACAGCTTTGAACTGCATTTATTCACAACTGTGCATTAAGCTAACTGCTAACATGCTGATGTTTAGCAGGTATAATGTTTTCCATGTTCAACATCTAACTTTGGCGTGTTAGCATGCTAAGTATAACTACAAGTACAGAAGTGTGGGGGATGTTACATGTGCTATTTGAAGCCCATATAAACCCAAGTATTTGACAAATTAAAATTTGAGCCTAATGATGGCTGTAGATGAAGTGTCAGGGGAGCACCGAAGTGATAATCATTCATAATGAACGTCTCTACCAAAGTTTGTGTTGATCCATCCAGTATATGTTGCAATATTTCCCTAGAAGCCAGAAATGTCACCCTACTAGTGGGAGTCATCAGATCATTAGGTTCCATCCTTTGGGGAACATGAATGTCTTCACCAAATGTCATGGCCATCCATCCAATAGTGCTGTAAATATTTCATTAAGAACAAAAGCGGTGCACCAACCCACCAACATCCATAAAGCCACCTGGCTACTTGCCAACTTGACTAAACAAACCTGAATTTGCAATAGCTGCAACCACACACACTTACTCCACCACAATTTGTTGTAATACTAGCTTTAATTCCGTCTCACTCGTTGTTAACAGACTAAATGTTTTCAGCCATGTGACGCTGAAGCTCAATGTGTTGGGTAGGCTGGACCCTTCCCCCCAAAATATGACACCTAATGGTAATTTTGGGTTGCACTTAGTGATCATTTGAAGGCTGCATTAATAGGTTCAGTAGTTTAACTAATACATTACTCATACACATAAATTGTACATTTTTGTTGATGTAGCTATGGTAAAATTTTATTGCCTGTCCTTGAAGCAGATGGCTGTTACGCTTTTGCCGTGGGGCAGTCAAAAATCGTCTTCCATGACATGACACAGCTCTCACCCTGCTGCTCATTCACTGATGTCTTAAATTGCTCATTAGCGTGGAATCAGGCACGAACTTCTAACTTGTGAACAAGAAAGTACGACCATGAAAGTAATGAACAAATATATTTATTCAAATCAAGTTTATTAAATAAAATTATATTTGTGGAATCATAGTTCTAAAATCAAGCTAAATCTAAAAAGTGGCTATTAAGTGACATTTGATCTCAAGAGTTTATCAAATCAAAGTCATCTTCACATTTTAGTAAGTTAACTTTTCCATACTGATGGAAAACACTGTTTACATAATAGCTGATATTTCTTTAAGACTGCATACACACAGGCGCACTCAATCAACAATGCTGACACACAGTAAGTGTGCTGTTAAAAAACCGCTGCATACTGAGGTATGCAGAGCTTACTGCGCCTATATCCTGAGAATCATTTTAAAAAATCAACAGTACCAAAGGCTAAGTGCTCAGTTTTGGCTAATGATATACATGTTCTCATTCTTTGGTAATCTCTGCAAATAATTCAAGTTAAATATTCAGATCATCCGTGAAATATGTTTTAAAGAGGATTAAAAATGAAGACTTGTCTAAGCCTCAGCAGGACAGGCAGGAACGCATGCTAGAGCTGAGATGAGCCTCTCAAACACGCCGATGCCTTTCAGGAAGACTTGCTCATTCAGATACTCGTTGTGATCGTGCAGCAGGATTGGCGTCCGGTTCATTGGGGAAAAGCCGATAGCAGGGATACCCACCTAGATTCAATAAACAAACTATTACCGGGGCACAGAACTGAAGGAATGGAATAGCTTTGGCACAACAATGTTGTGATAATTGAATGACTTTTTTCTTCATGTTATCATATCCAGCTCTTATACTCACGGCTCGGATAAAGCGGCTATCTGTGGCAGCTGGAAATATCTCCTTTTCCAAAGTCACGTTCCTACAGTGGAGATAATAAAATCAGACTTAGTTTTCAGGATACAAGGACAGATTCAACATGCTTTTATCAGCTACAGTTAAAAAACTTTTCCAAAACATATCTCAGAGGTGCAACAGCCTGTGTTTGGCTGTGTTAGAAAGGCACGACCATTTATATATTTCCAAAAGCAGCTTTGTCCTCAGTTCTGTGACAAGTAATTGTAGACAGCACAGACAATTGTGGCCATTTCGAAACGTGAGAAGAGGATTGTGGGAGCTGTGTGAATATTTGCAGCTGAGGTGAGAAATCTCATGGAGCAAAATGCATTACAATGAGTTGTGTAAACAAAAATGGAGGATGCAAAAATCTGATCTGCTAAAACAGTAGACAAAGATTTATGTTGGGTTCCTGATGTATCTAAGACATCTAATTGCTCATCTACTGTAAACAGATGTAAAGTTTTCATATCAGTACACAGATTATGTGTGCTCACATTGACTTGCAGACTCCACTGAAGGTGCTCCACCAAGGATCGTTCTCCTCCGTCGAAGTCACATTCTGGTTCATGTGTTTCTGCAATGGATGGCAGCTAATTTAATTTAACAGACAACAAGTACATATCACTTTCTAAAATGAGGTACTGAGTGTACATGCACTGACCTGAGCAAATTCGTAGGTGACATCTTCTCCCGCTTCTTTACACCACTGTTTGATCTGTCTTTCAAACTCCTGGCAGGATAATGATAATCAAAAAGTTCGTATAGTTAACACTGAGCTGGAGGTCATCGCACGCCGACAAATCTGTCTGTAGATCAGATTTCTGCATGACTACAGAAACAAGTCGCACAAACACAAATGTCTTCAGAGAAACATTCACACCCAAATAGACAAGCACGCCAACGCACCTGTAGATTTACTGTAGGTGGTATTCTTAGGTCAAAGCTGACGTCCATTTCAGCTGGGATGACGTTGTAGGCCACACCTCCTTTCACCATGGTCATATTCACCGTGGTGACATCACCGAGCGTGAAACACTCACTGGTATTTAGCCTAAAGCATAAACACTAGTTAGTATCGGAATTATTGCAATTACAATCACACTGCTGTGATAGAATCTAGTAGAGTTGACAAGGACTTCAAAGAAATCGGCCTCAAATCTTGGTACAAAATAACTAATTAAAATCCATTTTCATTTATGTCTCTGAGACACGAACACAACACAGGATGGCTGAGGGGTCACCTTATACATGTTTAACATGACCAGGAGCCGAATTATTGATTTTTTTTTTAAATTTTTTTTACAATTAGCTGGGAGCTAAACTGATTTTAACTGAAGCGGACCTCTCATACTCTTGCTTCTGCTTCAAAGAAAGTAACTCATACTGCCTGAATGGCGATACCGTGAGAAATAGGAAATCCTGATAGTCCTAATCTGTGAAACTGGCGAGTGTAGTGTCACACAGTGTACTCACCTGTGTTTCTCCTTCTCTCTGAAGTCCAAGAAGGAGTTCATGACATGGCGCTGCGAAGGAAAAGACAGTAAGGTCACTGACACTGTCCCTGAAAAGACAGGTTCGTATGATTTAACAGGTTTTTCAACCAGTTCCAAGACTTTTGATATTTACCAGCTTCTCAGCAGCTGTGTTCTCAACAAACCTAGAGCCATGACCTGGACTGCCTGGGCAGTGGACTGTGATCCCTGGAAAGAAGAAGGCTTTCTGCTTGATTCAAGATCAATATCATCACCCTTTAAAGTCCTGGAATCTGATAAGATAGTGGAAGTCTTTTACAGTATATTTTATACTCACACCAGGGGTTCCTTTCTCCATAAAACACAGTGAAAGCCTCACCAGGGTTGGCCAGACCTACAGAACACATGCAGACAAATAAAACATTTTTAACAAAATACTAGTGCACAAAGACCAAAGGTCAAAGTGTGGGGGCAACGGCCAGACGTTGATGTTGTACTGATTAGCAACTACACCACATGAGAATTTATGATCCTCCACAACCAGGGACTGAATCAGCACACATTTGCCTTTGGCTTTAAAATCAATAAAGTTAATTTGGCACAGTGGGTAATATAACATTTCAACATTTAGTTGTCAGACTTTGATCCTAATGACAAACAGATACTCTCTCTGACTCTGTGCACATCAGAACAAATTAAATTCTGTCTATCAACATGCTGGCAGGTTCCTTTCAGATACAGCAAACAATTAGCCTCGAGATGGACAGTAAATTAATCTAATTACTGACATTATGGATTTCTCAAAGATGTAAATGAATTCCTATTGCAAATTTAAATAAATTGTGTCATTCACATCTTACATCCAATCAGCTCACAGTATGGTCTTAAACTGGTCACGCTGTAATTAATCACGACAGACATCATAACAAAGGAAATATAAACATCACCGTTTTAAAAGAAGGGTTTTATGGGGCGAGTCAGAAGTCAACCATGAAATGCAAGTTTTTGAATTCAAGTCCACCTGGGGATCTTTATTGCATCTCTCTCTTCCTCCATTTCCTGTTTTCTCACCACTGTTTCTTATAAATGCTTGAAATGACTCAAAAAAGGGTTCTTATTTAATGTGAGATACTATTATTGTAAAGGTTTAAAATTACATAATTCAGCACTAGTTTAGTCTGATTTGGTGACTTTGCCTGACAAGATGTCTTGATATGGGAATAATTTGGAGACAACAGATGCAACCACATGAAGTTAAGAGACGTTTCCTTCTTTGAATCTTTCACCTACCTTCACTTACCTTGGAGGTTTTTATAACGAATACTAATTTTAACAGTGACTTACTGGTAATGTAGCATGAGGCAAATCTGTTGTTGTATTGTTTACTACAGCAAACAATACAACAACAGATTACACTACAGTACAGTACAGTGCTCTGCACAGTGATCTAGATTGATAAAAATACTACTGGCAGCAATGTTCTGAGGTGTCAAGACAGAATATTTTAACATGCAGCTGCATTCCAAACAGTAATCTGCATTTCTATTGGTTAATAGCTGAGCCCAGTTTCAACTTATTAAGTTTCTGAGTGGCGTCCAGGGTTCAGGTTCTTTCTCATTAACTTTTGAAAGATGTTGCAAGTAGTTATTCATTTACCTTCATCGAGTGCAAAGCCAATGTTTAATTTTTGGAACTCTGGATGCTTCACAAATGTTTCCATTCCCTTGTGACCTCCAACTTCTTCATCTACAAAGAAAAAACATACATTTGAGTTGCCATATTTTCACCTGACAAAAATGCTTACACCTGAAATACATATAGTTCATATAGTTTAGATTTGGAGAGCTGATTGGATTAAAATTAAAAGCTCTAAGGGGGCTTTCAGTCATTTTGGCTGATAAGACATCTGCTGAAGTACAAGTTGGGTGGAGTTATGTTGGAAATTACATGAAGTCACAAAACTGCCAGTGCTGGTTATGTTGCTATCCACTGTAAATCCACAAAAACAAATTTTACTAACGTAAAAGTGCGATGGAACAGTCATCAAAGTCACCGACATAGACACAGATGACATCACAGCATTATGGTAGCTTTTCAAGCTACATGTGATACATCTGTTAAATTGGCTGTTGGAGTCGCTTGTGAAGTTCATAGACTTGCCACACAAGCATCAGTCTGCTGCAGGAATCCATGTGTTTCCAGGCAGATGATCTGTGATGTATTTAGATCTGAATAAGGGAATACAGACTTATCGACTTCTGACTTGCAGTGGATTGCAGCATTAGTGTCGGTTGAGGTTTCCTGTCCACTTAATTTCAGAAGGAATAACAGCACGTGCCATTTATGCAGACTTGAATGTAAGGCTTTGAGTAAACACACTACAGCATAATAAACAATACAGACTGTTAAACACATCTTTAAAATAGCTTGTAGGGCCAAACTCTAAATGAAAAAGGTCATGTTTTGTCTTCACCATTATTACAGTGATACTGTTCGCTGTCATACCTGCTGCCTCACTTGTCACTTGCACAACACTTAAAGCTAATTTTTCAACTCTAGCCACTGCATAACAAACAGCACGCCGGCTCTATTCAAACCCAAGGCAGCAAACCTCAGTTGACGGGTAGAAACACTGGTGTACTGTCTTTGGAAATGGAGATTTCAGTTTTCCAGTGTGTTCCATCACCGTGTTTAGTGCATTAACACACTACCAGACTGTAAACTGTAGTGTCGCACCTGGCCTGCCTGTAGGGTCATTTCGTTCCGCCATTACAAGTGTAAAACAGCTACCAGAAGAGTAAATGTAAATGAACGCCTTCAGCGTCTTGAGAAGACATCTAATCAGGCAAAATAAGTGAAAACACCTTTGTGGGTGGACCTTGGCTGTGTAGATGCTTTGAGAACGAACTACAAATACAAGAAGGGAGGTAATCAAATATCTTTACCAGGAACAAACATTAAGTGCACAGTGCGCATCAGTTTCCGACCCTCTGCCTTCAGTCTTCTGACTGCCTGGATGTACCTGCAAAGAACAAAAGAAGACACAGCAGCGTTATGACAGAAATAAGAAATGGGAGTCTGAAGTGACAGTATGCAGGTTGAGTGAGTAGTTGGGTGTTAAAACAGGTGTTTCACACAGAGTATAATTAAAAGTGAAGATCACAACAACTAGAGCACAAATCCTGTTTAATAAAGCAAGTTATCAACCAGTTATACCCACTGTATAGTTACACATTTCATGTCCTGTGATCCCCGGGCATAAATGTTGCCCTCTGCATCTTTGAAAGCACTGAAAGCATCGTATTTCCAATGTTCCTGGAGAAGAGATTGATATCAAATCCATTTTTTTCATGTCTATAAAAAACAATAACAGGATTGTAGCATCATGAACAGAGACAGACCGCATACCTGGAAAACAGGTACAACATCTGTGTGGGAATTTAGCAAGATGGACTTCAAGCTTGTGTTCGTCCCTTCCCATGTCATGATTGCCACAACTCTGCCTGGACAAACCTAAAGCAAAAGGGCCCATTGTATCACTAATGTCTGTACTGGATCTACAACATGTCCACAAGTGTTTGCTATGTGAATTAGATCACCATCACTGACACACACCTCAATCTTTTTCATGGGTAGCCCAAGTTCCTCTGCCATTCTGTCCAGGAAGCGAAGAGCAGCATCTGTAAATAAATCAACAGACAGCAGAAAAGTCTGTTTAAAAGTTAATGAAACACTTCTCAGAAGACTAGAGAGTCGTGATTCCTGCAGCTGCTGGTTGTGGCAGTACTGTCGGACTTCAGTAAGATTACCAAAATCAAGATTTCTATTCATTTTCACCCACTTTCAGGTCAGAGTGAGGAGGCAACCAATCTATATATATATATATATATATAGAGAGAGATGTCTCTCTCTACATATAAAATGTTCCCCCTTGTATTCATTTTTTTAATGTATTTCTATGTTTTTATTGGCTCATTTTGTCTATTGATTGGTTTGTTTTTCTTTTTACTGTGTGTATTTTTGTAGTTATTTGGTTTATGTTATATACATTTATTTATGTATTTATTTTCTGTAAGCGAAATGGGGTCCACTGTTTAAGACTGATAGCTTCTTGACCTCTCCTGACACATTTATTATCTTTACCAAGCCACTACCCTTATAGTTCTCTCTACCACAGGTTCCAAAATGCGGGGGTTTCCTAGTCAAATAAAAACACTGCTGGTGTTTGGTGACGACAAAGGATAATTACCTTCTCTAACGAATGTGCTGCTCGGTTGGGAAGCATTGGCACTCGTGAGCAACAAATACATGGCATTCCTCCCTCGTCAAAAAGTCCTGCAGGATTCTGATAGGAATTCCTGATAAGACAATACTACTTGATTTTGGAACCAATCCTACAAAATAAAGTCCTGTACTTCCAATTGGAACTACAGGTCCATTTGGACTTCTATAATTCTAAATTTCAAAATCCTAAAAGAGTATAATATTGAATATAGATAATTGTTATCTTAGAATTCTACAGGATTATAGGTTTATTTGTCTTATTCACAATCCTATAGGCTTATTAATTTAATTCATTTCTTCTTAAATACATCTGAATTCCCTTTACATACCTTTAATGTCCACATATAGTATTTTTAAAATATTAAGGCTTAAATTCGACCCTTAAATATTATGATCACTTTAAAAACATTACATTATTACTGTATAGAAGCCACGCTTAGACCGTTTCTTATTCTCGGCCATGAGTCCTTATTGTTACAAGTTTGTAACACGTGCTGGGATGGATAAAATGAACTGGAGGCACACAATTCCGATGGATTGGACAACCTGGAAGCAGTTCTTGAGTCCCACCCCGAGGTACAGTATCCTGTTATCGAGCAGCAGACAAAACAATCTCAGCTGCCACCGATGCGCAATCTCGTTCTTTTGGTCAGGGCCACAGCATTTTTGTGTTTCTTCTGAACACAGGTGAGGTGAAAAGCTTTCTCAGCATCATGAGCTTCATACATAACTAGGATCATTTAATATCTAACAGACACAGATAAGAACTGGACTTTGAGAAATCACTGCACATAAGATGATAAACGGATAAAGGGAAGAGCACTTAACTCATCTACAATAGGCTTTTAAACTACAGGAATGTAAAGAGATATGAACTGACGATGATAGCATTTCAAGTGGAACAACAGCAACATAAAAATGACACCACACAAAAAAGTGTATCGTTCACATCCTAACAGCTGTTTAGACCGTGATCCTCAACAGACTGAGTCCGACCTGCACGGATAAATGCCAAAAAATATCCACCTGGGACATTTCCAAAGGGCATGGCTTGATGTTTGGTGTATTGTGGAGGAGATATCTCACCATAGTCTGGGTCTGGGTGGACAGTTTTGAGGCGGAGGTACTCTCTGAACAGACTCACAGAGGGGTCCTCTCCCTCTGGAGAGCTCTGTCCACCTCCAACACCTGGACCATCTTTGTCAGGCAGCATGGTGTGAGTGATGTCAATCCTCTGAGGACAAAAACAACAACAACAACAACAACAACACAATGACCAACATGTCAGGATCATGTGACAAAAAAATCCAAACATTGTCTCGACCCATACACACACAGTCAACAACGTTAGCTCATGTCATGACCGTTAATGGGCCAGGCCTGTAACTATTACCGTCAGCTGTGTTCACCTGCTGAGGATCAGTGTAACGCTACAACAGCTAACGTTAGCTAGCTTAGTTAACGTTAACTTGTTCCTTTCTCTTTAGCTACAGCTGCGTCCTCATCGTTAGCTCGTGAACGAGCTACTAGTGCCGACAGTGAGGAGAGATTACAGGACAGCGAACCACGTACAAGTAAAAACATTTTTTTTATTTTTTTTATCACGTTTATGCAATGAAGGACGTCACATTAAGTCAGTACTCACCCTGAGGAGCTGCTATCTCTCGTCAGGTAAGCAGCCTCGCGGTGTGTCAGCAAACAGCAGCCGATTGGGCCTGATCCTGCCCTTCAAAATAAAAGACCTGTCGCCGAAATAAAAGTTCACTGATTTACTGGTTTGCGTCAACATTTCAGCAAAAACATGGAAGGGCCTGGGCTTTATGTGTGTGCCCTGACAAAGCAAACTTTAAAAAGCGTCACAAATGAAAATACAATGATTTGATTTAATTACACAAGCAAATTATGTCATAAAAAAGACAATACATCTCTTAAACTTTAAAATCATTACCAGTTATTTCTAATATTATTAGCCCTGTCAATCATTTTGGGGAAAAATAATCTTTTGCATCAGAATTAGAAAGCATATGACATAGATATGTTGAGTTTCATTCTCCATGCATCTCTCATAGACTTCAATACCGCTGTCGCCACAGTCTGGCGCCTAAGCAAGATTCGATGACCTAATGACCATTCCTTCTTCGTTAGGTTCCTTGGTAGTTTTGGGGGAAAACATTTTAATTACAGAAGATTCTTAATTGATTGATTTTCATGACTAAATAAACTAAAAAAAACAAATTGTCCTGAAAGGACAACACAATTTCATACTGTTTTGTCTATTTTTGCAGGACCCTTCGAAGTAGCCACCTTTCTAGCTTCAGGGTTTTGGGGATCTTATTCCCCTCTGAGGAACGCATGTTTATACATTAACATATACATTTTTTGTGTGTTTTTTTCATGTTTCAAAACAAGTGCCAGTGTCAGTAGTTGAGGAGAATGCAGCAACGCTGTTTAGCTGTGAAGCTCCAGAAATGTTTTGTGGACTGAACGACTATGAAACTTCACCTGCCTTTCCCTCACCGTGGGGGTGAGAAGATAATAACTGAGTTTCCATTTTTGGGTGAATTATCCTTTAATATAAATTTTCAACAAAAATATGCATAGGCTGTGGCTCAACATGTGTGTGCCCCCTGATCATGCAAACTATGAAAAGAGTCAGTGATGAAAATAAAATGATTTGATGAATTCTAAAAAGTAAAAGCACTTATTTCATTTTTATTTATGCACTAAAATGTAGGGAGCATTATATTATTGCATATTTTGATCTACAACAATGCATCTTGTCCTATCAAGAGATCATATTTTGTATGCAAAATTTTCTGTAAAAACTATAAGAACAGAAAGAAAATGTAGTGCAGTTTAAGTTTAAAAACATACTTTAAAGAACCTGTAATTGTTCCCAAGACAAGTGAATTATATGTAATTTTCAACATAAGCAAATCCTTCCAGTGGTGGGTGTACAAAGTGGTGTCAGAAAGTCCCAAAGAACTTTCACATTTTTTGGCAAAAGCCAGCAGCATAATAACCTCCAAATCATCAAACCTTCAGTTCCCAGAACATGGCACTATATCAATTGAAACAAACAAAAACACAGTATTTTTGCTTTTATTTTAAGCTCTGCATAAATCTTATTTTAAGTTTGTTTTGGCATGATTGTCCAAACTTACTGCAAATATATTAAATACAACTTTATCATCATTATATAAATAAATGTGAGCTTTTAATCCATTATTTTGTATGGTCGACATCCTTTTTAATACAGTTTCTATTACAGCGTGTATCTGCTGTTTGCTTTTGTTGAGAACGGCGTGTTTCCTTGGAAGCTGGAACAGTTATTGGAGCCTCATATACAAATCTGTTGGTCAAATGTGAAGCGAACAGAAGCTAATTAAACGCGGGCAGCTGCTACATTTGCATATTTACAGTAACCTACATGTCACCTACAAAAATGGTAACGATGGAGCAAACACATTCCATGTTTTTACATGCAAAGAGAGACATGAACCACATGAAACAAAACCCACCACAATACAAGTCTGAAGCTATTTTTAAAACAAGCTGAGGTGAAGAAGTCTCATATTTTTACACTACAGGAAACTGAACAAAGTAATGCAATACATAATGGTAACATCTGAAATATTGTTAACTGACACTACAAGATTTTACATGCCATTTTCCATTTATTAAAACCTACACCCATGCCAAATTTCTTTGAGTCAGGTGATGGTTTGAGAATAATGCTGATCTTAGTGCCTTTTAGCAAAAATGTCACCACACTAAACCGCTGATAAGACGACTTGTCTTCCTCTATGTGTTTTCTCTTCTTCTTTCTTTTGTTTCCACCGGTCTCCTTCCTCTTCCTCAGCCACACGTCTTCACTTCAGTTTGCCTAGGAACTCGATCAATCCTTGGTGAAATTCTCTAGGTTTGTCCATGTAGCAGGCATGGCGGGCTCCTTCTAACTTTAGCACAAAGTGATGTGGAAGCTGCATGAGGTTCTTGTGGGACTGGGCACCCAGATTTGTGTCCAGGGCTCCATACACAATCAGAGTGGGAGTCTGAAAAAAGCACACAGAAGACTGTGAGACCATACAATTTAAAACGTTTTCACATATGCTACAACAATACCACCATACGGTGGTGAAATCTTCTGTAACTGAAATAATAATGAGTAGCTCTTGTGTATGTATTGCATAAAAACCTACTAGTACTGACATTAGAGACGGTTTAGTTGGGCAAAAAAAGCAAAGTGAAGATGTAACCTTGGACTTTTTCGGAAGCATTAAGAGGCATTCTTTAACAATGAATCAATAAAGAAAATGGCAGATTAGTCAATAATAAAAAATAATTATTAAATGCAACCCTAAATTATTTTTATCTTAAAATACTGTGCCATAGAAACATGCATGAGAAGCCAGAACAAGGCACAGAACTGCTTACATAAAACCATAACTAGGTATTTGAAGAGAAACGCTACTTTAGCAAGGCCTGAAGGTCAGAAAGACCAGCAGTCCAATAAGGGCCTACACTTCATTGATGCTCGAGGGCCCCCTAGTGGGTAAATCTGGTCATGCCTCAGAGGTGTGGATTCCTCATTAAAAGGCACAGTAACTTCGTTTAGTCCATTTGAGTGTCTCAATCACCACAAACGTAACCTTCCTCACCGGAATATTTTGGTACTGCTGTGGAGTGTAACTTCTGGTACCAACGGGTGCAATGGGGATGAAGCCATGCAGCTGAGCGTTGTTCTTCATGAGGAAGGGGATGGAGTAATGTCCACTCATGGAGGGGCTCAAGAGCACAGCTGCCCTGACACCCAAAGACTCCATGAACCTTGAGAGGAGGTCCACCCGATTCTGGTCCGTCTTCAGAGCCTCTGAGTCTGGCGATTTTCCATACCCTTCAGGAAGAGAAGACACGGCTCGATAAGACCATTGTTTAGAGTGTTTAATTTGAGTAGCATCATATAAATCAAGATTAAAACTGATCGCATATAATCTAGTTTTAAGTGAGATTATCATCATTTTCTGATTATGTGCCTACCTGGCAGGTCCATCGCCAAGGCCTGATATCCGTTAGTTGCCAGAAGGGCCATTGTGCCGAGTTCTTCCCAGGTTTTAGATGTGAAGGCCTGGCCATGCAGAAGGACCACTTGCAGCCTGCAAAAGAAATAATTTAGTTTCCCTGTGTTTTCTTAGCAGCTGGTTTTTCAAGGCTTTATAACAAGTACAGGCCCAGCAAATATAGCACATTAGAGCCATAAGTCAGCAGGACACCAGCATGTATCAACAGACCAACCTTACTGTCTTACAAAACTGGTTTGGAATTAATAGTTAGGAGGAGTCAGCTCACCTCGGCAATATCTGTCGTCCAGCTCCATCAACAGGTAAGGCTTCTCTGAAGAACAGTGGAGGGTCCCCGGGTAGCTGCCCGGTGCGAATGGACACATTGATGGTTGGAAGCGGAGGAGGAGAGGTGGCCATCAGACCCATTCTTTGAGCCTCAAGAGACGGCTCCATGCTGCCCTGACGTATGGATGGCAGCAGCAGGTACAGCAGTAACGTGGCCAACAGCACCAGGCCCAGGACAACGAGACGATTGCGCAAGAAATTCATTTCGTCGAGATGAACAGTCTAGGAGAAGTGGACACACGGAAACAGTGCATTCAGAGAACCCATCACATGGATCCTAATCATACTGGGCTTCTGATTGTTTGACAGTGTATGTAGAAATTCAAGATCATTGTGGGTCAACCTTTTGTTCTTAGATTTTTCTTCCCATAGTTTTAACCGTCATCACTATAAGGGCCTAATGATGTGCAGAAAAACCATACAGTGAAATATAATAATGATTATGTGATTTTTGCTGGGTTCTGTTGTTCCCTTATGTCTGGAGAATAGAGGCTGCATCTTTGTAGCACCACAATGCCACGAAGGACGGTCATTTTTCACCTGTGGCCGTCTGTTGGTTGATTTGTTGGTTTGTCAGCAGGATTACACAAAAACTATTCAACTGCTATCAATGGCATTTGGAAGGAGGATGGGTCTCAGCCCAGAATAGATCTCACTGACTTTTGGTGCGGATCCAGACAAAGGGAATTTTCACTCGCTTTCTTTAACACTGCGAGACTTTCAAGATTTTCAGTAATTTGTCAGGGAAAAATGCATGAATCAAGCATATTACGATTGTTAGTGTCTATGACAGAGTGCAATTAATAGCAGATCCTAGATGCGGTGAGACATGTGCTTTACTGAGTGCTATTTCTGTTCATTACAGTATGTTGTGACACGGTTTACCTTTATCGAAAAACTGCAGCTTTTAAATGATAAATAAGATTTGGTCTGTAAATTTGGGGTTCTTGTACAATTCAGGGCAGTTCTCCCTCAATTAGGGGTGCAGACAATTGCCCCACAAAATGTAAATCAAAGTATAGACAAATGATTCATGCTCACAATGCTCGACACAGTGCACTTTAACATTAGGTAGCTGATAATGTTAACCAGGTTATTATTTTAAGACTAAGAGGTGGTTGCGCAGGGCAACAAAATGACTCCAGGAAAAAAAACAAAAAAACAAAACAAGAAATGTAATCAGGTGAAAGTTGACCTTCCAAGATGAAGGACAACAAATCTGTAGTACTACAGCGCAAAGATATCAAGCTGACAAATGTAATGTGAGCCAAAATATGCTAGAAAGCTAACATTAGCTCGATGAGACGCTCTTCCACTAGCTAAAAAATCTCTGTACAATGGGACGCTGTAGGAGACTAAATACATGTATGATGCAGCAACAGAGGAAAACTTACCAACACGGAGGGGATAAAAGTCAGACACGTTACTGACAAAAGGATAAGGATGTCGGTTTTATCGTCATGTCTTCTGCATATTGGTGGTTGCCAGTGATGTTGTCAAAAGGCTTCGCGTGGAGGCTGTTGGTAGCTAGCTGTTCAAACTGAAAGGAGAACCTGAGCAATTAGCGAGACGACAGCGACACATCTTTTGCTGACAAGAAACTACCCGTGCTTTCAGCTGGTCTTGGATAGAACTTAATTAAACCTGGACAGAAAGTGTTAGACGAGATAGACAAAAAAAGATTTATATGTGACTATTAAAGACCAAATCTACCACGGTGTAAATCCTTTGTTCCTCGCCGGAGCATAATACGAGCTGCACATAACAACGCTTAGCACTGACACGTCATTTCCTGCCGACCCTTTCAGCAAATATTCGCATCTGTTGAGTTAATAAGATAACGCGTTACTTTTAAAATGCACACGTTGTGTAGTATGGATATATATAGGTTGTGTTCTTTTAGTAAAATATGATGACACTTGAATATGAACCTTTAAATTTTGTGCAAAGTACCACATTCATACCAACAATTCTCATACTCAGACCAAACTTTAATGTATTTTATGCCATTTTTGTGTCCTCAATTTCAGAAACTACAGACTTCACAACTTCAAGGCTTTAAAAACTGTATGTACATAGCCTACCTGTTTACTTTATTCTCTCTCTTTTTTTTAATATTCAGTTGTTTTTATATGGACTATATGAATATCTTATATCCTGTTTTCGCTATTACTTTGTTAAAAAAAACAGATCAGCTCAAGTTTGATACAGACGGAGTACTTCCACTGTAGATTTTCTTAAATTCTTTTAATATTTTTGCAGAAAAAGTAAACCTGTGTTGTTTAATGGATAGAATCTCAGCAGACTACAGTCCCCAGAAAATAAGAAAAACAGAAGACATACATTCAAATCCCTTTTTTAAATAATTAAATTATCTGATGAAAATGGTGAATATGAAATATTACCAAATACAAAACCCTTTGATTTTTCCAGATTTGGCTTCTAATAATAACATAAATACATTTAGGCAAAACAATGGTTGTGAATTAAGGTGAATTTCCTTATTAACACTGAATCTGTTTGATTATGTACATTTTAGATTTCAACTTCGGAGACTGGAAACTTGCTCGAGTGAGTAAAGCCATCACCATCAGCACACAGTAAATAATAGTGAAAAAATGTTGCAATGTAATATACAGTAGGTATAAAATTGTTTGTTCAGATTTTAAAAAATGATTGATAATAACTGATAATTGCTAATCTCAAACAAGTTCAAAGTCTCATGTTGATATTGTTGTGCAATAAATCAAAAGTAATGTCTGCTTAATGGATGAGAAAAACCCATCTAAAACATCATCATTTCATCAGAAATAGTTTGCAGTATATGTCTAGGGCACTTGATGTAAAAAGGCTAAAACAATTTTTTATTTTTTTTTTTAAAAAAACCTGCTGGTTTATTGCGTCCTATTCAAATGTAAATAGTGATAATTTGCTTTTCAAAAATAGTACAATGAAGAAAAATCTGGGTGAAATCTTCTATACCAAATAATTCAAGTGTTACTGTGTCAGGTCCGGTAATAACATCATATTTAAAGATTAGATTAGGCTGGATTATTCTCACAATGCCAAGGGAGGTATAAGAATCATAAAAGCATCCATTTCCTTTCAGACAAGATTCACAGTGGAATATATTTCTAAAATTACACATTAGATGGAAAAACACACAACTGTATACTGTAATGCTCTGACAGTATGTCTTACAGGCTTTCACCTCGTGTAAGTATCGACATGAAATGAGCTACATCCACCTCAGTGACAGAGTTGTTAAAGTGCAGCATTTTAAAATGTTTTTAGCATACATAAAATGTTCTATTGCAATACCACTTGTGTAATTCAGTCTGTAAATACAGTACAAACTACCACTTGCTGACTGGTATTATAACTCAGTTTAGGTAGCCAAGTATTATTTGGAGCAACGGCAGAGAGAATAAATACAGAACATACTGTATAAATATGAAACTGCTCAGCTAGCTTCAGTCTAGCAAAAACATTTACCTGGCAATAAAATAATATGTAGCTACAGTAGTTGCTATAAACAAAGCGTCAGTGGCAGGAGCCCCGACACAAAATACTGTGCAAACAAGTCAAACTACACTCCTAAAAAATCTAAACTGATAACTGTGTACTGGAGCTGAGGCTGACATAGGTATCCAAGTAAAAAATAAAAAAAATAGCCAAATCATTTTTACATAAACTCAAACATTTTTAAAAGTATCTCTTACATTTGGTTATTAAAGAATTGTGGCCAAGACACGTACTCCGCATAACATTACATAATTGAAAAGAAAGTTTTGGCATTTTCTGTACAAACATTTCTTGTTACTTATCAGCTGACGCACAAACTTCAATTGGCCATGATCAGCTGGACTGTAATTGTGTATGGGTAGATTTATACTGCTAGAATGTGATAATCCTTCTTTAATAAACAGAAACCTGGATGCTGAAATTTTACTCTTTCGACATGAAAATCATAACTCGTGTTTACAGTGATATCCACGTGCAACAGAAGATAACATTTGCAAACTAAGAGTAGCATTTATCTCATCTTTTTCTTATTTGATAAGTAGGTCTCCTTGTTAATAATTTAAAAAAGGCATTTGGAATTAATATCACTATAAAGCACTGTGGCCAGCAGTAGGCTGAGATGAAAACTTCAACAATCACATCTTGTAAACAAAGGCAACCATTAAAAAAGAGCACTTCATAGCCCAGTTAAGGCACAGTATTGAACTGAAACAGGCAGGTCCAGCCATGTTGTTTCTATATGCCATAGATAACCAATAACATTTAAGACTTCATTTTTCCCTAATTTATCATCTTAATGCACTATATTTCCTTCATGAAGCTATGTAGCGTAACACATAACTGCTTGATCCATCAACAGATACGAAATATCATGTTGAAATGTGCAGCAGTGTGCAAATGCAGAATACCTAAAGTTGCGATGCACCAACAGTCTGCCAATACTGTATGTCACTGGGTGTCACATGTACCTTTCTTCTAGTTTTTGTATCCATCATAAAAAAAACTTTAAGGTTAAGCAGTCTTTATTTAAGGCATCATATCCTCTGTGGGTACAGTCCCACAATTAAAGTTGCACTGAATATGAAATAATGGTACACAGTGTCTCCTCATCTCCTCAAGATTAGACCTAATTAGATATCAATTAATGACCATCTGCAATATTTATGGACAGACATTAGTTCCAGGAGGCGGTCCTGAGGTTGGAGCTCTGCCAGTGCAGCTTGTCAGAGACAAATATTCCTGTCAGATGGGTCTGCGTGCTGGGATAAAAATCTTATACTGGGAGATCTCTGGTGACAGGACTGACTGTCTGCTGTTGACAATGCACCAGTGTCACTGGTACACAGAAAGTTACCACCTTTATGTGCAACTGTGTTTTCGTGGCTGGCAGAAGCAATGAATAGTTTGCATTTCTCAGTTTCCTCAGTGTAGCAGAGTGAGGAGTGCTAGTGGGAGTAAAAAGCAAAGAGGCCAGGTCCCGAAGACAGAGGAGGCTCTATTCTGCCCGTTTTCTTTCTGAGCACAGGCCTCACCCCTGTACCCACTGTAGCATTGACACTGGAAGTGTGTGCGGAAAAGAGCCAACTCGGCTTGGCCAGGAGTGCCTGTAACCTTCAGCTGGCCACCCTGACTGGTGATGCTGTGTGTTGAGGGGCTGAGATGCAGGTACACGTCATTGTCTGATACTTTGCGCAGACAGCGGCCATGAGATTTACACACCAGCTGACTGCACTGCTCTGCTGCTGTAGAAACATTGAGTAGGTATCGGCCCAGCGGTCCCTTAAGATACTCATTTATTTTGGAGCAGCTGGCCTGTGGGGAAAAAAAGAAAAAAAAGGGGATGTTTACCTAAAACCACTGAGCTGTTTAGCATCAAATGAGCAAGGAGGGAGAAAAACTTACACTGCTGCTTGCATAGGAAGTGTCTCCCCAAAAGATTACACCTGCAGCTCCAAGTGCAACACTCTCACCGATGGTGGAGACCAGATCTGTCTAAAAAAAATTAACACAGGTAGTTCAGTACATGCTTACAGTGAAGGAAATGTTATCACACAGAAAATCAAAAGGACTTAAGTCAATAAAAATGAATGAATACAAATGTAAATGGTCAATAAGCTGAAACACTTTTAACAATGTCTAACCTTCTCATGACTTTGACATACTGAATCTATAAGCCTCCTGTACTTGTACTTGAATTACTGCTCTAGCCAACTAACCTCAGTTAGGGGGGTCATCTGACTGATGTAAGTAGGACGGGTATAAACAAAAACAGGACGTGCTAATCCATCTCCAACAGATGCCAGGCGCATCGCCTCCTTTACCCTGTTTCGTACAAAGAGGCGCCCAGGATTTGTTGATGCTAGTACAGAATCCATGTATATAGATGGGAAGAATGCAGTGCACTCCATCCACAACCAGTTGAGTTGATCATTGCGGCCTTTCTCCACAGCAGGACAGCGGCCAGTGTAGTTCTTCAGGCCACTTTTGTAGTCATGGTTGTAACAATCTGGAAACAGGTAGAAGCCCCACAGCTGATTGGGCCTCAAATTCTTGGCAAGTTTCAGAGTCTCCAGCATGAATTTGCGAGCCGACAGCTCGAATTCCTGCTGTGCGACTTTTCCTACTTGTTCCGGGGTCCATTGAGGGTTCTTTTTGGCCACCATTTCCCGGGATTTACTGCGATAGATATCTTTTTCCTTCCAATTTCGGATCCACAATGGACGCCACTCCTCCCAGTCAATAACAGCCAAACCTTTTGCCTCAGGCTCACGTATATATTTTTGCAAACCTTCAGGCATCTTCCCATAGTGCTGAGTGAGGCTGGCAAGCTGTGGAAGGCCCCCATTCATTGCAGTCCCATCATGCTCATAATAGGGATACAACCCAAGGCGCTCCTTATAGAAAATTGTGAGATTCTGCCGGACAAAGCCTTCATTGGGGGTTGCCACAATGTCAAACTGGTCCAGATATAAAGTTACACCATATCGTGGGGCACACTCTTGTGTTGGGGCATTCCAGGCGAGAAGAACCGGCCTCTGGGAATACAATGGCCATCTTGCTGGCTTTAAATCTGCTGAACACAAGACTGTCCACGATGTGAACAGAGTCAGAAGCAACCAAGGCAGCTGGCCAGCTGTGGTGAGGAGAGAGCCCAGTACAGCCTCCATGGTCACCGCTCACCTTCTCTCCTTTATCTCTGGAGGAGGAAAACAAAGACGTTTTGTTTCATTTAAGACATACAATTAAAACCCAAATAGGTAATTGAAAACTTTCATACTGATGTCATACATCTTAACAAAGACTTTCAGGTAATATTTTATGGAGTTTAATGTGCAGTAAAACTACTATGACCCCAAAGGTAGACTGAGTTTGAATGAGTATTTCGAAGATAGGAATAGACATAATGTTACGATAATGTAACAGCATAATGACAACATATGGCACGTCTAAAGTAAATAACTATAGGTTACTACCAATAGTTAGCAGTCAACTTCCTCTTTAAAGGACGTTACATGCATCGTTTTGCTTCAAAGATACATTTTTACAATTCACGTTCATTTTAATGTTGGCTTGATCGAAATGTAAAGTTAAAAACAAAACAAAAAACGTGCATTTAACATATTATTTTTGCTGTTATCTTGGATTACTTCTACTTCCTCCGTCCACGTACTAAGTTAAGTTAGCTAAAGTTAGTTAGCCAAATTAGCTCAAAGTTTCATTGAAACTACCGTTAACTGACAGACATGCTAAGTTAGCTAACGTGTTGTTCCTTCTTCCCCATCCTTTCCGACCTGTTCCGATGAAGCTGAGGACGCTGTCTTATTCCACTCATGTACCCGTCAGCTAAATTGCTCTTCCACTGCCCTGCCATGTGAAAGATAACGTTCATAGTCCGCTCAATCCATGTTGATGATTAACCTAACTAATTAGCCAGCTACGGCTAACAGGAATCACAGAGGAGGGGGAGCGGTGATGACGAGTTGTCCGTTGAGTAACAACAGTCCAGTGTATTGACTTCTTGAGTAGGGGGGGCGAAGGATTTATTAAATACATATCTTTATTTTATTTTGTCGTATGTATTGACACAAAACGGTGTTTTAATTTTAAAGTTGTGTTATGTAATAATTAAAAATTCTCATAACCGCACTTGGCATAAATGTTAGGGTAAAATTACAAACTAGTGCTGTTCACCCCCCTGAATAAAAAAACGAAGTAGTCCGTCCTTCAAGCCCTGCTCTGAGTTGTGGCTGAAGTTTCATTGATAGGACGAAATGAAAATCAGATTTGTCTCACATTAAAATGTTGTATTGAGTTCCTACTGAACCATTTTCTCTAAAAGAATTGTTACCGTGTACAAAGTTAAACGTTTTCGTCTCACTTGAATTCAAAATAAATGGACACTAGACACTTGCGGGAGGCATGGTTAGATTAATTTGTGTATCCAAATTGTATTCAGACTGACTCTCAAAGACAACGTCTTCACTTAAATCATGTTGTAGGCCTATTTGTATGTCTCTCACCATGAGTATATCATAGATTGAGTGTAAATATACATCATTTAGCTACTTAAAATAAGCCTAAATACTGGCAATTTCTGTTAAAAATCATTATTTTAGTATTAAAAGGTGTTTTGAAATATAGTCACACCAGTGATAAATATAAATATCTTGCATCTGTTCTGCACTGACTTAAAAGCTGTCAGGTTATCCTATACATCTGAGTTCAAATATGAGCTGGCTCTTGACAGTAACAAATACAGTCCTACTGTGAAAGAAAACCCATATAGCAAACATTTATACTCTTAAGAACATAATACTATGCTTTAAATATGTTCCTTCACAGTGTGTCAAAAAAAAAAAAAAGCCTCTTACCTGGAAGCTCTTCCCCTCTGATCTCCAGATGAAAATGGTTTGTTGAGGCTGTTCCAGTTATTAAAGATTTGGACACATATGGGTCAAAAAATGTTTATTTTTCTCTACCATATCTCTGAGTCTAGAGACAAAAGTAGTTCTTCTCTCTGTGTGGAAATCCACCACCGACTGGTGTTTAAATACCCAGCAGACTCCACCTCTGGGCGACCTCTAGTCCAACATAAGGTTTTGCCAACTTTTGCTTTTGAACAGAGGGAATTTAAGCGAATAGCATTTGAAACATTCACAGCTTTACCAGAATTTCTGATAGACATGGCTTAGTCATGATTCTCTGGTGATGACTGAGACAAGTGAAAAGTTTGTTTGGGTAAACCACACACACCAGCACTCTGTATAAAGGCTTCTATTATGAAGGTTTTGGAACAGCAAAACACATTTCCAAGTGTCAAATAGTTCATCATAATAGGTGTGAACATTATGATGAGTAATGAGTAATAAGTAAATAAATAAAAAAAAGGACTTAAAATAAATGACGTGTTGAGAACAACAGGTTCTTGTTTTGTTTTTTTTGAGATGTGTGTAAAGAAGGACGTCACATGACGGCCATTACATTTTCTCTAAGGTTAATGGGCAGAATCCTGATGGCAACTTGTGACTTCACCATACAGGGACTTACTATGGATGCTGATACTGTGCTGCTGTAAACTCATTAACTCATAAAAGCTAGATGGTTTAGCCTCAAAAAAAATGTTTCTCATGAGCTGAAAAGCTGACTCATAACCTTTTGTTGAACTATATTCAGTAACTATATCTCTAAGAGTTCAGAGTTCAGAGTTCTTTTGTGAGATCTGTTTGCACTTAGAAAACACTTTATACATAAGGCTTTATGACTAATAGACTTCTCTTTTGAAAACAGTTCCTCCAGAGTACACAGCTAAATCATCTACATTATTATCTGATTTTGTTTCCAAAATAAAATTAAAAAACAACTTTCAGACACGTCATGTATGAAACATGCAGCTTCTTAAGGATGTAGAGTAATTCACATGATTTTAAATGACGTAAAAAAGTCTGTTCCTGTGAATAATACCTCGCTCTGAGATTCATGTGCCCAACCTTGTGTCAGCACAGTCGGTGGGTGGGTGGTGAGCTGAATCAAGTCTTTCCTCTTAACCCCAATACAGCAATTCACCTCATGGCCTCCCATATTATTACAGCTTTGTGAAAGTAAACAACAAAAAGTAATTGTGCTGCCGCGTCTCCAGTACACTCCGCTGAAAAAGATTCTGAGCCAGAGTTTGTTTTTTTAAAAGTCATGTGTAGAGTAAAATCCTATCTTGGAAGCAATAAAGTGGAGTGGATTTTGGCACAGACTTCTATATCCTCTAAGGAGACCAATATCACAGACAGCCTTGTGGAAAATCCTTTCCCATGGAAAACATTGACGGCCTTTGTGTCTTGTGTCTTAACTTCACCCTTCCCTCATTAGCAGATTCACATACACACACACTGCACCTCCCAATAATGGTTTGCCTCTGCAATTTCCTATGCGGGTGACTATTTAATTGCAGGTGAAGGTCCATGACTGGAGCGAATGAAGGTCTCGTCAGTTCATTTTGGTGTTTAAGACCTTTGCCATAAAGCTGAATACTCCTTTCGTTATAAAAGATTATCTGACAAATAGCTCTTGTAAGCTGGCTAAATAATTCTTATATAAATGTCACATTTAAAAACTGATGAAAAAGATTTCCTCCTGTAATTTCCTTCATCTCCTTAGCATTTCATTGTGGATTACCAGCAGCCTCCCAAACAAACCCCAGGTGGAGGAAGCCTTACACAGGTTATTGAAAAATAATTATATAAGAGAAATTTGTCCAGACAGCCTTTACACTTTGGAGATGTTTTCTATATTCACATTAAGGAACTTCGATGAACATAACATGATTTGATGTGATTGAAATTAAATCAGTCCATTATTGCAATATATTTTCTGCAAAAATAGGTTGTGTATCCGGATACTAGAAATACCAAGTTCATGATTCTCTTTAAAGCCACTCAATTAGTTTCTGTAAATATTTCCCACCATGCAGGTCTAACTACCTTGACCCGTGTGCGGTTCTTCAGTCACATCATTACACAGTCATGCAGGATATATGATGGAGGAGAAGCTAATAACTCCCCAGTAGCCTAAGGAAGACTGTCCCGACACACATAGCAGTGTGGGAAATGCTTCACATACAATCTTGGATCAAGTACCAAGTCAGAGAGTCTACGCACTGCTCTGAGACAAGTAATCTTTAAAGAGTTGTTTTTCATGCAATGAACAACATTTCAGTTATGACTGATGGTAAAAAAAAAAAAAAAAGTGTTATGGAATCATTCTCCGTATGTATGTTTTACAAAGGGTTTAACCTGAGCCAGGGCGAATAATGATAGCAATCATATCACACCTATACAGGTTTGGTACTATAGAGATGTTTATGATAATGATATATATGTTTTAATACACTGCTATTGGATCGGTACCATCAGCTTATATGTATGTTTTTTTTTTAAAATGGTATCAGAATATCTCTACAAAACGGACCTTGAGTTAAAACATATACTATTTTAAATTAACATTTTTAATTTGAATCAGCCAATTAAATACCTACCATTTGTAACTTTCAGATGCAACACCCACAGGTTGCAAAAACTCCTTGAATCCCAGAAAAACAATAGTGCCACAACATCCATGGCCTCAGATACCTACAGCTTCACCAGCAACAGAAACTCTGCTTATAAAATAAGTTGATGGATATTCTTTCCCCTTTAGAGAGTAAATGCACTTTAATACAATGTTCAAATATAATGTATTGATATAAAAGAAAATGCCATGACACAGTTTAGCATTTTAAATTGTAATTAAAAAACAGTTATAATAAATTATAAGTGAAACATAGTATGCCGAAGCAGCAAAGGAAACAACAGGATCTCTTACTAGACTCACTGCTGCTGTGTACATGATGTGTGGCTCTCTGAAGCCAGTCCTTCAGACATTATAATATGACATTATTCCACTTTACATGTTGTGGGCCGCTGATTGTCAACTCCCTTGGCTATTACTGATAAGCAGATCCTGTTCCATGCATAATGAAGCAAGGTTCAAAGATGGTGTCAAAAAACTAAAGTGTGCACTTAAACTTTCCTGCTCTCTGTGACAGAGGGAAACATTATCTATATGCTCCCTCGAGGGTCAGTGAATCACACCAGAAAACAATCTGCAGCAATTAATCCAGGACTCCGTCACATTTCACTCCATGTCTGCACACACATTCACACATACATGCATACAAACCATGACCTGTAAACTGAGTCGATTTAGCCATTTTGGCACCCTTTGAGATCTCCACTGGTGACCTATTTTGTGTCTAACTGCACACAAGCCAAAAACAGATCACATGCAGAGGCATCAGCCTGTCCACACATAAGGGCATCATCAATATATCAAGAGATCATGTTATTTTAAAAGGTGGTTCAGGCTTCCAGCTGTAGGGGAAACCACAGGACGGAGTTGACACAGTGGACAGCGTGTGAAGCTCCTCAGACATCATCAGGCTTCACAGAGGACAACTGGGAAATCTACATGGATGCAAGGGTGTTCCAGCTTTATAATTCCCTGGAATGACACAGAAGGTTTCAAATTATTAGCAGTCATAACACAGAGAACAACTGCTGGTGTATACTGTCCAGGTGCAGGGATTATTTTCCTCACCTGAGGTGTTAGATTTTTATGAATCCTCTTCAGCTTGGCTTTCTTACGTCCATTTTTTGTCACAATTGTCTCTTCATAGAACTCGTGGGCCAAGTCACCATCTTCATCAAAGAACATAGAGCTGCAGCAGAGAGACAAAATTAATTATCTGTACATACATAATATGCCTGCGTGGATGCAAACATTCAGTAGATACTATAATCACAGCTTGTATACAAAATTACAATATATACTACAAATATAAAAAGAGTCATTTCCAGTCATTCTTTGATTCCGGCTTCTTAAATGTGTATGTTTTTGTTTTACGGACAAAACAAGACATTTGAGGACATCATCTTGAGCTTTGGGAAACACTGAATGACATTCTTCACCATTTTGTGACAATTTATAGAACAAACAACTAATACATTTATTGAGAAAATAAACAACAGATTTATCAACATTGCCTTAACTGAACAAAAAATATTTTAGCAAATACTGTATTTAGCATTACACAAAGAGAAAGTCACGAAAAAACATAGTCACCAAAAAAAAAAAAAGAAAGTGGTTTCAGAATGTTTAAACCACAAGCATATGAGAATAAAAAACACAAATTGCTGCTGCCATGGCTTCTTTACCTAAAAACAGTGTGAGAAATCAAAGCATTCAGTCAGCTGTCTTCCTCTGGGTAAAATGCCCGGTCTTGAAAAGTATGTTAACAAAATAACAGCTCAGTACAACAGCGCTGTAAAAGAGGGCAGCTGTGACCACAACATATCAGCAACAGCAGCAGTGCACTCTACTTGTGCCCACTCTTTTGGATAAAAACGAGGGATGATGATGGAGTGGACACATTAAAGTGAAAATTCAAAAAAAAGTCAAAATATCACAAGATAGACACTCGATTTTTGGGGGGCTAATGCCGATACTGATATTAGTGAGGTGAGTTAAAACATATGCCAATACGGATATATCTGTGACAGACAGAGTGTGATCCAGTAGATGGGTCAGAACTGTTGTGCAAACAAAGTGGATTTATGACTGAGTGTAAATGTGTGGGAATGTTTTCTGTGCAAACATTGCTATGTCTGTCAATGGCAAGTCTTTTTCAAATCCTAAACGCAAAAGGGTACAAGGTCCATCTAAGAACCATTTACTCCAAACTTATAGCCGAATACAACCGGAGGAAGATAAACAATTATGGTAGGGGGTTACTTGCTACTTGAGCCCATATTTACCTTCGTCTAGTAAACACAAAAGGTGTTGCACTTAGGAAACTTCGGCCTTTCGTCAGTGACTGCTCGTTTCCATCTTTGGTTGGATCATCCGTACTACTTGAGCCAGAAAAAGGCCAAAATCCTTTGGATTTGGAGCCGCTAGCACCCATCTTCAGCTGCAGCACATTATTTTCTCGGGTCACAGGACTGCCAGTAGTGCTACAGCGTGACTGTACCAGATGAAAACCTAAATGAAACCTATGAAAAGTGACACATGAAAGAGATCAGTTAAGTCCTTTTACAACACAAGACAAATATTTTAACAGTCAACACCCTATTCTATACTAGCATGTCTCCCTTTCGTTGTTTGAATCAATGTCATTGCAAATGAGGTCACCCCTCAGTGATCTCAGGAGTATAACTAAAGGATGATTGAAAGATAAAGAAAAACAAGCTAGTTACACGTTTATTGGTATCACGCACTTTTTTAAATCTGTGGACAAAGTGAGTGGCGCCACAGACATATTTAACCTTCAATATGTAAAACAAATAGACTACACTTCACTACAACACACATGTGCATTTGCATTTATAGCAAGTGTAAGAAGATACAGTAGATGCCATTATTCAATAGTGACCTCATTGTCAGCGTGGTGGACACAGTACAAGGCCCATGGTGACTCCTGCTAAGATATACTTCCAGTCATGTATCCTATGTCCATATGTCAGAATGTAGCAGGCCATTTACATGACAGTGCAACCAGGCATTACAACATCACATTAACGTAAAGGCTGGCACCACTTCTACTATGTGCCATCATAAAGGTTACATTAGTAACTGGAGAGAGAAAAAATGCTGAATAACGTTGCTCAGCTCTGCTCAGACAAGAGGGCTCGGGGAACTTGGGTTATCTGGGCAGGAGAGCTAACTGAGCTACCAGCTAGCTGGCTAGTTCCAACCGACAAGACCTCTAAGAAACAGACCCTGCCTGGGTTGGTCTCAGTGGCTGTTATGTCACTTTATGTCCTGGCTGCTAACATCACCGTTAGCAGCAGACAGTTAGCGCTCTGTTATTAGCATCAGGCAGGTCAACATGTTTCTATCTGCTTCACAAAATTACGTTTACCGACACGGCTAACGTTAGCTGGTCTGATAACTGCCGTTTGTCGCTTCTGCTTCGCTAGTTGAAAACTTACCTAAAGTAAGGTTTGGAGCGTTCGCAGGTTTGATTTGTTTTTCTGATGGATTTGTCTCGGTTGGTTGCTCAATCTGTACAAGCGAAGACCCCATAAAACATACAGTTACGCTAGCTGTTTATGCTAACCGACGTTCTTCTTCGACGACTTCTTCTCCGGCACCAGGTACAGACACTGTGGTGAGCTGACGCCGCCGCGTGGACAGGAGTGGGAAACCAGAAAATGGCAATGACAGCCAACACTATCTAGAGAAGTAATCAGGAGCAAAAAATTGCATCCAGTGTTGTAAAAGTTCCCAAAAGTCATACTTGAGTAAAAGCAAAAATACCGTGGCCAATATTACATTTGTAAAAGTAAAAGTCACTTATACAAACAGTAGGTTACTTGAGTAAAAGTCTTAAAATATCTGAAATTAAATGTATTTAGGTATTGGAAGTAATTTTCTGGCAACAGATGTACTCAAGTATCAAAAGTACAAGTAAATGTAGATTACAGGACATGTATGTACATGCTGTATTCATGGGTCGACTGATTATCAGCCTGCTTGATTATCTGATTTGGTATTCAGCAATTCTCTGATTATTGGACTATTGTTTTTGTTTTTCTTCAATCCAATTGCAAATAAACTAAAGTAATTTAAAAATGTACTTCTCTGACTCTGGCGCAGCATGCAATCTGCAAAGTAACGAGCAAGTTTAATATTTGCCTCCAAAATTTATTGCAGTGAAAGTATAAAGTAGCAGAAAATGAAAATACTCAAGTAAAGTACACTACATAAGTCGTCAAATGTAAACTTACTGCCTGTACCTTTAGGACATTGACATTACATAGATACCTCATAGTTTTGGGTGCTTTGGGCTGTTTTTCATGCAACATAATGTTTTAGACAAGAGTGTCATTTCAACTGTACAGCAACAGCTTGCATAAAACACAATTATCAGTTTGGTGTGGAGGAACTTAACTGGCCTGTTTCCTGACTTTAACCTTGTCAAACACTTGAACGAATGAGGATGAATTTGAACACCAACAGCAAACCGTTAGTGCCTTTAGTGCCTTACCTCGCTGATCTCGTGGCTACTCAAGAGCTATCACTGCAGCCAATGCTGAAAAAAATCCAGTGGAAAGCCTTCCCTAAAGAGTGGAGGCTTTTAAAACAGCACATACATGTTCAAACACGCAGCCTATCAAACTTAGAGATATTATGTAGAAACTGACATTTTGTGTGATTTGGCGCCCGCATCAGTTTCTGTCGTAAATCCAAATCCCAGGTCTGTAACAATTTGTCAGACATGATGTAGGTGATAACTACAAACAAAAGCCATTACGTCACAACGTTATGAGTTGAAAGCTTGAAGTAAACATGTATGTAACGCTGTGATCCTACCCTCTCACTGAAGTTACATAGAGCAGAAACAAGTGATAGGATAGATACAAGACACTGTACCATCAAAATGATTTTGAGGCTGTTATTTTAAGGTAAAGAAGTTAGATAATATCGTTATAATGTGAAATTTAAATTCGTAACAATGACATCAAATGACCCATGTTTTATTGACTTCAGTTTATTAGATAATTAGAATGTAAACGCATTGTTCCACATTTTAATTTGCCCAAATCCATGTCACAGGTTCATTAAAGTGCCAAGAATTAAAAACGGCTTCACAGAATAAAAATTAAACTATATATCACATGATAAATTACAAGACAGACTAAAATTGTGTTTTTAATACCACTATAAATAATCGAGTCAAGCAGCATGGCTTTTAGGAAAGAACTGCATCCAATTAAGTCCAAGATCATACTTTTCCCCCATTCACTTCATAACAGTGACTCTGCTTGCACAAAATTGCAGGCCCTAAACCATTAAGTAGTTCACATTATATGTAACACTGCTTCATAAACAACATTTAATTGTCTGAGCTCTTTCCTTCCCTTTTACATCGCTCATAATACTCTTCACTGTGGCAGAATTTTAATTCTTCATTAAACACGAGGCTGAGTTGAATCCCTCAAAGTCAACCAGGAGTATTGATCTTTGCCATGGCCTGCTTCATCACGTCTCTAGCGAGAGCGTAGCGCCTCACAATCTGCCGTACGTGCTCCTCTTCCTCGCGCTTCAGGATCCGCAGGAAGTTGCACAACTCGGGGAAGCTAAATGCATCCCACTGTGGAGAAGAGACATTTCTCATTAAACGCAGCGATACGTATCAGCTTTTTTCAGCATATATCATAAGTTTATCATCTGAAAGAATCCTCGGAGACAAACGGAAACTTACATTCACATCCCCTGTGTTATTCTCTTTCAAAACCAGACTCAAGACTTTCTCACTGGGGCCAGCACACAAGCGCAGGTAGAGGGGACACTCGTCGGCGGACAGTTTACGCATGGACACTAAGGGAAACAAAATTCAGCGCTTAGAAATGTCACATTTAACTGTTTTTCTCTTTTTGCACATGATTGAGGATTCTACCTTGACTTTGTCTCTCAGTGCGTTCAAACAGGGCAAACTTGGCTGGGTTGTCCACCACTGTGAACTTGTTGAGCAACGCCTCGATGACTTCTCGCACACGCGTTCGGGAGCTTATGTGCAGGTGCTTGGCAGTGTCTTTGGGGAGGTAGAAAGACGTCCGCCGTTTCAGCCGTCTGCCCCGCTGATCCTCCTCCTGTGACGAGCAGAGGCTCTGACGAGGAGGGAGGGAGATGGGACGGACCAACTGAAAGTGGACCTTGATGAAGCCAGTGTAGGACCCGTCTTTATTCTGCAAGGTAGACAGAGTTAATTTGCAACCAGGAATGTAAGAATTTGACTTATTAAAAAAGTATGCAAACTATTATAAATCAAAATACAGTCACTCACGACCACCATGTAGAGATTGCTGTTGGTCTGTGCATTATACTCCTTAACCTTGTGTTGAATCTCACCAGCAGTCAGCTTCTGTTTACCCCAGTCGATCTGTTCATCCTAAAAAAAAAGAAAATAGGAGAGAGTTCAGAAGATGGGTCACACACTGTCAGCAGAAAGCTTGTCCTCACAAGTGCCAGGGAACAGATGAATGCAAATAAAAAAGTAAAATGAATTCAAGCTCTTTGTCTGTAGCTAGAGAAAGACACGATTTAATTTAGTTGACCAAACAGAAAGTAAAAGCAGCTGTGCGCCTATAGGACCGGTGAATTCCAAATCCTCACCGCTGATCTTCTGACCTCGCGAAAGAAAGAAGTATGTGCAGTGAAATACACCTCCAGCTCCGAGCTGCTGCCGTCCTCCTCACTTCCCCAGGTCATCTCCAAGCTTCAGGTGTTGTTTTTAGATTTTTCTCATCATCAGCAGTCACGTGTTAGAGATTTCTCACCTCTCCTCTGTCTCTGTCTTCTGTCTGGAGACATCTGATTCTACCAACGGCTCCTTTGACCTCAGCATTTACATTTGCTCCTCCCACACAATAAAAACCTCACAAAAGGGCCAGTCCTGGGAGATCTGCTGGATTTATCCTGATATTTCATCCAATGTTGTAGTGGATTTTAGGGCAGGACAATTCGATTTATATATATCGTTATCCTGATATGAGACTATGTAAAATTATGTCTTAGATTTTAATAATGATTCTCTTTTCCTGGTTTCAAAGGCTGCTTGATAGTGAAGCGACGTAATTTTCTGAACTTATCAGCCTGTTCCACTTGTTTTAATACTTGGGATGTCTGATTTTGTCACCCAGTCCTACCATTAATAAAGTGCTTCAAAATACAAAGGGATATATTGTGTATTGCGATATGGCTTTAAATTCGATTACATTATTTTAAGGTCATACTGCCCATCTTTAGTTGATGTGTGGACACATATTAACATTGGTATTCCTAAAGTTTCCTAACATATATAATTAACCATACATTACCACAGCATTACATTTGAGAAATTCAGCCCCCATGTTTGAAAAAACACACTAAAATGTTGCATTAAGGATAATTAAAAAACCTTTTCTATCTATCGATTCATCCTGTTTTCTACTTATCACTTTGGACATGGACTTCATTTTGATATGGTCTAACTGTGAACCACACCTTTAATTGTCTGATAACTTGTGCTGGTAGTGTGAGATTTATTTTTGTGGCTCCGAACTAAAGACAGCTGTTTTATTGTGAGGTTGTTAAGTCGCCCCCTCCCCTCTGCTCTCGCCTAAATTACTCTCTGTATGAATGCCTTGACAGTGAGGAGGTGATAAAACCAGTGTCTCTGAGGACATATGGCACAAGGATGATCAGCAGTGGACAATCTGTTAGCCTCCATCTGCTTTGACCTACCCACCTACACTATTAATTAAGTAATGCTAATTAAAAAAAAACAAAAAAAATAATCCCATGAAGGCTGTGTTCTGTACAAAGGTACTAATGATAAAATGTGTGATTGTTTCTTTGCTCCTCACCACATTTGTGTCCGTCTCAATGGAGTCGACGGAGAGATCTTCCTGGTCTGTCAACAAGCTGTCATCTGTGCTGCAGTCCAGCTGGATGAAGGGTCGGCAGCGGTAGTGACAAGTGTAGCTGCAGTCTGACAGACAGAGAGAGGGATAGAGCGTACTGTAAGAAACATGCCATTCTGTTTGTATAAAAAAAAATAGTGTTTGACTTTTAATGGGAGGTCTCCTGTTTGTCTCATTCTGAGATAGGACAGAAAGAACTTAAGTCAAACGATAAAGACAAACACTCCCAGGAAGAGTCTGGTCAAACATGAGGCTCTCCAGAGCTTCCTACAGATTAGGACCGACTCTGTGATGAAGTTTCTCATGGATGGAAAAATAACACGCGCATCCTGCAGTCTGGTGGCACTGCGAGGTGTCGACTGTATCACAATGGAACTGACTTTATTTTAATACAGAGCTGATTTCAGCTCTAGTTTGACAGCATTTTAAGTTATTTCCTAATGAGGTTGATGGTTTTTTTTATCTCAATTTCAGCCATTTAAAAAAATGTTAACGGTTTTATCTTCACACCAGTGTTATTGTGTGAAGTGACTACAATCATTCACCATGACTGTTATTAAACCCATATGAAGAATGACGATTCAGGACAGCCTGATAGGCTGTATGTCATTGTGTCTCATGAAATGCAGATTAGGTCGCTGGTTGTTTGTCACTGGTTGCAGAGAAACATCTTCATCATGTACACACACACAATTTAAAGGACAACGCTGATGTTATTCTATATTCTTCTTTTTCTTATTGCCAAAATCAACGACGTGTTGGTCCCACTATTCTCAAACTGTGAGCTCTCTCTAGTGGTACTGGGAGGGATCCCACATTTTCTTGGATCGGTTTATTTACGAGATAGATTTATTTAATAGTATCAAAATGCTGCAATAATTTGGAATTAAAATACTTAAACTGAAATGTAATTCAAAATTAGAGAGAATATTCTGGTCACCCCAGCCCATTTTTTATATTTCTTGGTGGGATATTTTTGTCATCTCTACTGTCTGGAGAATACAGTATATGTGTGAAACAAGCAGGCGTAACACATTCAAGAAGGCGTCTTGTGATTTTGGAGAGAGGTGTGTCTGGGCGCACATGCCAAACACACCCAGCTGTGCCACTCCACCCGACCCTGGCAAGTCCACAAAAATCTCAAACTTGCGGAAATGCTCCAAGGCTCGTTGGGTGAGAAATGAAAATTGCAAGGAGTGGCGGAGTTGCCTTTGATAATGCATCCATTTTTTTGTTGACACTAGTTTATGTTTTCCTCGTTATATTAATTTGAAAATAATATTTCAATTAACACCAGCTGAGAGGGCACTTGTCCATTCTGAGAGAAAAAAAAGGCAGGGGGTTAAAATCCTTTTTGGGGTCTATCAGTGCACATGCCTGTTCACTAGTATGTACTTTAATTTTTAAATATGGCAAAATAATTTTCCAAAACAGCTGGGCACTGTAGTTTTGTAGCCAATGTTACTCAAAGAGGAAGAAATAGTAAATTTATAGGGGACTATTTTCAGTCATGGATTAATACACAATTGGTGCATTCAAAATAAACCACAGCACCAATGATGATGGTATTTGAGAAACTTGCCGCCCAGTGCAACAGTTTGGCTTTTTCACGAGTCTTTAATCACTTTTTGAAAACAACAGAGGTCTGTGGTGATACTAGCAGCGGTAATATTCAAATGTTGAAGGTACTCACTAGTGCAGCGTAAACCTTGCTTATAAAGACCCCAGATGAATTCTCCACACAGGTCACACCAGGTGAGATGGGCGTGACCGTAGGGCTGGAAGTCATGACCCACTGCAGCCTCTCCCGTCCGGCAAAGGGGTGCCTCGATTGTGACGCTGTCTCCAACCAGACGGACGACATGGAAGTGGCTCGGCTGCCCTGGGTTCACAGGCGGCGGGGCTGTGCGGGCCGCAGGTGCAGCCAGCTCAATGGGATCATTCACACTGAGGTCCTTCAGCTCAATCAGCTCACATTTAGACATCCTGTCCTTAATAGAGACGCTGACATGTCAGGTGAGCGCTTGCTGTCCATGAGCTAGTACGGGTGTACATCCAGTCCTGACAGGAGACAGAGTTAATGTGTGCACCTTTGCACTGGCTCTGAGGAAATGAGGATCAGGTCCGTCTTTTGTGACAGTCACTTCCAGATCGTTTTGTTGTGCTGATGAACATGTGGCTGCTCAGTCCTCAGGAGCTGCAAGACAGTTTGAAATCAGTTTGTGAAAAATACAATATAATAGATACATAGGTCTGTTTGATATCACTTACAGGAGATGTATTATGCATTTCTGTTTTCGTCTCCTCCAGAGTTCTATATAGGATCTTGTACATGTAAAAGGTCTTTAAAGTTAGAAAGTCCAGGGAGCTCGTCTCTCCCACAGAAAACACTGCTCCTGAAACGCCTTGTCAGTAGTACCGCCATTAATTCTGTGAATCACACTATGTCACCATGTCACACATTTTAATAATATATGCCTACATTCACAGTAGAAGGGAAGTGAACTGGAAGCTGAAAACACGACAGAGCTGACCAGAGACATGGTGAGCAGTGCTGGCTCAGGCATGTGTGAGCTGACGAGACAGGAACTAAAACAGAGTGTTCCAGATGTATAGATGTTTGGGTATATGAGAAAACAGATGTATTTTGAGCATGAAGGCATGTAAACCTATTCTAGTAGTGACCTGAAATAAAATCATGATTCTGAAAATGACCATAATATGTCTCCTTTAAAATCAGTGTCTTTAGAACATGTGGCTTCACAAATAAAAGATTAACATTTGTTATCTGTTGACAGGATTCAAACGATTATAACTAATGTGGGTCAAAATGACTGGTAGTCTTTAATCCTGTCCAATCCTGGGACAACTCCCAATGTTTTTCTCTGTGTGACAGTGAAACAAAAAATCTGAATATTTTACACAAGACACTTTCACGAAGAAGTGGACCAAAACTGTTTTATCCATCCGATTCAGAAAGCTTACAACTAACTTAAATATATAATTCAGAAATAAATGGGACAGTAATAGAAGTAAAAAAGCTTACAGCCTTGGTTTTAAGATTTTAATCATATAATATCATGTTACACCTCACACCACTGTACATTACTTTAATAAATGTACTTTGTTACTTTCCACACCTTCATTTTGCTGATATTCGGTACTTTGCTGATACTTCTCTCATTTGGTCAGATTTTGAATTTTGGCATTGTAATTGAGCACTTTCACAGTGTAGTACTTCTACTGTTATTGAAGTAAACAGTGATTGAATGTAACAAAGTAAATTTACTCAAGTACTGTAGCATACTTGAATACAAATTGTAGGTGCTTGTACTTAAATTGAGTACTTCCCCTTTCTGCTGCATTATACTTGCACTCTACTGCATTTAGGGGGCAAATGTTGTACTTTTTCACCACTACACTTATTTGATAACTTTAGTTACTAGTTACTTTGCAGATTACATGCTACATCAGAGCAACATAGTAAATTAGTTTATTTTATTGGCAATAATTATTAGATTATTTAAAAAACAACAACAAAAAAAAAAACACTGATAATGAGAGAAATGCTGAAGATGTGCAAAGTAGCAGGGGAAAAAGACTTAAGTAAATCACATGTTGCTCAAAATTGTACAGTACTCGAGTAAATGTAATTCATTACTTTCCATCACTTCATTTTGCTGATACTCTCATTTTACAAGATTGAATCCTGACCTTGTAAAGGAGTATTTCTACAGTGTAGAAGTTCTACTGTAATTGAAGTAAACCATGATAACAAATGTGGGTCATAATTTACTCAGACTTTAACATAATTACAGTTTAATTTTACTCAACTACTGTGCTTAAGTAGAATTTTGAGGCGTTTGCACTTTACTTTACTTTCTGCTACTTTATACTTCCGCTGCACTACAGTTGGGAGGCAAATATCATACTTTAACTCCACTACATTTCTTTGATAGCTTTAGTTATTAGTTACTTTTCGGATTGGTACATTTATTAACTTTACTGGAATAATTTTAAAAAATTATTATCGGCTGACCTGCACAGTGTATATGTACACATGTTACATATATGTATATTTTACTTGTACTTGTACTTATGGTACTGTACACATAATGCCAAAAAATTACTTTTGATACTTGAGTACATATGGTATCAGATACTTTAAGACTTTTACTCAAGTACTATCCACATGGATGACTTTCACATTTGCTTTTAGTAATATTATAACACGATATCTTTAATTTAACTCGAGTATCAAAAGAATCTAAACGCTTCTCTCATCACCATTGAAAAAAACACTGTGTAAAAGACAGACCTTATTTTCTAAACTTATCTTCTAAACTGCAGAAGTGCACACGTCCCTCTGGAGTGTCACCGTTAGAGTAAGTGTAAAGCGTCCACAGGTCCCTGAGAAACTTGCATTGTGACTTGAATATGAACAACCCGGGGCTCTATCTGCCAAGTGGGTCACCACACGGCGCAATTATCCACACAGGGCAACAAGAACACATTGTGACCGGGAGCATCCATGCATACTTGGCTCATTTGTCACAAACCATGCCCGTATGAAAACCGAGAATACACTTCTCGAGTTTAAAGACAGCATTTTGTAGATTATTCTTTAATCTGTTTTGTGTTGCAAACTGCAGCTCAGTCTGTGACGGGACAGCCCGGTTTAATCCTGTCCGGAACGGGGCGACAAACTCTTCTGACAGTGACACCCAGGACAAATCTGTGGAGTTTCTGACAGACAACCCTTAAAAAAACAAAGGACCTTACCTCGTTTAATTCATCACCGCCTCTTCACTGAGAGGAGGTCTGGAGATGGGAACGCAGTTTGTCGGTTTGCATTAACAGCGAGCTGTCCCTCGGCCGACGCACGCACCTCAGTTTGCGCATGCACATTGCGACTGTGGGATTACCGTCTAATCCCGTGTGTGTATGAAGCATCCTGAGAGAGGCACCGCAGGAGGAACCCCCTCTGATCTCACACTGCAATGATGTACACTCATACATGAAGTTCATATTGTACTCTGCCTTTTGTTTGGTGGGTTACCACTTTCTAATAATACACATTTCATAAAGTATTCAGAAATTGTAAATAGCTTCTTCCTTTTTTTTTTTTTAATGATTAATAACCTGACTCATGTCCCAATGCTTTGAAGATGATAAATAAACCATGAATTAAAACAACTTCTGGGTTGCCAGGTTGTGAAAAATCCTTCTTTTAAATACTGATTTTTAAAAGTGCAATATAGAAGAAATTTAGTTTTAAAAATTTTAAATTTAAAAAAATCTAGTAAAAGATATATTAAACATCAATAAATACACCGTTTAAAACCTTTATATTGGATTATTACAACTTAATAGAAGTTGGTGTAGTGTACAATTAAATATGAAAATTGATTGTTTGGCTGTAAATCAGAAAGGGCAAGTCTCTCCCTTGACTTGTAACCTCTATAGGATGTCCATTAATAATGAAAAAGGGATTTCAATTTTAAACAAAGTCTCCAAATTTCCTAATGATACTAGCCTACTGAAGTGATCAATTTGAAACAGAGTCACTTTTCTCAAATGGCAGCTCTGTTCGTTCGGAATGAATAGACAGTTTAATATTTAATTAAGGGACATTTGGAAATGACTCAATGAGGAAAAAGCCTCCAGGCTCAAATATGGAGGGTAGATGAAGAGCTCTTCTTACTCTTTACTGCCTCAACTCTTCTCAACTCTGACATGCATGTGAGAATATCATGAGGATTCAAAGTGAGCACCACTCTCTCATTTGATTCACAGTAGATGGTAGCTGCAAGTATCAAGAGAAAGGGTGTGGGACATTGTTTTACTAATAGAATTACTTAATATATTTTTTTTAGGTACAAATGTGCCACAGCTATATTAAAAACAAAGACATGTTTAAATTCATGGAATAAAACTTTAAGGCATATGTAGGTAGACTCATGACAGTTAGACGCAATGCTACAATACAATGTAAAAATATATAAATAAATAAAACCACATCAGTCTTCTGATACTGTCCAGTGCTGCAGCTCTGTATTCCCCCTTCATGTCTGAAGCACTCTATTTTAGTTCCTGTCTCTTCTGACCCTCCTCCTGATTACCCAGTCTCCTCTGATTGGTCAGCTCCCACACGCCTGAGCCAGCACCACTGACAACAACAGAGCAGCTGTGCTAAATCAATTCTTATGTGCCGAACTAGCCGTGAGGCATAAATGCAAATGTATGACATGGTGATGTGTTGTGATGTCACAAAGTCACAGAATTAGAGGTGGGACTACGGAAGAGCGTGACCTTTTTACTTTCAAGATCTTTTACATGCACAAGGACAAAAATAAAATGCTGATGGAAAGGAAAAGACAAAAAAGCTTTTTTTTTTGTCACAGTTGTGGTTATATATTTCTATATTCTTGAGCTGCAGGACTTCTAGATGGGTGATGGGAATGGTTTTTGTCCTACCCCACCATAACTCAAAATACAAGCCTGTTTTGCTTTAATCTTTATCAACACAAATGTAAATGATATGGCTTTAAAGTATATCTAAAGCTCATGCTCACTCTTGCAAACTGCTATTTCTTCTATCAAGCGCACTGTTTGTTCATAGGCCTGTAAGAAAGTCGCATAGTGCACCTTTAAGTTCTGCATTCAGAATCTTACCCAAGTACCTACATGTATTGAAAGTATTCAAAGTAAACATACAATGCAGGAAAATAACCAAAGCAAGTGTTGTATAATTAGGCCTATAACTGAATTATTATCACTGATTATATAGTACTGGGTAGAGACATCTATAAAAATGCATCTTATTTGTATAATTATCACTTAATTTGTAGAAATGATCTTAATCTGCAGGGTAGCCAGTTTCCAGATGTTCTGATTATGTCTAATTTAGATGTTCTATTTTAGTGCCACCATCTGGACAATGCCAGAGCCAAGTCTGACTCCTCTCAGAGAGAAAAAGAAACAAAGAAACAAAGAATAAACAGTGTACCAGTGGCAGTAATTGTAAGACAGACATAGAAAGAGAGAGAGAGAGGCATGTACTGAATGTCCATGTTGTTGTTCCCTCTTGCTGTGCCTGCTGCCCAGTGTGGAGGCCCTGCACAGTCACAAGCTTATTAGAGAGTAATTGGAGCACAATAACCTGAGAACAGCTGACCAGTCTGTCTGTCCAGTGAGCTGCTGGATGTAGAATGGGTGGCAGTACATCCTGCACCCGCCAGCTCAACCAACAACATGCACCCTAACAGATTTTACACGCAACCTTCAGCCCATCTGTGGTGGTTTAATTGAATGAGTCATTGATACAGTCAAACACATGACAGAGATTCTAACTTTTTAGACTTTACAACTTTGTGCCAACAGCATCCTGAGTGAAGCAGAAAAAAAACAAAAACATGTTCCTTGCATGCCTGAAATTTTTCTAGAAGGCATCCACGTCAGCCAACAGTAGAGTAGGTGCAAGTTCACCAAAATAAGAAGAGAAAGTTTCCGGGCATTCTGGTTTCAGAATAAAAGCGTGAAGAGTTAAACATTTAGAAACAGGTTAAACTAAAATATTTATTTGTATATAACGAGCACTTGGACACACAGCTACCATTTTTCTCCATTTCTCACGCAAATTTCGAAAATTGTTCTCTGTGCTGAATGAGGGATGGCAAAATCACAGACTAGAAGAAAAATAATGAGGGTTGAGGATTTTGTGTCATTGAACTATTTCTGTTTTACATTCAAAAAGGATTTCCAGTCAAAATCTGGGAGAATGCTGCTCGGTGAACTCAAGTGTCTGTAGGATTGTTTGGTTATAATCTATTTCCTGTTGAGTGGCAAAGAAAGATTTGTGAACAGGTGTCATTTTGTTTAATTACATTCGGCTCAGTTTAACAGAGCTATGCCAGAACTAGTTGAGGTGCAAAAAATAATGAGCCAGTAAGAAGGATAACAGGTGTAACACAACAAAATGAAGGTCAGACTGATACAAATCAACCACAGATGGAACATGCCCACACTGAGTAGCCTACGCAAATGAGGTCTTATCATGCAAAACTTATGAAAACACCTATGTGGGTTGTGTTAGCATTTAAGGCGTAGTGTACATAAGGCTGGATTAACCTGCTATGGTTTACACAAATAAAAAAAAAGCTGACAGCCCCAGTTTACCTGCTATTTGTGATAATTCTGTCAGACCAAAAAATTATTAGGAATCTGAGTTAACACAAATCCACTGACTGATCAGTCAGGCTTTGAATGTACCACCATTAACAAAAGGAACTTTTAACTAAAAACTGAGAATAATGTAACCATAGAACAGGGCTGCCCAATGTATGAAAAATAATCAAATAAAATAATATATATGAAAATAAAATTATATGAATCACTGTTTATGCTGTTTTATGTTTTGTGAGATAAGATGCTCTTTATATTTTCTGTCATCATATCTATTGGGCGACGATTAATGAGTGAAAGGACGCTTTATTCTGAAAAACCTAACCGGAAGTTCTGTTTTTCTGGCTGGCAGAACGTCATAACCACGTAGCGCTGAACTACCGGTGTATTCTTAAATAACTAAACTAACCAGGCCTTCAGATAATTAACTTGGCGTGCATGGACAGTATTAGTGTTGAGAACATGGTGACATGCATTAACTTTATCTAAACAGGTTGGAGGACAAAGTTCAGAGCTCAGACCAGTACCAGCCTGGACTTCCGTATTTTCTCTGCGAGTTCACTTTAGGTGAAAGCTTGATGTAGGTCGGTTAACGGTGAGCATCCTCGGCTGTCTGTAGTCTTTAACATGGTCCACAAAGAGAGTGAATCCGAGCCTCGGGTCTACGGTTACTTCCGAACAGGCTCTGCAGCGCTGACCCACATTGTCTGCGCCGTCTTCACTGTGTCCATCGCGGTTCTGTCTCGACCTGGTTCAAGTGAGTGCTCTGCTGTTCAAACGTCTCCACGTCACTGTCCTCGATGCTATAATATTTGTTTTTGTTGACTTCATCTGTTTGTTCTGTTCCAGGTTTGTTTTCCTGGCATCCCTTCTTCATGACCCTGGCGGTGAGTTTAGAGCTTTCAAAATAAATCTTTTAAGTTCAATAAAAAACCCTCCATATTCCATTTTCAGATCTGAATAATCAATCAGTTTATCCACAGAAAAAATGCTTTATGTGAGAAAAATGAACCGTATTCAGTGGTTTCAGCTCAATTTTATGTGAATTTTGAAAATTATTTTTCTCATACTGTCCAGTGCCACAGCACTGTAGTCCCCATCTGTGTGAAATGCTCTGTTTCTTTAAAGCCACCCCCCCAAAGACCTAGTCTCCTCTGATTGGTCAGCTCATACACGCCTGAGCCAGCCATACTAACAACAACAGAAGCAGCTGTGCTAAATCAATTCTCTTGTGCCAAACTAGTCACTTGGCCTTAATTATGCAGCTATGTTGAATGGTGATGTAGTGTGATGTCGCAGTCACAGAATTAAAGGCGGGACTACTGACGAGGCGTTTCAGGAGCAGTGTTTTCTGTGGGAGAGAGGAGCTTCTGTTGGTGCCGACTTTGACCTCTTTCACTTTCAAGATATTTATGTGCACAAGAACATAATAAAACACTGAAGGAAAGGAACAATAGCATAATAGGTCTACTTTAAGTAATATTGCACATGATATTGATATGTCCTTTTTACAATTTATAGACCAAGACATAGTGACAATAATGGTGAGCAGCAGCCATGTTTAGATTTCTTTTCTTTTCCTTTCCACCAGTTCTCCTTCTTCATGACAGAAGCCATCCTCCTTTTCTCCCCCCACGGATCACCCATCAAGAGGTTTCCACACAAGACAAAAGGCCGGGTTCACTGGGTCCTGCAGTGCCTCTGTGTGTCTTGTGCCCTCCTGGGTGTGGCGGCCATCTCTTACAACAAACACCTGAACGGTAAACCCCACTTCACCTCGTGGCATGGTCTGCTGGGCCTGCTCACAGTGTGTGTGGTGGCGTTGCAGTCGTTGGCAGCAGTGCCTCTCATCTACCACTCTCTGGCCAAAGGCTGGTCCCTGGCCAAACTCAAACGCTACCATGCAGCGTCCGGACTCGTCACGTACCTGCTCGGCAGCGTCAGCCTGCTGCTCGGCCTCACCTCTGCCTGGTTCACTGCGTCTGTCAGGGAATACACCTGGTACCTGTCAGCACTCTGCCCTGCTATCCCTGCCCTCATCATAATGAACCAAGTCACCAGCGCGTACATGGCTAAGAGACGGCTGCAGTCCTAACAGAAGACACAATATTGACACTTTAACGAAACACCCACTGAATACTTGAGTTTTGTCTGTGAGATTTATATTCTCAATCAGTTTCATTTGTGTAAAAGTGAAAAAGGAACTGATGTCTTCAGCTGTACACTTTTTTGAAGGTCTTATTATTTCATGAAGCACCAGAGCCAAATAATGGATAATGAAATACGTTTCTTAACTTGCTTTTTGTACACAATATACACAGGACTGTAGCTATCATTGAGGGCACTGAGGTCCTGTCTCCTTCATTTTTAACCAGCAATTTGGAGACAATCACCCTTCTTGTAGGGATTTTTTCGAGTGTTTTCTGATATTTCTTTAGCCTCGCTGGCTTTAGTTAATGACCAAAAACATGCAAAAATCAATGACATGCTCATCTGCCTCAGCTCTGCTTTGTTTTTAGTGCTAATGGTGAATATGGGAAATATTATGCCTGCTAGACATCAACAATGTTAGCATGCTAGTGCTAGCATTTAGCATTGCCATGTGCTGTTCATGTGCCGCGGAATTATCAGACAAAAATGTTTTTCCGCCTAGGAAAATTCACACGAATGCCTTTTTTAAGTCGGAACAACAATTTGTAAAGGTTGGTGGAAATTTTGGTACAGGAATTGCCATCATATGATGCTGAAACATGGCAGACGAAAGTAAACACTGGGTTAACGGTAAGATAACTTTTACCAAAGCTGCCATGTATCGTATAGTCATCATATAATTCTTTGCTTATTTGTCACTCAAATAATGGAAACACCTGTCGACATGTGTTTTAAATGCTCTGAGTGATGAAATGCAAAATAGCTTCTTTATGGCGTCCACATTGCTCCCACATTCCGACATGAGGCACATGAAGGACATAAAGTAAAGTACATGAGTAAAAAGAATGACCTCCCAACTTGGGAAATGGGATCATCTTCACAGCAAAACAACGTTCTCCTGTAACGTAAAACAACAATAACCTTTGAAATGGCTCCATACAGTTCATCTGGTGTAATCCTCATTTTCAAGAAGCCAAAAAGATGTTATTTACACATTTTTTATGCCACGATCTTCACCGTAGCTGCTAAGCTGAAAAGCGTGAGTGCACACCCGGTCTGAAGTGGGTGCTCAAGCTCAAGCACATATCAAGGGTGTAAATAACATCTTCTCAAATCAATTTGGGATCTCAGGACTTCTGGAGAGTTGGATTACACTGAACCAAGCCATATGGAGCCATTTTATTTATTCATTTTTTGGTTCTTTTTAAATGTTTTTTAAAAAAAAGTCCTCATCTACTCCAGTTGTTTAAGAGAACGCTGTTTTGCGGTTATGTTCCAGAAATGTTTTGTGGACTACAAAACTTCACCTGCCTTTCCACCAGCATGGGGTCAAGAGATAATGACTGAATCCTCATTTTTTGGTGAACTTATCCTTAAAAGATAACAAAAAAGTATACATAAATATCTTCTCACTGATGGTTTCATTTGTTTATGGCGGTCATCTAAAAGGATCAATATTACATTTGTTAAAATGACTAAAGAAAACATGAAAAGGATGTTTTGGGGACTCAACAAAAATTCCTCTTTGACGGTTTTCAGATACATGACCTCACTGTTCCTACGTCCCAGAATATATGAATTCATGTAGAATTTTTGTATCTCAGGTTGCTTAATATCCTGCCTTTTGATAATTTATGCTGTATTTGACTACTTGTCACATGTTTGAATAAATTAAATACAAATGGAAATCATACTGAAGATATGTTGTAAATTAAAAGGATGTGTAAAAGATTCACACTGCAATAGAAGAGTGTTTTATTGTTAAAATAACATTGATAACACAGTCATATTCTGCTGCGAGCTAGGCTGCATGTACGAAATTTTTACTGGATCAGCCGTCAAGGGGTCAAAGTGAACAAAAGGTTAAAAAAAAATGTTATTACAAAAACAATATATTTTCCATCATAAATAAATAAAATCCAGACACTTACACTGAAATAAGGGAAACAACTGCCAGGAGAGTGAACACCAATAAGAAGTTATAAAAATCATTCTTTTAAAAATGAAGAATCCCCATGAAACATAAAAATGCACATAATTGACGAGAAATGGCAGACAGGTTTCTTTTTTTACAAACTCGTGATTCCCAAAAGATCCAAATGCAACACGTTTCCAACGGACTGAGAAGACTGAGAATGTAGACATGGCGTCGGTGTGATCTTGTACAGTTCGCAAGCAGATATGATCCTTTTTCAAAGTGCTAGCTTCACCTTCAAAACAAACCATCACAAATTCCGAAACTGTGATGAAGAGAAATGGAGACGCGATAGAAATGAAGCATCCAGAAGAAAAACGGAGAAAGGATCCAGAAGCAAACCAAACAAAACAAAGTGAACAGTACTCAGGACTGTGGGAGCAAAAGGTCCCCACGAAGAAAACAGCTCTAGAAAATAAAAAAAATTGTAACTTCGTAGGGAATGACCTGTTTTCTCAGGTTATCCAGTGTTTTCTAAAGGCTAATAACCACTGAGTCTAGCTTATTTAACCAACGGACTAAAGGGACTTTCCTAAATCTACATACCTCGAGGTGTCATCACAGCACAGAAACACAAGGCTACAGAGAACAGCAAAGACCTAAACTCCCTACAGCACTGCAGATACTGACACAACTGACAGAAGCTACTTACACTGCACTGCTTGTAAAGACGCACCTCTGTGAACAGCTACCACATCATGGCGCTGTCAGTTTTGATAAGGCCACCACATCTCCTGACCTGGTTCTCTTACAGTCACAGACAGTTGTAACGAAACGTTATCTGCTTTTGATGGTTGGCGGCTACAATGACTCAAGGTTTTGTACACTCGGGCAGCATGAATGTGATGTTTTCTACAGTTTAGGTAATATTTGTTCTCAGCAAGGTTCTGAAAGTAACCCTTATGAAACCACACGTCGCTCGACTGAGTGATGATGGGAGAGGACACTGAAGAACGAAACGCAACAAAAGACGGGTGTTTGTGAATGAGCTAGTGACAATTAAAACCTTGGTTTGCGCTCCTTTTGGCTTCCACGCTCGGTGCCTTTAGTCCCAATGCTGAAGCTGCCCCACACTTGTGTTTTGAGTTTGACACCGACTGTCTGAATGCTCAGTAGTTCTTCCGACAGATTTTCGTAAAAAGGATGTACTAAGATAAAAGACTCAAGACCCCTTTGTGTTATTTAAGGCTAAAAATGAAAGAACACAGTCCGCATCCTTGTCCCAGCCCCTGTGTTATCAAAGGCTAACATGAAAGTACATTCATTTTAGTTGTAAGGGACAAAAAAAAAGAAAGAAAAGGAAATCATAAAGTTGAACGGAAATTTGTCTCCCTCGACATCAATGCGAGGGCATATTTCTCGTCGTGATCGTCGCTGTAATAATAAACCATCTCCCTACAACCAAACTCTACACACTGCACAGTATTGACTTGCATTATAAACAATGATAATGACTATTTACAAAGTATCAACATGTTCAGTTATAGTATAACACACAATATCCTTTCAACAGGGGATGCTACAATATCTATCAAATTGCTAAAGACTAAAATATGTTCTGAAAGCCTAAAATTTCAGTTAAAGGTAAGCCTCGAAGGATTTTCCGCTCTCTAGCGACTGTTATCGTTGATTGTGGTGTGTAGCTCTCCAGTTTAGCTCACTAGAAAAGGAAAGTGCGCTGAAGAAAAATGAGTGAATAAGCGCTCAGCAGACACGTGTAACAGCAAGTCAAATTTTGGTTTTGCACTCGACTGTTTCACAGCAGTAATGTGTTACGAGACAATCCAACAGGTTTTCATCACATTATTCCTCCTGAATTCAGAGGAAATTAAACTAACGGCGCGGCAAGGAGAGGGTGTGCCAAGAGAGCCCCCGCGAAAGAATTCAGCTGGTCCCCGTACGACAAAGGTCCCACTGCTCTGATGCTCCAGCTGAACAAGTCCGGGATATTCAGCATAAGGATTTGTTACTCTGCAACATTAAGTCATTAAGGTACAAGTTCATTCACTCATTTGCAGGTGAGAGTCCATGTGTGTGTGTGTTTTTGAGTGTGCGTTTGGGTCAAATATAATGCTAACATTAGGAATGGGAATGCAGTTTATGTCACAAATGATTATGTGAATGTCTAACGAGGCGGAACCACATTTACCTCCTCGCCAACTTCATTTTGTCTTCAGGGTTAACGTTCAGTTTTTAGTTCTTGAAAAGTTTGGGGTTTTTTTTCAGATTCTAGGGAGGCATTCAACAATTAATTTCCAGCTATTTTGATAATAAATATTAACTGTTTTTTATCGTCACAATTATCGGATTCCACCTCTGCAAATGTGAATATTGTCTGGTTCCTTTCCTCCTCTATGACAGTAAACTGAGTATCTCTGGGTTACGAACAAAACAAGACATTTGAACGGACATGTTTTGCCATTTTACTGGCCAACAACTTATTGATTAATATAGAAAATAATCGACAGATATTAGATTCCCAGTCTCTTCATTTGAGTAGAATCTAATCAAATTTTTCTTTCTTTGACCTCACTTTCTGATGTCTTCGCACATTCACAATGTAACGAGGGCAGATACTGTAACAGAACAAATGTATTCACTTAACGTGTAACCATTCCCATCCCTAATGAACTTTATGTTAACCATGACTGATGAGATTCTGTATGAAACTGCCTCCAGGACTTGTTGAGTCTCTACTGTCCCGTCACCTCTATAACATCATCATCAGAGCTACTGCCGCCGTTCTCCGCACTGTGATGTCTGTCCGGCTGGGTCAGAGCTGCCCCCAACAGGCTGGAGGTTGGATTGTTGAAATGGGAGAGGAAACTGGATGTGGTGGAGCTGGAGTTAGGTGCAGGGAATCCCCCTGACCCAGAGAGGAGAGGGGTGGGGAACATCCTGGGCTCAGAGAGCAGGGACTGACTGTAGTTGAGAGGGAAGCCTGACGACAGCAGGCCGGCCATATTGGGATTCATCAAGTACGGAGGCAGAGAACCCGACGCCAGTGAAGAGGAAGGTGCTGCCGATGATGAGGAGGACAAGGGGATGGTGGTGGAAGCGGAGGAGAAAACGGTGGGAAGAGAGGATGAGGAGGGGGTGGGGAGGTGTCCGTTCCCTGTGGCAGACTGTCTCAGTAAGTCCGAACCTGCAGAAGGGAACATGGTCTGTAGGTCAGCTAGCGTTTGTCCCGGTGTCTGAAGGAATGGTGATCCACCACTGCCACCCATCAGAAGTGGATGACTCATGTGTCCTAGGTTCCCCAGTAGGGAGGAGGAGGAGTTCAGACCCACGGGAGGAAAACTGAGCCCACCAGAGCTCATGGACAGTCCGGGAAAATGACTTGCAGCAGAGGTGCGTTTGCCTCCTATTTGTGTGTTGCCCTGGCTGTCAGAACTCCTGCGTTTGCTGCTGCGCATCTCCAAAGCCGAACTCAGGATGTCGTCAGTGAGTTGCCTGCTGAGATCGCCAGCCTCGCTGCTTTGTGAGCTGCCTTCATCCCCCGCCCGTATAGCCAACGCGTCTGATGGTGACAGCAATTCGTTTCCCACACCGGCGGGGGCATCGGCCGTGGATGAGGTGTAGCGGCTGATCTCTCTGAGAATCTCAGAGCTTAAGGGAGAGGAGGACCGCTGCTCCCCGTTGGGGGATGACTGCTGCTGATCCCCGGGGGATGAACAGCCATTACTGACTGGATGGATCAGGGGGCCCTGGGAGTCTGTGGAGGAGAGACAAACTCAGTCATGAAATGTCAGGAGACACGTGCCTCTGATTAATTAAGTCTTGAAAGGTCTATCGTAGAAATAAGATGCTTTACTTAAAATCTGTAAAAGCCAAATCACGGATAACTGTTATGACGTCACTATGACATCACTTGGGTTACTTTCTCAGACTTGAGAAATCTCCCTCCAGAGCCACAGAAGACCTTGTATACAGTTTCTACATAGTTGTATTGTACTTATGACAAGTCAGCTGAACTTAATTTGTAAAAGAACACCACCATCAAAGCGGTGTGAGTTGTAGTTCAACTATGCAGCAGGAACCAAGAACTATAACAATGAATTCATACCTCTTGAAGCAGCAGAGCCTCCGACTGCTGGTCGGCTGATCTTTCCAGATCGAATAGCAAAAATTCTTCCATCATTCGTCCTGATGTAGGTACCTGTGGTGGGAAAAAAACATCAAGTGATGAAGGCAGTAACTCAAAATGCCTCGTATGCAGAGAACAATGGTTGTGTTGCTGCAACTACCTTTAGATCCTCTGATAACGTGGATGCTCTCTCCTGCACTGATTCGAGCTTGAACATCTGTTGTGCTGTTGGCTCCTGGGATTACTATATCTGTAAATCCAGGCAAAAAAGGATGATGTTATTATCCGGTTTCATAAGACATTACTCATGTTTCCTCTATTGAAACATCAAATATGTAAATTCATTCACACTGGGTGTGGTACTTTATGTGATTTAAGCATTTAAATATATGAAACATTACCAGTTGTGGTGACGATCCTCTGCACATAAACTCCAGCTTTCTGCAGGAAGTTGACAGGCAGGCTGCCGGCAGAGCTGGAGCCAGCCATGCCCATGCCGACCTGGCGAGGCATCATGGGGATTGGGGTCGACTGGATGGGCCTGACACTTGCCACAGGCTTGTCATCTGGCCGTGCCATGGGACGCCTGAGAATATGAGGGCTGAACTCATGAGACGCTCACACACAGACACACACATACTCGAACAGTGAGTGAGTTTATTTTTAGAGGTGCGTTTTTGCCTGAAAGCACAGACTTTTATATATATGTTGGTGGAGGAGCTAGTCAGAAACAGTTTTACTGTAAAAACAACCCATTCGCATTTGTTAGCCAACACATAAACAAATACATGAGATACCCAGAAGAAATGCAAGCTAAGCAATCCAGTCTGAAACCCACCAGCCGCGCTGGTTAAACGCTGGTATGTTTGTGAGCGTCTGATCACTGGTTGGGTAATAGGGGGCATACGAGGGGCGAGAGTAGGGCACAGAGGCTCGTTTCTCATCCTCGTAGCTCTTCTTGGCGGCTCTCTTCTCTGCTTTGGTCAGTTTGGACTCCTTGCGGTCCACCAGCAGAGACTCGTGATGGAAAGGTTGCTAGAAAGACAAATGGATTAAAAAGAAAATTGAATTACAGATCAGATCAGGTCAGATTTTCTATGCAGGTTGCCATGCCAGAGAAAACTCACTGCTTATGTAGCATCACAATATTAAGAGGATAGTTTTAATCTTGTCCTTTCCTCCCCTGTTGTACTTATTTCACCGCGGACAGACAGGATTTCAGTTTTACTTGGTAAGCTGGGGCAACGTAACCGTTACGAGAGGTACACAATATATTCCGCGATGATAATTTATCATCTTTTTACCGGTATCAGTGAAATTATAGCTGATAAATATAGATGACAACACAAAGCCAAATCGCTTTCATGGACACAAGAACCGCAACTACACATCCACCTTTCTCCACTACATCTTTGCCTTTCTTACCCTCAGGTGTGCATAAACTACAGCTTATAACCTTCTCTTTAAATTACAAAAATGTGAAATTGTCAGTTATCTTGATTGTATCGGCCATGAGAAGCTGGCTAATATTGATTTATCTGTATCGGGTGAAAAAAATATCTGTATCGTGCGCCTCTCACTGTTACTAGAATTTCTTTTTTGGGGATTTTTTTGGTAAGTGCTGTTGCATTCAGAAGGATGTGCCACCTTGACGTAAAGTAAACATATAACACACACGCAGCACAAAGAAGAGCATCAAAACATTCAGAGCTGCACTCACCAGAATCTGTTTTAACCAAGTTCCTTTCTCTGCAGAGGCTTCAGAGGGAAACCTATCATGTGACTGTACCTTGGTGATGAGGTGTGGGTAAAGGTGACAGGCTTGGTATATCACTATTTCCATGTCCTCTGGGGACGTCAGAGAGATCTTGCCAGGTTCTTCCTCCACAAAATGCAGCAGTGACTCCACTTCCTTACGAGTGAAGTTCAGCACTGGGTTCAAGTCGTCAACCACTCGGTCTTCAAACACACAGAGACACACAACATTTTAAAACTGGACATGACTCAGGTAATTGCCCATATTAGATCTAGTATGACACAATTATGTCAATGTTTATGCAAGACTTATACAGTAAATACAGTAGCAACTTGTAACTTGTAAAAATCAACAGCGTCCATTTGAACAAAGGCGACTGAACGAATGCTTAAATAAAATGTTCAACAAACATGTAAAAATCTCTTACCTGACATGCCCTGTTTGGAGACTTGTCTGTCATAAATCTTTTTCTCCAGGGTGTAATCACAGACCAGACGGTAAATGTAGCAGGGTTTCCTCTGACCATAGCGGTACACCCTACACACCGCTTGGGCATCGTGACATGGGTTCCAGGAGGCGTCAAACACGACGACGCGGTTGGCACCGATCAAATTTACCCCCAGGCAGCCCGCTCTGAAAGAAAACACAGCAAATGAATGACAAAACGTCTCCCAGTGTGAAAAAGATTTTTAAAAAACTAGAGAGCAGAGACACATACCTTGTAGAAAGTAGGAAGACCCATGTCGCGGTGTTCTCTGGGTCATTGAACTGATTGATAAGTCGCTCTCTTTCTGAGGCAGATGTACTCCCATCCAGTCCTGTAGGCAAACACAGTCTTTTAACACTGAAGCACTTGAACACACTTGAACTCGCAGCAACATGAAGTTTCATGGTAACATTTTTCATAGAATACTTAAAGGAGCTCTGTGGAACTTCTGTGTTGTGCTGGAAACCGGTTGTTAATCTATGTTAGTGGACTCCATTTCTAAGCTAACTTTAGCTACTGTTGCTTTCTGTTAGCATAGTGGAGAGAGGCACTGAGATGAGGCACTCGAGAACGTGCAAATAATTTCATCCTTTGGACTGTCATGGACAATCCGACCCAAGTCCCTCACAAAGAATTCCAACCAACCAACCAACAGAGAGACAGAGAAGGTCTTGTTACAATGAGCTCATAAGGGCCCAATAAAAAAGTGATTAATACATGTAAATTGCTACAAATTGTTACATGGAGCCCCTTTATCATCAACCTGGGAGATTTTCAATCATGGACATTTCTATTGAATTCCTTCAGGAGAAGTAATATTTCATCCTGGCAGAGCAGTATAAAATGCCTGTAGGAATCTATAACTCTCTCTAAGTCTAGGTGCTGTACAGCATAAACTACATTACTCTGTTTATGCCTGGGTGTTTTTGTCCTTAGGATGGACAAGTTTCTGCCTCAGTGTGTTGGTAGGTTTAAAGTGAACCGGGATATGATGTTTAGGGAAAACATGTACAACATATATAAAAAGAACAACGTCAAACATCTTGTAAGTATAGTGCTCCTAAATTTGTTTCCAGCCCACAGTGTGCAATTGCCAAATGTTCAAACGGGAGAACTGAAGGAATTTCAGCTGCTGGTAACAAATCAATAAAGACAATCAGAGCTTTGAGGTCTCTGTGCTGATGACCACACCCTCTGGTGAGTTGCTGGTTAAGATGGAGAGCACAGATCGAACTCACTGTAGTAATTGAGGTTGCGAACCCAGGTTTTGCTCGGGGTGTCAGGGGAGAAGGTGCCCGTCGGCATGGGCCTCTTTGACAAGAAGTCCTCGATGACAGTCAGGGTGGACAAACTTTGACTGGAGAGTACACAGCAGAAACACATAAGAATGATGTAAGAGACAAGCACTTAGTCAAATAAATAGTCTTCATTTAACTACAGTGTTCTGTGGACTAAAACGTTGTATACAGCCATTTGTGGCTCCAGAGGAAGCTGCATGTAATCTGATAAATAGCCTCCAGTGGCTGTGTTGCATTGTGGGTAATGTAGGCACCAGGTTTTGAAAAGAAAGAAGAATGCATGGAATAAAAAAGGAGATGTTCTGCTTATCAATTTTGATCATTTGTTGTCCACAGTGACTCACACAGTGTTATAGGAGTTCAATGCTTGACTTGTGGTCTGCTTTTCAAAACCTGTAGCCTACATTACCCACAATGCAATATAGCCACTGATTGACATTACTGGAGGCAATTTGTCAACTTAAATGAGAGAGCTTTATACTACTTTTGACACATCTGCAGTAATACTCCTCAAGACCTGTAAATATTCTTCAATGTGTAGAGTTTGTGGAGTTACCCTTTAATAGTCACCAGAACTGCTGTATGTACATATACGGCTACAAACAACCATCAATTATATTCCACTAAATGTCATACTTTTGGTTAATTCTGAAATTCCTGCTTGCAAAAGTAGCTTGGAAATGATGCAGCAAATCTCATAAGGCGTAGGAGGATTAAAATATTAACGTCCAACAAGTTTGCATAAACCTCCCCCCCAAAAAAAGACAAGTCTCATTAATTAACTGAAATGCAAAGAAACCCTCTTCTCTAAGCTGCTTAATGGTGGATTTGTGTTTAATGCAGTGTAGGTAGAGCAGAGGAGTTACCTAAAGACCAACATCTTGTCTCCTCTTCCTACACTCTCATCAATCAAATGGAAGAGCAAAACCATCTTGGCAGAGTTCTCCAGAACGCCTGTCTGGTAGTTTGACATGATGTCCTTTGCCTGAGACACAAATAGAAGAAAAGGCTGTTGTGTTAGAAGTAACTCAGAAGAAGGAGACGACAAACCAACAACAACAAACAGAGATTACATGCTGTGGAGAGTAATCAGCGCTTGACAGAGAAGTATCTTTCAATATTCAACTGTAAGGTGCTTGAGGTTTGAAACAAGTGGACTCTTCTAGTAAAACTAAGCTGCAGAGAAAACAGCGTCTGTCATGACATACCCATTCATATGTAATGACTTGATTGGCTCTATCCTGGGAGGGGTTGACCGGTGGCAGGCTGTTGTTGACTTTGCTGTTGCTCGAGTCGGCTACTTTGGCTTTGAGGCCAGCGCCCGGCGCAGAGCAGCGGGTGTTACCAGCTGAAGTGATGTCATCGAGGTCCAGGTCCTGCTCATTGGCCTGATTCTCCTTCTGCAGGGCTTCATAGAGGACGTCTGGGTGGTTCCAGATCTGGAAGACAAAAGGAGACTTTCATGATCAAAAAATGCCGAAGCAGTTATGGATGCACCATATTAGATTTTTCACAGATATCCCATATGCCGATATTTTCTAATTGTTTTTGGCTGATTGCAGATGTCGATGACACACTGTATGCACATATTTTTGAACAAAATGAACCTCAGGACTCATCTCTAAAAAGTATAGACACGTTGTTGAGATTTCTAACTAACAGCAAGGAAAACAGCTTCACCTTGCAGCACACACAGAAGGCTTTGAGTGGGTTTAGACCGAGCCAGCCGCTGTTCCCCGCTTCTCGAAAGCGTCTCATGAACTCGGTATACAGCGCCCTCTGAATGGGAGAGAGTCGGACCAAGATCACATGCTCCTCCTTGGACGGAAGCTGGTCTCGCAGCACATCATGACCACGTCTGTAACCCAGAAGAAACGCCAGAGAGAACATTGACAGGTTAGCATTATACGGAAAAGGTGACATTTATTTTCAAGTTGTCCAGTTACTAAATCAAGCGCTGGCAAAAATTTTACCTCTGGACAAAACCCTCCAGCAGGCTGTGCAGCACATGGCTGCGGTAGCGCATCAAACGCACATCTTGAGGTGTGCTGTCCATGCACTGCCCGTTCAGAATGGGCCGCTCAAACATGTTGCTGAACTCCTGACGTGTGCCTAAAAAGTCGGGCCTAACAAAGTCCACCATGCACCAGTATTCAGTGAGGTTGTTCTGCAAAGGGTAGCCCGTCAGGACTACTCTGCGCCGGGAGCGGATGTTCTTCAGAGCCTGCGATGTGCTGGCATGGTAGTTCTTGATGCGATGACCCTCGTCACATATCACCACGTCTGGGCCAGGCCGCGTTATGGCCCTTTCAATACCTGAAAAAAGGGGGAAGGGAAGATTAAATTAATATAACAAAATGTTAATATGCTTCCATGTCAACATAATTTTTCTTATACTGTCTAATGCTGCAGCACCTCTATTCACCCTCTGTCTGACCTTTCATGAGCTCCTGCTGTCTGTCTTCTTCATCCAGGTCGATGATGATTGGTCCTGCGGGCTTCTTCGATTTCCTTTTCTTGCCCATCACAAAACTCTTCTTCATGGACAGAAGGCGGTACATCTCATAACCCATCAGTAACACCCCTCCGTCTCTGGACCAGTCCTCCACAACCTTGGCTCTGGCCAGCGTCGTTCTGGAGGTCACACAGTCAGCGTGATTAACAGCTCATATACAGTGGATACCTTACCTCACACACACAACACGCTGCTTACTTGTGCTCATCGTTGAGGACGTGAACTTTGAAAGTGCGGCCTGTGATGACTGCAGGGTCAGTCTCAGGGGCGAGGGCCTCCTGGGGCGGGAGCCAGAGGTTAAACTCTGTCAGCCAGTTCTGAAGCGTGTTCACCTTTTAATGAAGGAAAATGAGGAGGTTAGTTGAATCAAAATAAAACCGGGACTTCAGGTGATAAGTGATAGCATATTTCTTATACAGTTGGATTACTCACAGGAACAATGGCCAGCACAGTGTGAGCCTCAGTATTCTTCAGTAGGATCTCAATGAAGGAGATGACCTGCAGAGTCTTGCCCAACCCCATGCTGTGTGCGAGGATGCAGCCAAAGCCACTGCTGGTCTTATACCGCTCCAGAGACTCGATGAGGTTATCATAGAGAAACCGGATCCCCCCGATCTGAGAAATGAGGAGACAATGGTTTGAGAGAAAACAAGCTGGGCTGAGTTAAGCTGCCGGGTGCTCATGTTTTGAGGGTTCGAGAAAGAGTGGGAATACGCATACCTGGTGAGGTTTGACAGCCCTGGCCAACTGCGGAGCGAGGTAAAGGTCTTTCTCGTCTGCAGGGTGATTGATATTAACCAGCACCCGGCCCTGGGCATCAGGCAGATTCAAACTGTCGTTGGTGTGCGCCCCGCTGCTCTCCTCTGAGCCGCTGGTGCCATCAGCGTCCTCATCAGCCGACTCGCTGCTTATCTGCAGTGCGTCCTCGTCCCCGGAACTAAGCTCAATTATATCTGCTGCACCACGGAGGTAAACACAATCTGTCAGCTAGCTGAATTCTTATATTTTCTGGAATCACTTGGAAAAAAAATATCACATATCTTACCATCTCCAATTGCAAGTCCAGGCAGATTGGGGTCTACTTTTTCGTCCTCATCACCACTGCTGTCCAGACAGATCACGTCCTGCTTGCTCAGGAGACCAGGAACCAAGTGAGAAACTTCTCCTAAAAGTGAGGCAGCATCCACTATTGGAGAGATTGGAAAGTATCAGGAGATTTAGGAATAGAAAGTGCAAAACATGTAATATGAGGTATAAGGTCATACGGAGAGGTCATATTCAGAGGGACAGTCACCTAGCTGAGATTCTGGGACAGTTGGCGCTGGGGTAGGGAAGTCCTTCCTCTGCTGCTCCAGCCGTTTCCGCCTCTCCATCTCCTCCTGCTGAGCAGCCTTGGTCCCAGCCTCCAGCTGATCCTCTTTCAGCAGCTTTCTGTAGGCAGATGGAAAAACGTTCAGTTTACATACAAACATTAAAGGCTAACAGTGACACTCTGACTGCCGCTAGAGCCAAAACTACTTGGCCTCAGTTTGCAGTTGTTTTGATTGAGTATTGTCCTCTTTTAAAAATGTTAAACTCTGCATATTTCTTTGTATCGCGACATCATTGCAAATAATAAAAACCCCAATATATATGAGACATAAAGGTTTGAATTAATTCATTATGTAATACACCTGATGGAAAATTTCAAAACGATCCATGTACCTGATGTTCTTCCTCATGTGTGCAGGTTTGGATGGCTTGGAAGGTTTGGAGCCTTTTGAAGACTTCGACGATTTGGTTAATTTGGAGGCTTTTTGTTTCTTTGTTTTGCTGGAAGGTGGCTTGATCTTGCCCGAGTTTTCTGGGCTGGTTGGGGACTTAGAGCGGGAGGGAGGCCTGGAGGGAGACCTGGATGATGGACGGGAGGCAGGCCCAGATGGAGGCGGTGAGGATGGCTCTCCGGAGGTAGCTGAAGTGGAGTCCCTGCCATCCTGGCCACTCCCAGGTCGTTCTTGAGAGAGAGCAGACAGTATTTTAGTCTTTGAAGACTAGTTTACAAGCAGTAATGTCTGATATACATGTGCTATTACATGTTTAATCTCCTTATCATGATTCAGTGAAATACACAAACACACACGGACACACACACACACACACAGCTAAAGTTTACACTAAAATGAAATTACAGTAATAAGCATTTTATTTGTCACTCACCAACACTATCGTCTTCATCGTCACCATCATTTTCATCCTCATCTTCCTCCATGTCCTCCAAGTCCTCCTCTTCTTCATCTTCCATGTACTCCTCTTCACTGTTCAGGCTGGGCTCCAGGTCACTTTCTGAAATCGCCTCTTCAGACATGGCGTCTTGCAAGGCTCTCAAAGTATTACCTACACACCTTCATCAGGAGTCCTGAGACAATAAAACACATCACATCTTTACAATAAAAAGGTGTACCTTGTCATCTGACAATGAGATTTTACAACCAGCTATGTCACACTTACAACAAGGGAGGAAAAAACTTAAAACAAGACTGATGTGTGACTTAACACATCTGTGATCTCTTGGCTTGTTATACTTTAAACATGTCGGATATGTAATCTGGGGCCAGACCATTGGGAGCTTCGTACACCAGGTACGCGAGTCAGTTCTCTAATGAATACAGACTCAGCACAGATGTCAGACAGGACATGATGGAATTATTAGCACTTATTAAAGTAGGGGCAGCCATTTTTGTTGAGCTGAAATTGAAAGCAAAACCAACAAAAACATTACCATTGTGGAAAAAGTCAGCGCCCTCACTGATTTGCGTGTCCGATTAGGTTAACTTGTACTTAAAGCTACTACAAGGAACTCCGATATTTTGATGATTTCACTGTTTCCACTGTCAAAACCACAACACATAAAAAATAAAATAAAAATCTCCTCCTGCTCCGTTACGACTGGCTAACATACTACTCGCTGTATCTTGGCCGAGGAAAATGTAAACACAGCCTCTTCCAGTCTGCACACGTACCGTGTGGCAGGCCCTGAGAATAACTACATAGAGATAGCTAATCTTCTCGCTGATGGTCTTGCTTGCTTATGTAAGACATAAAGAGGCATTGGTATTAAATCGAGACTGTTTCATAACCAGTTAATCTCCTTGTAGTAGCTTCAACATTGTCCCTAACCCCAAGTGGTTGGCTTTGCAATGGGTAACCATAACCTAACTTTATTCTTTATCAAGTCCTGACCCAATGACAGACTTCAGGGTAAGAACATTAATGAAACCAGAAATGAAAAAGGCATGGACAAACGTTTCAAACTAGATGGAAGGCCCACCCCTACATTTAAAGAATTAAAGAATTTCTTCTTGTGTGACAGGAAAGTTTGGTGTAGCTACATCACTATTGTACAGAGCTGTCTCCTTTGTTGTCTGTACAAATGATGCTATCAATGTTAGCCTGCATGTATGTTTACATTAGTGCTATAGCATCCATCACACAATGTCTATCTCATGTTTAAGTTTACGCTCCACATGACCTGACCAATAGGAGGGCTCTCATCCAGCGGCTCTGGAGCCCTGGATGGAGGCAGCTAACGAGTAGCATTAAGCTACTTCTGCAGCATATCTTCTTCCATCACTGTGTTGTTGGTGTTTGCTAACAATAACATCAAGCATCTGGTAGAAAGCTCATTGGGCCACTTCACTGAAAGCACATAAATACTATCGTTTGTCAGGCTGAGTCAGCAGACTAATATGCTAGCTAATTACACAACAATAAACGCAAATTCAAACGCTGAAACAACGTAATTGTTGTAATTATTCGCTGTGCATTAGTGGCGGCAAACCCGGGTGGGTGGTCGTCACTTGGGCTAGGGGGGAAAAAAGCAGATTTTCTTGTCGGACCTACTGTTTTGTTGGTCGTCGTTGTGAGATAACAATCTTATATTGTGTAGGTGGAACGTTCACGTAGCTAATGCTAGCCTGCATTACAACAAGGCGAACACTGTCGGTTAGGTAACCCCCGTCCGTTAAAGTCACACATCCGGCGGTTGTTGGCGCTTACCTTGTATGCGACTGTGCTGTACTTTTCAATAAACCTCGCTGTGCACACAACGATCAATCAATTAATCCGTACTCTTAGTGTGTAAATGAACGTTGCTAATTTCCAATTTTTCCAGTGTGACCATAAATACCGTCCCCGTAGAGGCTGCTCTAACAAACGTTCCGGGAGTTAAAAAGTCCGGCAACAATGCACATGAAAAGTAAACGGATAAATAAACGTTTTACTATGTTTGTTTGCGACACTTCACGTCTGAATAACCTGTCTTTAAACCCTTAAAAGACAAACTAAACTAGTTTAAACATTATCTTTAATTCTCTACATCCATACGAACAGACACGTAAAAACGGTAGTATAGAGACTTACGTGAACACACATTATGTGTCTAGTAGGCCACTGTTTACGGTTATGAATATAGCAAAAGTCTCGACAACTTGTTTGGCTGGCATTCAATATGTCCTAATTTTATTTTTTTCATGCAACAAATGCCACATTAAGAGAGTATTGTGGAGCTGTTTTGGAGAAAGGCCGTCATTTATAGATGAATTTATAAGCACGAAAATTATTACATTGTCGTTTTCCTTTAATTTCAAGTGTAAAAAGATATCACCCTCGCTGTGGTTTACAAATGTGTGGGTATTGTTTCACATAGATGTTCCATCCGTTAAATTAAATATATACTTAATATAAAAAATACAAAGTGTTTGCTCGACTGATGTATTTATTTATTCATTCATTGCTTGTTTTGCGCTTAGTTCCGACAACAGGAAGTTGAAGGTAGGACTATTTTTCGCGACCAACCGTCGATTCTTGATGACGTAGTTTGTAGGCGGCTAATTCTGTCTATTGTGTTTATCTTGAGCTCTCAACAGTTTTTTTTTTCGTGAATGGATACATCGTTGTCGTTAAATATTCTTATACCTCGTTTGGACATGGACTGGAAAACATCTTAGATATAAGTCAGCTGTGCACACATGCGAAAATGAACAAAGGCTGGCTGGAGCTCGAGAGTGATCCAGGTGAGAGATTTTAATAGGCAACACAGCTAACTAACGTTAGCTTCCACATAAAGCCAGATGGGCACTTCAGCTCCCCTAAGCAGCCCGACTTACCAGACTTAGAGAGAAACTTAGAAGCAACACAAGAGTAAAACATAGTGAAATGTTTGGTTTTGGTTTAGGTTTTGTGTCGTGAAGTTGATAGAGCGAGTAACCAAAGTGCGAATTATGAGGAGGAGTACCGTTATCAGAAAACCTAATGTACTGGTCTTTTATCTGTATTTTAGTTAGTTATTGAACCCGTAACTAAATGTTTTTGAATTTCAGGACTGTTCACTTTGCTGGTGGAAGATTTTGGTGAGTAGCTTAAAAACAGTGGCTAAACATCTCACAGTGCCGTATTGTGAATTGCCAATACATACAAATCCAAGTATGAGTCTAATACGTGTTTACTTGTGTGTCTACTCTGTAGGTGTCAAGGGTGTCCAAGTGGAGGAAATCTATGACCTTCAAAGCAAGTGTCAAAGGTATGATATTGTAACTAGTCAGGTTGATCCAGGTTTATTTGGTAAGCAATGATTGCAAGTAAATCAAGAAAGTAACTACCTGATAGGTATGCTGAGTAGTGACGTCCAAGCTCATGTCTGAAAACAAACAACACTCTTTTTCTTGCCACTTGTTGGATTGTACCAACAACACGTGAAAATCATTATCATTATTTTTCAGTCCCGTCTATGGCTTCATCTTCCTGTTCAAGTGGATCGAGGAACGCCGATCCAGGAGGAAAGTTAACACGTTGGTGGATGAGACCTCCGTCATTGATGAGGAAATTGTAAATGATATGTTCTTCGCTCATCAGGTAAGTGTTCATGTGATCATAGATGTTGGCAGTTTTTGTAGTTATTACTGTGACATTACACCTTCATTAGTGATCTGTTCTGATGTCATAAAATGTATAGCAGCTCTCTTATGAGCTGTTGTGTTATATATCCATGAGGCTCCTGAGCAAATTTCATTCACAGATAAACTGTAAATCTGGACTAAATTTAACAATTGTGGTAGAGAACAGTGGTTTTCGTTTTCGTGTCATTGTTTAATCATTCAATTAGCTAAACTGATAACAAATGGCATTCATAACTTATTAGGCCTCAAAGTCATTCATGAGAATTGCTGGCTTTTAAAAATACATTTTGTAGATTGATTGATATATTTTATTTCAAACATGTAAGAATAAAAAATAAAATACAGTCAAATTAAAACTTTCAAAAAACAAGTCAAGTACAACAAAATGAAAACTGAAAGAACAGTGAGCCTATTCAACAAATGCAATAAAGGAATCCTCAAAAAACAACAGGGTTTACATGTTTCAAAGGTAGGATTATGATTATTAATAAATAAGGTAGTGGAGAAGGGGTAGGATTTGTACCCCTTCTCCACTACCTTATTAATTAATAATCATAATCTTTATATTGTATGAATGCCAGCAAATCGTGGCAGTCTAACCAGCATTTTTCACATGGTATAATCAACATTATAAAATGTCTGCATGTATACATCCCTTCGTTTAGGAGCCATTCCCAACGGACGTGTATAAATTAATACCTAAAATAAAGTTTACTATTTCAACTCAGACAATTTGGATCTGTTTACTTTCAATGAAGTACTGTTTATCAACTAATGATTTCAGCACTCCATCAAAACTAGAAGTGTCCCAATCCTGTCCTGGCAAAATGAAGCTGTAAATAAAAACGTATGTATAAAAAAAAACATATCAAAATATTCAGAAATTAGAAAAAGGACATAAAGTCACCATAGCACAAATAATAAAAAAATGCAGAGTTGCATCCAACAAGTGCCAAATAACAAAGGAAGCATTTGCCACTTTTCCTCATCAAAGTAGAGATGTTTTGTTGCTCACAACCCTTCAAAATCCTTACCTTTTTATTGATCTTGCAATAATGCTCATAGAAAAATATTTATAGTTCTATTCTAACCTGGACTTGTGTTTTTTACTGTCATGTTTTAAATCTAGCTGATACCAAACTCATGTGCAACCCACGCTTTGTTGAGTGTGCTTCTGAACTGCAGCGGTGTGGAGCTCGGCACCACCCTTAGTCGCATGAAGGCTTTCACAAAAGGCTTCAGTCCAGAGGTAAGACGTTTCTCACACTCACTCGTGTGTCTTCAGCCACCTTCTTGGTCTTAGTTAGTCACCCTTTCCAATCTCCTCACCCACTCTCATGTTTAACTTTGGATTTTTATGCGTTTTTCAGAGTAAAGGTTACGCAATAGGAAATGCCCCAGAGCTTGCCAGAGCACATAACAGCCATGCCAGGTGGGTTACAGTCACAGTCAGTGGTTCCTTTTTTTAAATGTTCGAGTGTCTCTGATTCTGTGAGACGGGTAAAATCCTCTGTGATTTGTCTGCTGTACTGTGGGAGATGTCAGGCTCCGTGAATTCATCAGTTTCTGAGGCTCTCTTTCTGTGTTTCTATGGAGACCGGAGCCCAGGCACCTGCCGGAGAAACAGAATGGGATCAGTGCAGTGCGGACCATGGAAGCCTTCCACTTTGTTAGCTATGTGCCCATCAAAGACCGCCTCTTTGAGCTCGACGGGCTCAAGGCGTACCCCATTGACCACGGTATGACTGACACTGACATAGAAATACACAGCACTGTTCCTGTCACACTGATTAGTAGCCTTTTGGCTGCCATGAAACCACTAAAACAAAGTCGTCTTAAAGGGAACGCATATGTTAAAGATGTGTTTCAGTGACACTGATACATTCTTCAGAACCATTACTCTGATTTCTTCACCTTTTGAGAGAATTGGAAATTATTATTTTCAGCCACTTTTAAATCAGTGTGTAGCCTGAGATCAGGTATGGCCTCATTCATCATTGATTAAAACCAAAAGGGAACAAGCCTTTTGCTCCAAAAGCCCCAAAACAATGGAGTGCTCTTCCTGACACGAACAACAAAATCTTTGTATCTCAATGTATGTAAGAGCGTTTATTTAAATTAAAACCTTATGACACATTTGCATGAAGTACATACATTTATTAGCGTTCTTTAGCTTAAAGGGTAACTCCACCAACCAATTTTACCCATTAAAGTGTGTTTACAGGTCTTGGGGAGTACTACTGCAAATGTGAAAAAAGTAGTGTAGTCTTTTGTAGCTCAAGAGGAAGCTGCATGCAGTCTGATAAATGGTAAATAAGTGGCTAAGTTGCATTGTGCAACTATCCATCACGAGTGGAACAGTGTAAGAGAAGTGCAATAGTGAGGTGCTTTTCAAAATCTGGTGTGTACATTACCCACAATGCAACATAGCCACTGAGTGACCTCACTGGAGGTAATTTATCAGATTACATGCAGCTTCTGGAGCCACAAAAGGCTTTATACTACTTTATTCACAAATGAAGTAGTACTCCTCAAGATCTGCAAGCACACTTTAATGTGGCAAATTGGTGGAGTTACCCTTTAATAACGTCAGTTGTTGAACTATACTTTATTTAAACAAATATATATAGGAAATTGCTGCTTAAATAAAGTATAATATTTCACTCTATTTTAGGGCCCTGGGGAGAGGAAGAGGAATGGACCGATAAAGCTCGGCGTGTTATCATGGAGAGGATTGGATTGGCCACTGCCGGGTAAGTCCTGAGCCAGTCAGCTCGAGCTGTGATGGTTCACCTTCTACACACATACACACCCTCAAGGCTTCATTCTCATGCATCTACTCTGCTCTTTTTCAGTGAGCCGTATCATGACATTCGCTTCAACCTGATGGCAGTGGTGCCTGACCGCAGGATGAAATATGAGTCTAAACTGGAAATTCTAAAGAGGAATCGACAGACTGTTCTGGAGGGTCTACAAAAGGTCAGTAACTGAAGTTTCATTACAGGCACATTATAACACCACTGCTCCTTTAGTTACAGAGTCAGGTCGGGTTTTTCTGTGGCTGTTGCTGTGTAAAGCTTCAAAATGGACATTCTTCATATACTTTGGGCTTGTCTCATACTTTGTCTGAAAATCATTTGTTGACGTCTTGAAGGTCCACTGTGCAGGATATAGGATCTATTGGCAGAAATGAAATCTAATATTCATAATAATGTTTTAATTAGTCTATAATCACAGAAATAAATGATTGTGTTTTCTTGGACTTCGAATGATCCTCCACAGAGGGAGCGGCTCCTCTTTTACAAAGTCCGCCATGTTGCACCGCTGTGTTTCTATAGTAGCCCAGAATGGTCAAACCAATCTCTGACTCTTCAGGGGGCCTTTTGTATTATTGGTGGCCTCTGAAGCGAGGAGTGTTCTGTTTTTTCAGTCTTGTGGAATATGCTTTGTATGTTGTCTTCAGATGATCCGCCTCACTCAGCCTGAAATTGTCCATGACAAGAAGGAGAAAGACTCTTCCTCTCCTGACGATAGCACCTCTGCAATCAAGAAAGAGGCAGATTCTGAACCAGTTACATCCCACAGAACTGACCAGGCTGCTTCAGGTACTTCCGTCGGCCCTGTTTGTCCAGTTTTTGTTGGAACATATTTTGTAAATTGTGTCGGGGCTTGTCAAAATCCTTTAACTGAAACACACCTGACTGTCATTTTAGATTCAGTGGATGAGTCAGGAGCTCAGTCTAAAGATGCCACGAGCCACTCCGGGAACTCTAAGGTCATGGGCAAACCACCTGCCCCCACAGGAGGAGGCCTGCAGCAAGTCACCAGTCCCAACCCCATCGTTCAACGCCTGCCAGCTTTCCTGGACAACCACAATTATGCCAAGTCTCCAATGCAGGTAGAGGAGAAGTCAAGTGTAAAGGTCATGGGTCAGAAAGTGAGTGTGAGTTTGCGTGCGTGTGTGTGCGCGTGCATGTTCAGAACTCTTACACCAATTTCAGTTGTTTTGTACGATAAAAATTGTGTTTAAGGCTGCAAGTACTAATTATTTTCATTATCAGTTATTCTGCCAGTTATGTTCTCTATTAATCCCTCTCTCTATTATTATTTACTATAATAGTTTTGTATCAAGTGCAGCAAAGCAGCAAATCTTTGATTTGCATTTTTTGCTCTAAAATGATTTAGTCAACATTATTGCCAATTTGTTTTCCGCTGATTTTACTCATTGACTTCTGCTTCAGTTGTGCTTTTTGATTTATGTGACACTGCCCTCGATAGCTTTTACAAAATACATTATTCAATTTTCTTTTTTAATTTGATTTTGTTTTTTAACAATACAAATCAACATACCAACCAGACACACCAGATTACGTAATGAATACCGGGATTGGTATACTATATTGTGTAGTTACATGCTAGGGCTGCACAGTATGGTTAAAATATTGCGGTTATTACAATTCCAATATGATTCCCGATTAGTGGGAATGATCAGTTTTGCCTCACAATTTTCATTTTCCCTGAAAAAACTTAAAGTCATGATGATGTGACACTTGTCAGGGTCTGTACAAAATGCAAATGTTTCCTTAAATCTGGAGAACAAGATTTGTAGGCCAAGACGTCCCTGCAGCACAGCACAGTACGTCATTATAATGCTGTTTTTGTAACACATTTTATTGCAAATTCTGTGATTTTTGAAATTGCACTGGCCTATATTGTGATTTCTCTTATTTTTTGATTAGTTGTGCAGCCCTATTACAAGGTAACGGTTAAGATTGATGGGTGTTTTGGTTTACATTTGGGTCAGTTTTCCAGTTTTTATTTGTGATGACGCTGTTTTTGTTGCCATGGAAATAAATTTGATCTGTCCAGTCTTCTCAAGACACTTCAGTTTTATTTATATAGCCCTTTATGACACCCTATATCCACCCTGACCCATTTGCTAGAACAGAGTCGGGTGTTACATTGAGTTATATGAAAAATTTGCTGTCCTAGTCTTCTTGCTGCTGGGACAGATCGCACATTGCTCTTAGTCTGTCTCAGATCTGACCGTGGGTGCCATTTCTCTCTCTTTGTCTCTCATTGGAATTCACTCATCTTCTATGATTTTTTGAGTCTCCATTGCTCGTCTTTTGCACATTTAGTCAGGTGGCATTATTCAAAAAAAAGAATAAACCACTGTACTGTTACTTCCTGTTGTTAAGGCAGCCCTAATTGATCTTTCATGGACCGTAAGACCATGTTAACAATTCTCTGGAGGTTTATAAAGGTTCTCTGATTAACAGGAGGAGGAGGATCTTGCTGCTGGAGTCGGTCGCTCTCGAATAGCAGGGCCTCCCCAGCACCCATACTCTGATGATGAAGATGACTATGAGGATGATGAGGAGGAGGTTACTGGTTCTACTGGCACACCCAGCAGGTTAGCATTGTAATGTGCATGAAAGTATTATTTCTTTTTATGTTTCTGGTTATGAAAGCAGTTATGAAACTGAAGGAGGCTAAAGCTCTTCCAATAAGAGTTTTTAGTTGGTCATGTTTTGAATTTGCCGCCATTTAGGTTTCGACGGAAGGCGAGTCTGCGGTCACGAACAGGGCGGGCGACGACAGGAATGGAGAGCCAGATTGCCCTCTCTGTGTTGGCTGAGAAACTAAAGAAAGAGGCCCAAAGGAAAGATGCCCTGAACACACCCCTTTCTGTGCGCACAGAAGGGCGCACCGGGGGCATCTGCATCACATCTGCTTCACAGCCGTCCCCAACACCCAGCAACGAAAGCACTGACACAGCCTCTGAGATTGGCAGCGCCTTCAACTCGCCGCTGCGCTCACCTGCGCGCTCGCAGGCTGCCACGCGCCCGTCCAGCCCGGTTGCATCCCATCTGTCTCGTGTACTGTTTGGAGAAGATGAGATGCTGAGGCTAGACTCCAGACACAACCGTGCTGTAAGAGAACTGGGTCCCTCTGTCAGCATGGCTTTGTTACACCTGCAGGAGGACGGAGTCATCTTTGCTCTCCCTCAATCTGGTGAGCAGAAGATATCGTTGCTGTCGTCCTTGTTATTTACAGGGATGGTTTGAAAGACTCTGCTGAAGCAAGCACTTCGGTGTCACTTAATGTTTAGAGCATAGTCGGAGCATATTAATCATTGTAGATGTTAGAAATAAACAGTGTGGGGTGAGCTTAATGAGAATAACATACACTGCTACAGGGTCCTGAAAGACTGGAAAATGCTTTATTTTAACAGTGTTTTTTTAAGGTTATGTGGAAGTTGTGGAAGGGAATTTTGTAACCTTTATTTTTTGCAGTTGCATTCATGTGTTGATAACGTTTTGGTTTAGACGCCTTAAAAAGTGTTTTAAAAGCTTCCAAACCCCGCTACTTTTGATAATCTATTGTCCTGCTACTTTCAATGGACTGATATTTTATCTGTTGCCTGTGCAGTAGATGCGGCTGCTGATGGCACAAAGCAGCCTTGCACTCCAGAGAAGACAAAAGACAAAGAGAAGGCGGGAGAGAAGGAAGGAGTGAACAAGGCAGACGAGGGACCGTCTGCAGAGGTGAAACAAGAGGAGAGCAAAGATGGAGCAGAGGTGAGAAAGGAAACGCCCAACGCTATGGAAACGGCTGCAGACAGCAAGCCCCCCGGGGATAAATACTCTCCCAAAGTAAGTCTGAGAATGTCCCTCATGTTTTAATGCACTGTAGTATGAACCTTGCTTTGCTTTTCAGCCTGCCAACATAACACAGTACTCTCACATTTTTTTCACTTGTGCTGCCAATTAGGGAACTGTTTCTAAAGCTGTACACTAAAAATATATAATAAACAAACACACACACACATCGGTTAATCTTATTCTGTTTCTTGAAGGAGCTGCTGGCACTGCTCAAGTGTGTAGAGGCGGACATTGCCAACTATGAGGTGTATCTAAAGGAGGAAGTGGAGAAGAGAAAGAAATACAAAGTAGGTTTTGCTAACCTGGAACCAATCCAATATATCTGGTGAGACCGTTTTTTAATTGTCTTTTAATCAAAATCTTTCGTTTCATTTGATCAGATTGATGATCAGAGGAGGACCCATAATTATGATGAGTTCATCTGCACCTTCATATCAATGCTGGCCCAAGAAGGTAAATCTGCACTATTTTTTGCCCCTAGCTGTTCCATCAAAACCACATGTCAAGTGAAGTCCACTTAAATTCCTGGTTTATCTGTGGTGGATCATTATTAGCGTCTAAATGTACACATGTACTGCACTTAAATACAATTTTGGAGGCAAATATTGTACTTTTTACTCCACTATAATTATTTGATAACTTCGATCAAAAAGAAGAAACGACTAAAACATGAGAACGTTTTAACCACCATATATGTTCAAAAAACTTGTTACATGCTCAACGAATCTGTCATTTTGTTGTTCTTTTCCTTCATTCGACTGGGTGTCTTCTGCAGGAATGCTGGCCAGCCTCGTGGAGCAAAACATTTCTGTGCGTCGTCGGCAGGGAGTGAGCATCGGCCGCCTGCACAAACAGAGAAAGCCCGACCGGAGGAAACGCTCCCGACCTTACAAAGCCAAGCGCCAGTAATCACAAACAATCACAACTCCTGTGAGTAACTTACTCCCGTGAGCACCGAGCAATCACCATGGAGAAAAAGAAATGGATGCACTTCTGAAACTTTTCTCCTTAAGGCAGTTTAGTGTTGTATTTTAGCCGAAGCCTCCTCTTTCTTCATGAAATCAACCACGTGTTTGGTTAGTTCTTTTATCATTTATGTATATACTGTATGTACCACCATTTTAGTCTCAATGTAAATTGTCTTCTTTCCCGCGCCATTATTATTGACGAATTGTAAATATGAAAAAAAGGCATGACCCCAGTGATGCAACTGAATGCGTCTCATCTCACACAGTATTCATTCTTATTGAAGAGCCTCTCTACAGTCTTGTGGTCAGTACAGTTTAGTGTGTCACTAAATATACAGTTTGGTAACAAATCGATATACCCTCGACCTTCACTCATGTTTTTATGGTGCCAATAAAGTATTGAATGTTTTGACAATAAAGGGCCATGTATTTTACTCATCCAGAGCATTTCAGTCTCACTACATAACATAAAAAGTGTCTTTTAATCACATTCTTTTAAACTCAAGAAGAGGTCAAGATGCATCGAGGGTTTTTTTGTCTTTTCATTGGAATGTCTTTTCAACTAAGGACCTCTCGCTGTGTATGTACTGTACGTTTTCTTGAGGTCCTGCAAATGGAAAAAAAAACAAGCTTTTGTGTTATTTTTGTACCTGAAATGGATCTCGAAGTGAGTGAATATAAAGTGAGCTGTGTGTTTTGTACATATGTATCTGTTAAATGGCTGACCTGTACACTGAGTTCAGTTGTTCTTTGTGCTTGCCAATTCATACAACAATAAAGTTCCTGAAAATATCTAGCTAGCTCTTTTTCATGTGAAGAGACTTTAGGATTACAGTGTTTTATGATGGCAGTTAATGAATTGATTGAAACATGTTTACAAGTGTTGCTATGAGGTTTGATTTCTTTGGCGTCTCACATCAAGTGTTTTATTGCAGTGACAGTCGGTGTACACTAGGGAGGGCAGTCATTCAGAGACGAGTGGGACCATCTCTTTTACTACACTGTAAGGAGAACCATTCACAGTAAAAATGGACTTCATGTGGCATGGCGGCTGGGCGGTGATATACACGTGTATTCAGATGAACATGTAGTATTCCTTGTGTAGTTTCCAGTTACCATCTGCAACAGTTCTTTGTTATATTTTAATTCTAATAAAATAATGCACAGCTACAGTTTAGTAATCCGAAAGTAATTTTTACTTTAATTAGGTTTTATGTTTTTTTGTGTGTGTGTGTGTGTGTGTAATATATAACATAATTTATCACTAGATACTCTGAGCTTAAGTAAAATTCATCAATTTCAACATGACATTTTGATCCTATTTGCCCAGTGTCGGTCTTTACCTTTGGACATGTTGTAGCACTGGTATTATAATCTTATAATAATGACACTGTCTCTGGCAGAACAGCAAAGAACACACAGTAGCCTATGTGGGAGAGGGAACTAAAAAAGAAATACTCCTCCACCACATATCTTCAGTGGAGCAGATGTTTGAGTTGAATAAGCCACGCTGTAGTGTTATGTCACCACTGTTCGCCTGTAATTTGGTTTAGAGATACAGACCAATAGCTGCAGCTGGCTTCATTATACAGTCTAATAGCATATTTGCAAAACATACCGTAGCCTTCGCATAATTCAGCTGCTGACATTGTCGCTTGTCCAAAACGTTTTATTTGCATTATTCATATCATGTTTAGATTAATGCATAAGCATTGTCAGCCACACCTTTGAGAGAAATAGGTTTAGGTCTACTTTTCATGGCTTTTTTAAGATAAGACAGGTGAGGAGTGACAAGAAATGTGGGTGACTGAGAGAGAGAGGGAGGGGATGACAGCAGCAAAGGGCGACAGGTTGAAATCAAACAAAAGGGTCGCAGAGGTAAGGACAAAGCCTCTGTACATGGGGTGCCCAAAGTAAAAGTTATAAGTTATAGAATTCATCCATTTTTACTTTTCTTGATTTGTTGCTTAACTTTGCCTATACTATGATAGAAAATAATGTCCAAAAGCACCTAGCTGACATATCCAAAAATGCTTATTTAGTCTGTGTTTTGTTTGATATCATAAAATACTAAAAAGACCGGCCAGTATTTACATTACAAAATCAGGAAGCAAAAATTATTTGGCCTTTTTGCTCATAAGACTTAAACCATTAGCCCAATCAATTATCAAAAATAGTTGCTGACTAATTGTCTGCTGGTTGACTCGTCAGTTAATTGAATAATAGTTTCAGCTTCGTAGAATTTTTTAATGAAATAATCAACACAGCCAAAGCTGACATATCCAAAAGGCTTATTTTGTCTGATTAAATGAACAGGAAAATCTTTTAATTTATCTAATTGCATTTATTTAAACTAAAGCGTTATGACACATTTGCTATGAATTAGATAAATGCATTTAGTGTTGTTTCATTAAAGGGTAACTCAAGACTACAGGTCTTGCTGAGTACCACTGCATGTGTGAAAAAAGCCTTTCGTGGCTCCAGAGGAAGCTAAATGTTGTCTGATATATTGCCTCCAGTGATGTCACTCAGTGGCTAAGAGGCACTGTGGATAATATAGGCACCAGGTTTTGAAAAGGTACCTCATTTTCCTGAGAACAGCTTGTTTATTCAGTTATGGAAAAATGTATATTTCTGAGTTTGTATTATTACCTACATTCAAGTACAAATACAATCAAAATGCAAGGGCAAATATAGAAACAACAAAGTATTATGTACAATATATAAAATAACAATAAAATACTATATACAATAAAATGCTTAAGTAGCTATAAAATGAAATAAAATACTGTATAACGGTATAAAAGGTAAGTGGAACATAAAGTGCAAGAGGATAAGGTGCAGTATTTATAGTAATAATAATCTAAAGTGCATTATTTGTGTGTTGTGGAGTGTGCGTTATAAATATATTAATTTAAAAATGTATTAATTTACATGTTATTATTGTGAATATTAAAATTCTGAGTTTTAATTTCTTCTCCACAACCCAAATGTAATTAGTTTAAAATCGCAAAAGCCTGAGAAAACCCCAAAAAGGTACATTTCAGAATCAGGAAATATATAAATAAATAAATAAATAGATAAATAAATAAATATATTTGGCCTTATATATATATATATATATATATATATATATATATATATATATATATATATATATATATATATATATATATATATATATATATATATATATATATATATATATATATATATATATATATATACATATGTGCATATACTGTTATTGGTTATTAAAATATATGCTGTCTGTTGGTTGAGTAATTAACTGAATAAAAGTTTCAGCTTCAGATAATTTTATGATTCAATGATCAGTAGGCTACACTCAAATAGTTTAATACAGTGGACCCCTAACAGGAATGAAAATCTAAAATATGGACAGATATGATGAAGGGTTGTTCTTTTTAAACAGGCAGCCAGTGAGCATACATAATTCATGTTTAAAAAACAAATGTTTTATGAGGGACAGGCTGAGTGAGGGAGGTCCCAGTGGTCTCCAGTCATGTGCCGCACACGGCTCAGAGATATTTACGTGGTGACTTGAGATAACCGAGCCTCGTGAGCGCGCACGTACGAGACACACAGTTCCCACCCATTGCGTCAGCGCGCTCCCCTCGCCCTCTCCGTCAGCGCGCGTGCTCCGTGCGGGATGCTGAATTGTAGGTGATGATGGCGGAAGGGGAGCAGCGCTGAGTTTCATCTGAGTTCTTACCACAGCTGTAGAACCATCTACAACATCGTTTCTGTCCGTCGAGACCTATCCCGAGGCGATGGGGAACGAGGCCAGCATGGAAGGGGAGGGACAGGCGGGACAGCCCGGCCCCGCCGTCCCTGCTGCAGGGGCTCCGGCTTCCATTTCAGCACCACCGGACTCTGGACAGCTCATCAAGCCCAGCAATGGAGCGCCAGCCGGAGGAAGTGGGGCTGTACCCGGGCCGGGGATTAACAGGTAGCCGCGATAGCTAGGACGCGTCTCCGCTAAACTGTGGGGGGAAATCGGAGAGGCTACACGGCGGTGGCCCGGCGTGTAGCGTACGGTACATCTGTACGGTGTGGAGCGTAGATATAGGCTCAACCGACTGCGTGGAGATAGACTTGAATGGGTGCTTAATTATTTATTTCAATATCCTTGTCAACACAATTCACCACCCCTCTTCACGAGACCCGTTTCTGCTCGTTGGCAGCACCGCCCGGTCGCCTATAACGTCAATTTGGGTCGAAAATTTAACACGCAACGCTCTCGATGCACAATCAATAACACGTAAAATATATCTCCAGTAGGCATTTCTACGCCCGCTTTTCACGGTGTCTGTCCCGAGGCGCCAGGAGCTAAGTCTCATGAATGAATGAGCGACATTTTTGTATTCTCACAGAGAGGCTAGTAGATGTGAATATTCAAGGAATGGATCATCACAAATATCAAAGCTTGTGATATTTGTGTTGAAGGGCTCAGTCAGTCAGTCAGTCAGTCAGGCAGTCAGGCAGTCAGTCAGGTCCATTACAGCCTGATTTCCTGAACATGCTCCGACGTGAATGCCAGCAAACACAAAGTCATTCCGAGAAATCACCTTCCTCGTGATGATGAAGAGGCGTCTGTGTCATGTGTAGGATGACAGTGCTTACCATGAGGTGTCTTCATTGTGAGCACACAGACCTGTATGTGTCTCACTTATCAGATCTCAATCCAAATCAATATGCAGCCCAGGGTTAAAATTGTTTTTCGATGCTGTCAACTACACAGGAAAAAAAAAAAAAAAAAAAATCATTTTCTGCTGTTCAGACACTGAGCCCAGACACACTGACAGCCTCACACGATAATATTACCATTATTTTGGCAGGTGCATATGAGATCTACCACAACAAGGCACCATAGGCTGTTAAAATATCAGCCTTTTTCCAAAATGATTAGTGTTTAATCACATGTAGCCTGTAGGTCTCTATTTACTGTGTGGGTGTGTGGGAGGGTTTACCCTTCCAACATGATCTGATATTGCCTTAATTACACCGTTCAACAGTTGTAGACCTGAATATGCACAGGAGCAGGGGGCACAGCTGCATCTTGGATTCGCCTCAGCAGCTTACACGCTCTCTCTCTCTCTCGCCACTTGCATTTCAGCCGGCCATCTGAAAAAGATGTATGGATTTTTTCATGCTGCAAACCTTCGTTCAAGGCGCAGGCTTCTGTCATTGACTTACTGCTCGATTTGTGTCATAACACAAAGTGATTGTGAGGTATGATGGCAGACGTGTTTTCCGTGCTGTAACTAGAAAATCGTGCACCTTTAGTAACGTTTAGGCCCGTCTGTGTTTCTGTTTGGAAAAAGCACTCTGTGTTCATCCTGTATGTTCACTGCAGGGCAGGTTTAAAGGCTCATAGCTTCCATGTAACCTCATGATTTTTTTATAGCTTGATTTCTCTCTGGTATCCACCCTGGCGTGTCTCATAAGGTGATGGCGAGTGCTCGGAGAGGGATGGAACGAGAGAGAGAGAGTGTATATCTTAAAATGTATTTTTTTCTTAAGATCGTGGCTGTACGTCTTTGCCTTAAAAACGCTCGTCCTCAAAGAACTTGTGAGAGTGTAAGAAACACTGAGAAGGTGGATGGGCAGGAGCTGTAGATAAAAGACTCTCATCTTAATTAAAATGAGCAGCATTTCTTGAGTTTGCCTATTATTATGAATGGGGACATAATATGCTATATTTAGCCATATTCAGACATCTATAGGCATTTTTGCTCAGGACGTTTTTATATTTTATTCATTGCAGTCAAAAAGCTTAATCTGAGCCCATATATGAATATGTGAATACATGGGAGTCACCCTTCACAAAGCGCCTCAATGCCTGCTTTTTTCCCTTATCATAAGAGATTGGACCAAATGCACAGTCATCCTGACTTTACGACCAGATTTATGAGTAATACTGCTCCATCATGTTGTAGCATGATATTATAAAGTACTGAGAGCTAATTGATCCAGTCTGTCATACATATGCCATTGATGTTGGCTCTTTTCAGACAGTGTAAATCATTAAGCAGTGTCCGTCAATATCAATCACAAATCCATTAGAAACCCAAAACAATGTTGCAGTTCGTAAAAAAAAAAACAACTAAAATTTATAATGGATGCAGTCGTGTTCTATAAGCCACAGTGTACAAACAGTATGCCCTCATAATTAATTTACCCTCAGCAATGAAAGCATTGCTCACCATGTAGCCAACACAAAGCAAATGGTTATCACAACTCCAACAAATAATGCAAAAGCAGTTCTTATTATTTATGACGCAACTGTGGGATACAGAAAATGGATTGAGAGACACTGGGAGCGTCGCGTTGTTCAGATGTCCAAGAGAACGAATTACAAAGCTTGTGAAAGATAATTTAGCGAACACAAGAAAGGAAACAATATGTGTTTGTACATTATACGTAGGTGGTTCGGCCAACTGAACCGGTGCAACACGCTCGCGCGCTCAGTGTGTTGCACCCCCTTAGTCTGTAGACGGTCCATCTCAAATACGCTGTGACTCACTGACTGAGGCTCAACTTCCATGTGTATTTTGGCAGAACAGACACAGTGGTTGGTGTAGTGTGAAGCAGGCACACTGGTGCACCCAACCACAGTCTGTGCCCCTCATGTATTACCATTACATTCGAGTCACACTGAGCTGAGCTTCAGATAATCAGAAATGTACACACCATGCAATCTTTGAAAAACCCAGAAGGTTGTTAAATTACGGCGACATCTGTTCTTAATGTATTTCCATCAATCCTCAGACTCTTTTTAACCATCTGGATGAAGGAAATATGTTACTCATTGTGTGATGAAAAACATTCTTTGCCTGTGTCTGAAGTTTTGACTCATTATTTATGTAGCCAGGAATGATATATGTCCTGCTCTCTTTTGAAAACAGAAGCAAAATATGAATACGTTATTTTGTATCAAATATACAATTCTTCACTTGCACAATGTAGCGTGACGTTTATATCTGAAGTGTTTTTAGCATTTTTGATCAATAGCGAAATATAACTGATTATAATTGCAAAGCTTTGGTTCATATTGTGCAAATTAAGCAAAGACGTATGTTATTGTGGCTGCCATATTTGTTTTGATTCGGAAAAAGAGGCACAACTTGTCATGCAGTAAGGACAACATGTTTTTTTAGATTCTGAAAATACTTTCAGAACAGCTGCAAATGTTGTTAAATGACCTTCTGTTTTTTTTTCATATGTTACCACGTATATATATTTATAGGAAAGTCAAAGACTATAAGAGACACAAGCTGAGCCTATGGTGCACAATACACCTGTATGACGCTTGAACAATCACCATAAAACAAAAGGTAGCTGTAACACAGTGTGTGTGCTGTCTTTGGGATCATTGTTCAAGGGCCCCTTGTTGTGATCGTGATGTAGTCTGCTTCACGTGACGCCAGGTGGGAGACTTAAAGTTTCAGCACGACAGCTCCAACATGATGGGAGTATATTATCTCTACAGTAAGCTCTCTCTCATCCATGTCTCAGCTGCTCATCTGTTTGAGGGTTTGCCAACCTTGTCTGATTCAGAAGGATAAAATCTTTATTTAAATAATGGAAATAAGAAGTGCTGTGGCCTATAACATCAATAACTAGTTGGGTGATAGTTGTTACAGCCCCGACTTAATTCTATTTGTTGCAGCCTCAAAAACAGTTTTGGCTAATGGAAAAATAAATTGCTGCATTCATTTTGTGTCTGATTCCTTATCATTTTATGTGAATGCAGTGACATGTAGTTTGCTACTAGGGTTGCAACGGAAATAAGATTTTCACAGTGAACTTTTTTTCCCGCCTTGAAATAATGAAAAACAGAGGTTTTTCTTTTGGTTGAACACACACTCTGTTAGAATTTGCTAAAATATTATGTCCTGACAGATATGAAAAATCTTATATATGATTTTAATAACATTAATATGGTAGATAAGCAAATGTAAATGGTATGATAACCATTTTCATACCACAGGTCACCTTGAAACCAGTATATATCGCTGCAACCCTATTTTCTACTTTGATTTTTCTGATACATTACAACAGCAACCAAAAGCTAATTCTTTTTAAAGAGCATGCATGCACTTGTCAGTATTTTTGACAAAGATCACTTGAATGTGTGTCAAGTCCCCTTTGTTCCACCTTAATCTTGAGCTAAATAAGAGCTTATAAAAGCCCTTAAACACAGCAAAACCCTTGCATAACAGTCCAGGTGTAAGGTATCCACTGTCCACCTTACACAGCACGACCAAATCAAACTGCTCAACTCCACTGAATAATTATTAGGTAGAAAATATTTCCCCTCAGTGAAAAAAACATGACTTTTTTTACTCCCAAAAAGTCAGTGACATTCCTGACACCTTGTGAAAACAGCAGTGCTAGTCCAATGTCAGTGAGCAGACATTTCACTGTCGACTTGATGCCTTTAACATGAATTTCTCTGTGACAAGCAAACAACACGTCCGTACATACACTCAAGTTTGATGCATCTGCTTCTTGTCCGTCTTGACCTTTAAATATTACTTAATGGACAGCACAAGATAGGTTTCACTCTGAAGCTCCAGCTTCCCAGTTTCATTTCCAGTGCACAGAGGAATAAATCAATGAGAAACATATAGAATCTCCATTATGGGGATACTGATACAGGCAAAAAATAAAGTACCCGGGTATCCGATCGTTTCCCCTGGTCCAGGGGACATATTTGACAAATCAGATGTCAATGTGAGGCAACTTGTTTTTTTTAAAGGATAATAGATTTGTACATTATTTATTTGTAAAATATAAAATGTTCACTTGCAATGATTTTTATTGTACAGTATACCCTTTCAAAGTAATGCATTGGGTCAATACTTTGTGCCAGCCAATACTTTGATTTATGCTCTGAGGATTGGTATTGTCAGGTACAGCGTGGTGTTGATGCTGGGGCATAGTAGAGAAATAGGCACACTTGGGTGTGAAGATGTTACTGAACTGATCTCTGAGTTGCTGTTGAAGGAATGCTGTCCTCAGGCTGTGCTCAGAGTAAAAATTAATTTGAACACAACATTTTAATCAAAATTGTTGTGTCTGGAGCCGGCAAGGCTCTGATGGTTGCACACATTAGTGGCCCATTAAATGTTGGGCATTTTGCAAAAGAAGAAATCATTTGTTCTCGTTGTTGTTTAATTAAACCAGAATTTTTTTTTTTTAATGACCAAATCTTTAGTATATCCATTGGTGTGATAGATTGTCTTTAATCGTACAAACCTGCACATTTATTCTGGTTGGAGACATTCTACCAACTAGAAATGTTGTTTTCGCTTGGTGTGAAGTTGCTTGTTGGGTTCTACCTGTCTTGTCTGACGGTGTCGATAAAGTCTGTTCAAAACATGATGTCCACTGTGTGCTATGAACACTATTTTTCAGAGAAACAGGTTGACACACGCTTTCTTGCTAAGAGTTACTTTAGATGAGAAGCTGATACCACACTCATGGCTGGACCAGCAGCCACTTAGCTTAGCTTAGCTTAGCTTAACTGAGCTAAATTGATCATTCAGTTGTTATCTGCTCACCCCATGCAGATGCAAAGTTGGATGAAGATGAAACTTTACCCAACTTTTTATTGGCATGGGGGTGAGTAGATAATGACTACATGTTCCTTTAAATCACAATTGTTTAATCCGTGCAAAAACTGAAGTATGAAAACATCAAGTTGCATCAGGCTAGCTGTCAAACTAGCTGTCCCCCTCTTTTTCTAGTCTGTGAGTCTTTGTACCAAGCTTAACTTACCAGCTGGTGGCTGAACCTTCACATTTACTGGATAACAATGAGCGCGGTTTCAATCTTCTCATCTAACTCTCTGCAGGAGAGTTAAACATATTCCCCAGAATGTTGAACTATTCCTTTAAGTGACACTGGGATATGGTCAGAGGTATTATTGAGGTTGTGTAAAGAATCTTACTCTCTTTCTGCTTCCTCACACTAGGAAGTTTCACCGGGAGCTCCCACTACAAAAGATTGGCAGCTTACAAACCCTTCACTATGCACTTTGTGATAAAGCAAGCAATTTGCAGCGCTTTAGATACAAAGCCACAAGTTGTTCTCAGTGGGCTCCCATCTGCTGATGGATGAGAATATCTTAAAAAAATCTTTTGAAATGATGTCTCCCAGTTCAAACTCTTTATTCGGAGTATCATTGAGCCACGCCTGAGGCTTTGCAAGTCATAAGAAACTCCACTTGGTGTCTTTGCCATTCAAGTGATTATTATTAACTGAAACTACCTTCTATCTTGTGAGGACACTGGGTAGATTTAAACTTCAATTGCCCACTATCTGTAGCTTTAGAAATATTATCAAAAGTCGAGTTTCGCCTCAAACAGAGTGGGAGTGGTGGTCAAGCTCACTGTCAGAACAGTATAGTAATGGATTGAGAGTGCAGTTGTATCCTGATGGGCTCACTGTGGTGAACACAGGACTCCTGTGGAGAGCGGAACAAGGTTCGAGTTGTGCAGCGACTCACGCCATCAGCTGTGACTCATAATTGCTGACATGCTCTATTTTAATTCCTTTATTCGTCCCTTTATTTCCACCATTCTCACACTGTGGGTGCAGAGCTGCTGCTGAGGCTGACTTTGAAGATGACGTGCATGACAAAACAAGGTCTAAGTTGTTATGACAGTGGAAATCCTCCCTTCTTATTTAACTATTGGCATGAATGCCCAAAGGGCCAGGATGAGCAAGAGAAGTAAAAGTTTACAATATTGTTGTCTGATACACTACCTTTGTTCCACCCCAAAACACATTACAGAGGCCAGAACAGAAGAGCTTCAAAGAGTGAAAACAAGCCACAAGGAGCACTTCACAGAAACTGAGAGGCAATATAAAATATTCAACATATGCCTCTCTGTTGGCCAATGTTTTGAGTAGTCTGATATCATAGTATGAGCAACAATAAAACCTTTTACTGCCATGTGGACCTAGTGCATCTCACGGCTGAAGAGTTCCAAAATATAAAGTGCTGCTCCTTGAAATTGAAATTTAGTCGAGATTACAGGTATAAAAACCTACTGAGAACATTAAATGCAGCTCATAGAAAAAATATATACTTGGAATCAAATGCACAAACTAGGTATATTTACAGAGCAGTGCTAGAATGTTATGAGGTCTACAAACAAGGTTGCTATAATAACAAAAAGCAAATGTTCCTGTGCCTTTATTTGCCTTTCTCTCGGTGACTAACTCCATCTTTTCCTCAGCATTGGTCTCTAATCACACCCAATTTAATTTCAGATTAATCAATGCAATATAATATCTCCAGCCCCTGAGCACATTGAGTTTGTGTTTTTATAAAAAACATCTGAATTATAGATGTGATCGAATCAATGAGGAAAGAATGGAAAGTTTGTGATGACGTCAATGAAATATGTGAGCGTGTCTGCGATTAAGTTAGACTGCCATGGGCTGCGGTGAGTTTCCACAAGGTGTATCTGAAAAGAAAGAGTGAGTCAGATTCAAAGGTTGTCACACATAAACTGTTTGAGCAGTGACTGAGCACTGTGAAAAATAAGACTGGAAAAAAGAAATGAAACAAATTGTAAATCTATGTAAAGACGGTAAAATGTTCATGTATGTCAATTTTAGACAAACTGTAAAATAAACATACTGTACATATAACAATGTATAATAAAAAAATCTAAACACTTGAGTGTAAGGGAGGTAATTAAATATATATGTATGGGTTACTACTAGAATAGGCTTTCATACTTTAATGCTAAAATAACAGGCAAATACCCAGCTCTGCTCTGATTGGTCAGCTCACACATGCCAGAGCCAGAACGCTAACAACACCGCCAGAGCAGCTAGATTAATTCTTATATGCCAAACTAGTCGCAAGGTATAAATTATCCAAGTGTGTGATTCAGTGATGTAGTGTGATGTCATGAAGTCATAGAATCAGAAGCAGGACTACTGACGAGGCATGTCAGGCACCTAAGGAGGTGAAAAAATTAAAACATATAAGAGATCGCCTTTAATAATATTTTTATATTACCTGTCTTATACTATGAGGTATAAAATAGTTCCTAAGCTGATGATTATTTTATGTTAAATCAGGTAAACTCCTAAATCAGGACCTAGGTCTAATATCCACTTCTGTCTTCTCTTTATCATCTCTACTAGACCGCCTCTGTCAGATCCGGGACCTAAGGCAGGAGTCCAGAGTGGTCACGGGACGGGGGACAGGTTGGCCTCCCACGACACCCCTCAGCACACCGCACCTCAAGGAGAACAGGGCCAGGGTCATGTGGCCAGGAAGAGTCTGCAGGTGGACGTGGGTAGCAGCAGGACTGGGAGGTCCCCCTCCGTGTCCCCTGACCGAGGCAGTGTCCCCACCTCCCCTTACTCTGTGCCACAAATTGCCCCCATGCCCAGCAGCAAACTGTGCCCCGTCTGCAAAACCACCGACCTGATAGGCACCGGGGATGACAAGCCGAGCTTCAACACCTGCACACAGTGCCGCTGCATGGTGTGCAACCAGTGTGGCTTCAATCCCAACCCTCACCTCACAGAGGTAGGCAGTGCTGCTTATCTGATGGACCATACCACTGTTTAATCATTATAAGGAAATGTTTATATTTTCCTCGGTTGTATGGTAGTTTACCTGATGACTGACCTGACACGTAAACATAGTAGAGATGGTGTGCATGTGAAGTCACCGCTGTCACTTACAAACACAGTCAGCATCTGTCGCGGTGCATTCACATGGAAAACAAAAACATCTAAAACACTGAGAAAATGGGGGAAAAAAAAGGCTTTTGTGCAATCGACTGCACAAACAGATTCAGGATGAATTCAGGCATACAGTATTATAGACTGCCAGAAGGCTGAAGAGAAAAGAAGGAATGAGGTGGCCATGTGACGTCCAGGGTTTCTGAATGAAGCATGCAATGAAATCTAAAAATGTTATAAACAAGACCACAGACATTCTTGTAATTGAGATCAGGCTGACAGAAACACGTCCAGGGGTCCTCAGGCCTTGTGGAGACAGGGTGATAAATTAAAGAACCTGAATAAATGAGTGGAGAAACATAACAAACTGTGGCTCTGTTATGCTATTGGGGGCATTTTGCTTACATGGTTAGGGTCCACTTATTCCCCTTGAAGGGAAGCGTCAAACAAAGTTGCTCTGAGTGATCACCTTCAACCTGTGATGTAACGTTTCCGTCTTGATAGGAGGGGCATCTTCCAGGATGACAATGCCACCACCCATAGGGTACGAGGGCTCACTGAATGTTTTGATGACTATGAATATGAATCAGATGATATGGCCTCAGCTGTCATCAGATCTCAACTCAGTTTCACACATACGGTAGATTTTGGACAGGCGTGTTCGACAGCGCTCTCCACCACAATCATCAAAACAGCAAATGAGGGAATAGCTTTTGGAAGAATGGTTTTCAATACTTCCAGGAGAGAGAGAGAGAGACTTGGAGAATCAATGCCAAGGAAGATTTAGGCTGTTCTGGGTGGTGGTGGCCCAATATCTTCTGAAGACACTTGTGTGTTGGCTTCTCATTTAATTTGTCAGCTGTCTGTGTAATAGTCATAATATGTATAATGGCTGTTTGGTACAGTGGAAGAATTGAATTGAATCATTTTAGGGGTGATGCCACTTGGTCTTTAGTAGCATTAATTCTTTTTGAGAGCGCTAAGGCCAATACTGGTGCTACCCTACCTAAAAACACCAGCTAGCAAGTATTAGCTAACATTACCTTCGACTGTTGTTGCACGTAACTGATAATTTATTAGACTTTCTTACCTCAGCTGCTCAGTCGGCCATCTCTTCTCAAAAGTTCCCTCAGTCACAGATTCTACCCAGCTTTGCAGCCACAGGGTGAGTTCATATCTGGCTGAAAATCAAACCATGTTATGTGCACAGCATTTCACTTGATTTTGCGCAATAAGAAATCAAAATCTCAACACAAGTCACTGGTGTCTAAATACCGTATTGACAGGAAAGAGGCAGAGGAGAAAATGGCAAAATAACACTGGGGCAGTGTGGGCAGGACATCAAGGCCATTGTAGCTGCAGGGCCTGTAATTTCTGAGGGGCCAAAGGCCAAACTGCGGGGACATTGCAGGCATGGCTGCAGGTCCTTCTCTGGTACAGATGGACCATAATTCTTCAGGAAATGGTTTTGTTTTCCTCCCAACTATATAACAGCTGCCATAGTGGGTGGTGGGGAGGGAGGTGGCATCATGTGAAAAAATGTGAAAAAATGCCATCAGTGTATACGTCATGTATGCTCACTCTTGACAAATTGTTTTAGCAGGAATACAAAGTCTCTTACAGCGAGTGTACGTTTTTGGTGATTCAGACGCTACATTTTGATTTAATTCGTCCTGTGGTAATTTATTCTCATTGACATTTGTGAGTAATGTCTGTGATGACTATTGTTATCGAGTTGGCTGTGAATGGCTCACAGGCTGAGTGAAACCGAGTGAGGATGTGAATTAGCTGAATGCTGGTTGAGAGCTGTTAACGGCCTACTTCTAGCCATTGTTTGCCTTGATTGATGAAGTGTTTAATGATCTGGTAGGCTCATGACCTTTCATTACCAAAGACCTGGGTTATCACACAATTCTTAGCTGAAGTGCTCAGTAACATATTGGTCACTTCCTGTTAACTGTAATGGATCACAGGCCTTTATCTTGAGCAAGTGCTGTGCTCTTCCATCGCTGATGTTGCAAAGAACATAACACTTGAACACAGCTACATCCAGCCTTCTTGACAGGCTCTAGTGAGCATCCAAATCACGCCCAGAGCCTCTCCCAAACAAAGCTTTTTATAACACCACTGAACACAGTACAACACATCACCCCGTCATTCATAATCGTTCATATGCATCTAAACAGTCATTTCTGTTAACAGGTAGCTGAGAAAGCCTATTGCCCTCATCCTAAAATAAATCACTCCCCTAATTTGAATTAGGCTATGCTTCGCTGTTACTGTGAGTCAAGTGTGGCTGTGTCATCTGTCACAAAGTTTCACATCAACTTCACTGAGTCATGTTGCAAATTGCAGCCAAGATGCACTGTCAGTTAAGCCGGCCTACAGGCTATCATAGAAACTATAGGCTGAATAAATGCTCGGATTAAGGCAGTAAAATGTTTGTTTTTTTAACGGTAGATATGTGCATGTAAATGTATTACTTGCATGAGTGCATATTTGTGTATGTGAGAGAAGGGAGATTCTGCAGAAGTTGGAAGGAGGAAGTCGTGGGAGACGGAAGGGATAGAAAGAAATGCGTGGAGCAAAGCGGAGACAGACAGTAAAGAATAGATAGTGGCAGCAAGTGAAGGAGAGCATGGCAGTAAAGAGAACTGCGGAGGTGGATGTTATGGGTATTTTTCAGCTCAGCCTTGGTGAGCTTGTCAGATGCTGACAGGGAGAGGGAAAGCGCTCAGCCTCTGGAGACCTGAAGATTTACCCCCCTAACCTACTTAGCATGGATTGGGCCTTTGCCTGGCTGCAAAAGATCTAACACAGCCTTATCGCTCATCAGTGGAATTTGTGATGGCCGCCTTGTTGCAGATCAAGGTGATGATAACGTTGAGATGGCAGGAATTCTGATTACAGTGATGGTGAGGACAGACCCAGAGGAAGGGATAGACATGCTAAAAAAGATAATTTTAAAGGGACAGTTCACCCCCAAATCTAAATTACACACTTTTTTCACTTACCTGTAGTGCCATTGATCCATCTAAATGGTTTTGTTGTGAGTTGAAGAGTTTTAGAGACATCAGAGTGTCCTGCCTTCTCTCCAATATAATGGAAGTAGATGACACTTCCTCAAAGCGCTAACCCATGTAGGACATGGGAACTAAACATTATTGGGGGGTCCTCCCCTGCTAAGCTGTAGTGTTAGCTAACGTAGTTAGTTTAGTTAGCTAGCCTCTTCAACATGAGAAGATGCATGCCTCCTTCTATGCTGTGATACAGTTGTGCAGGTGTCTTATGGCGAAAAGGAAATGTTTCAATAGTGAAACTTCTCACAACATGGTTTGTGAAGTATCTTGAGTAACTAGGTCATGATTTCTTGAAAGAGACATTGCTGTCGTATCTTCAAATTTACTTTTTTGGTGCTTTGAGCACTGCAAGCCAAGTCTCTATCTAATATCATTAGACAGAAAACTCCACAGCCAATATCTCCTTAACTCAGCAACTCACGCCAAAAGAGTCTCAATCAGAGGTCGCCACCACAATGCATGTGGGTGCCTGGTCGCCAACAGTGAGCATACAAGTAGCCCACAGGGCATCTTAAACCTAGATTGTCTCCTATTGTAGTAGTAGAGTATTTCCCACACATATACTATACTTGGGCGGGCCGTAGTGTATTTGGCGACCCATTTTAGCATTTTATACTTTTTTCATCCACCATCACAACACCATCCACCTAAAAGATTTTATAAAACAAGACCCCTCCATATTACTCTCTCCTTGAGGTTGCTCCCAGTCTCAGAAATGTTTTAAACCCCTGGTCTAGATGGATAAATAGCATTATAAGTAAGGGACAAATATGTATTTTTGATTTTGGGCTGAACAGCCCCATTAAGCAGGAGCAGATATCTTTATTATTGTGATTCTTGTTTGCACGTTCTGTTAAAATCAGCAACTCATTTATTGCAGTTCTGGGATTCTCTCTTGATAACAACACAAGTTCAGTTTGGGTTCATGTCCTGCTTTGTGAGAGATGAGTTTCTATTTACAAAGAGTTCACAGACACTGATTGAACTGTCCCAGATTACAGGGATAATATGAGCAAAATCTGTTATTGGAGAGGATTTCCCCTCAAATTACAGAGAGATGGCAGTGCTGATTAAAGTGTTGATTACCGAGGGCGATTCCATATTTGGATCTTTTAGATTATGCTTATTCACCACAAAGTCCCAAATGGTATCGCCAGCCTGGAATCAAAAGTATAAACTAGAGCAGTTTTCCTTTGCGAGAAGCCGCATTATCAGATAAATTTGCTCACAACGACAATCTCTGCTCGTGGAAGATTGTTTGAGGAACCATAGCAATTGTTGAAATACAAGTCAGAACTGTGTTAAACAACCTGGTGATGGGAACGCAATTTAGAGAGATGTAAACAGCGAGCAACAAATGGATGTTGTATGCCACAGACTGTTACAGGGCTGTCAGTCAAGCCGAGACGGCACAGTTTATTTAGAAACGTTGGCTGAGAACGTGCAAGCCATCATACACGTGAGCTTGTATGTAGGTGTGTGCATGTGATCATGCTATGACGTAGATAACAGGGGGGTAAAAAAAGTGATAATGAAGGTGTTGGTTGAAACGTGATGTAAGAGGGAATGAGAACACCAGACAGAGAAAGAGAAATGAGACAGTCATAGACGAACTCGTGGACGGTGACTAAACAACAGAGAACAGGAGCTAGTGAGAGATAGTGAAAGTACCACAGACAACACCTCCCCCTCCCGACAATGCTCTCCCACCATCATACAGGGGAACATCTGCTTTATAATTGGTCCAATTTCTATTTATAGATCCTACCCTCCTTCTGTCTGCAACGATGGCCTGGTCCTGAGAAGCCACAGCTGAAAAGAGAGAGAGAGAGAGAGAGAGAGAGAGAGAGAGAGAGAGAGAGAGAGAGAGAGAGAGAGAGAGAGAGCTGTGTGTTAGCAGGGGGAGACAGGCGGGGAGAGAAAAGCATCATCATAAATTAACCATAATATTCAGAGTGTTCATATCATGCAACGCTACAGCTCTAAGCGCCACACTGCAAAAATACAAAATACAGAAATGAATGAAAGAGATAATTCTGGGGCACTTTTGAAAATGAACCCTTTTCTGTATGCAGTTTGGTATGCATCTCCATGATGAAGGCATCACTCAGGAGATGGATTTCTTCTTCTTCTTTGTCTAAGTCATGAAACGATGACTTTTTAATGCATTTGTTTGAAGAGCACCTTGGAAGTGTCTTTGTCTCTTTTAACCAACAATCCCACAAGCTGAGGAATAGTTTTAACAATGCCCTCACAAGAGACTCTGCAGAGGCACTCTATTAATCTCCTTGACCCCCATCGAAATATTTCAGGTAGGTGGCCTCAGTTGACACTTGTACTAGATAAGTTCAGCAAACTATCCAAAAAATTTGCCATCTATTGATAAAAATACATTGGCCAACCCACTCACAAGTACGCTCAGTAATGAGTATCGTACTTGTATCTGATATTTTACATTCAGTACCACCCCAAAATCTCCAGTGGCCCCCTTCTGGCCCCCTTCTAAAAAATTTGTGGTGGCACCCCTGGCTTTACAGGCCATTTTGGCATCTTTTTACTCTTTGCTTTGGTTTGATTACTCAAAACTTTAACGTTTTGTTCAGTCCCCCCATTTACAACCTAACATACAACCTTAGATAAACCTACTGTCCTCTACCTGCCCAGCAACAAACAGCAGACAGACTAGTTGGTGAACATATTGGATCATTGCTAATGGAACAAATATTTAATTCATGGGTTGATGGAGACCAAAACAGACTAAAAGCAGAGTAAATATTCTGCTTACATTTGTATGGTGCAGTTCGTGATTTGACCTAATCCTAACACAATAATAAAGACTACACCTGTAGTCATGTCATCTGTTTGATATGTTGTTGCAGAGGTGGTTGGACTGGGGGTGTATTTTCAGCCACTACTAAATGACTGTAGAAATATAGGAATACTACCAGCCGCTCGTTCTTCCTCAACTACACATTGCTACTTGACACTTTGATCATGAAGGTGACACTACTCTACAGCGTAAGTAGGCTACAATATAGTATAGCATTGGGAATTTATAGAATATTGTGTAGAATATTGTAGCTCCAGGACAAAACTGACAGAAGGGTGGGACTGAGAGACAAATACACACTTGCAAATCTGTCTGCTACTTCAGCACCACAGACAGCAGCATGAATTCATCAATAAACAGCACAGTTAGAGTGCTGATGTTTCAGAGCCATGATCGGGGGCCATAAATTCTAACGTGCACAGACCTCAGTCAGATAAAGGATCAATGAGTCAGACAGACTAGGCTAATAGATTCAACTTAACAACCCCTCTGCCCCTGCATTCTCTGTGCTACAAGGGAAGCAAATTCATTTTGGTCATTTTGCTAACAAGTGAAAGGCATCCCCCCTCATCCTGTCTACTGGTCGGGTGGCCGGAAACACAATTCCAAACTAATGTTATTGTTGCTCTGTGTCTGCTGGACGTGTTAATAAGCAACCAACACTTTAGCCACAACAACTTCAGGTGATATGATATCAGTGTTCTGTTTACCGCTTGTTCTACTTTCCCCAAGTTTTTCTTTTTCACGTTTAGTCATCACTGGTTTAAGGTGTCCTTTACGGGTAAATTTAGAACTTTGAGTGTAGTCCATAAATAGTTTTCCACCAGCACTCTCTGTGTAAAAGAGGGTTTTTAGCTCTGACTAGCAGATAGTATGAGTCACTGCGTTGGTCAGTCGCCTGCACATGTACAGAGATAAGATACCTTGCAGAGTCTCAGTTCGAGACAGGGCTGCTGTGGCTGACTTGAACTTTGATGTTGCCCAGCTTCTAATCACAAGGCCCAAAATTGATTTTCTCAAGCTGCTGCAGTATCACCAGCATGGAAGAACAAGCTGTCCACAGTGTCATAATTAAACATTATGTCATTTATTTCAAAGTTTATTTGAAGGCAACTTTGCAGGAGGTGAGTGTCTCAGGTACAGTATTGATCTTAGTTTGAACTTTAACTTGTGATTACTTTGAGAATCTTCAAGTTTACTGCTTGCCTCAAACTGATGGCTCCTCGAGTTGTCATATAACATGCACATGTTTATGTAAGTGACCACATTTTCATAATTCAACATCATCTATGGTCTGACTTCTCTTAGAATGAGTATACAAATAATAGCTCAGTGAAAAATAAATACAAATGAATATGAACTAAGATGAAGTGGTCATATCATTGAAAGGATAAGTCCATTATACCTCAAGGGAGCCAGAGCCGTCCTAATCCGCTCAAATTAATTCAAATATTTAGCATCAGACATCTCTAATCCCCCTCTAACTTTGCATCATGTGGCACAAGAGATTCAGTGGCATTCAGATTTGGCAAAATGTAAGACAATAAGGTTTTGTTTTGTGGATCTCTCAGCTGTGTTGGCTTGAGCTTCCCTTGAATTGAAGTTAAATGTTAGGATAACATGGGTGGCCATGGGGATGTATGTGAAATGGATTGTTGAGAGAGAAGTTGTGGCGTCTGTCTTGGTAAAGAAATGAATGAGTGACTAAATATAGTCTGAATGGACGTTTAATAATTTGGTTTGCTTGTCATCAAAGGTTTTGCAGGAAAATTAGCTGCTTAATAATTTGTGAGAACAAAGAGAAGCATAATTTCACCCTTGTTTTCCCTCCGACCAGAAACTGGTATTCAGCCTGTCTGTGTGTCGTCTGCTGAGTTAGCAACTTAGGCTTTAGAATGAATTAAAGGTACAGTATATATTCAAGTTATTATTAGATCATTATTATCTAGATAAAACACAGGTATGTTAGAGTTTAGATCAGGTGTCCTCATCTCATTGTTGAAAACATTCACATTGTGTCAGCACCTGAACAGTCTCACAAGACTAATAATCATTTGGAGATTAAAGGAGACATATTCTGCTCATTTTAAGTTTCATACTTTTTTTTGGGTTACTACCAGAGTAGATTTACATGCTTTAATGCTCCAAAAACACTGTATTCCCCCTCTGTCTGAAACGTTTGTTTTAGCTCCTTAAGGCCCCTCCTCCTGAATACCCAGTCTGCTATGATTGGTCAGCTCACACATGTCTGAGCCAGCACCGCTAACAACGACAGAGCAGCTGTGCTAAATCAATTCATACAGGCCAAACTTACGGCTAGGAATTCAATTAAGCAAATGTGTGACATGACATCATAGTGTGATGTCACAAATAAATTAAATGTATATGTTGTTTTGTCATTTTTTTTTAAAACAAATCAAAGACAGGAAACTTCTCACTGAACACATACTGTATGTTATTAAACTGTCATATAGAAAATATCAAAGTGTTTTTGTGACAGAGTTTCAGATAGTGCACATGGCTGTTGGGACAGACTGGAGCTTTAACTGGACAAACAGTGTGAACTGGGTCAAGAATCCAGCTGAGACACTACATGCTGAATTTTGCATATACCAAAATATTTTGCAATGAGAACTGCCAGACACTAAATCTGGGACACTGAGTTTAATTATTACACCATAACTCACTACATTTATAGTCCCAAATCACTTCAGTCAGCCAGGCTGTGCTCTCCAGCAAGGAATAAAAGGAATCATCACATCTTGTCAGTCTGTTTAAATTCAGGTGGGTATACAGTTTCTTTAGTCCATTGTCCTAACTTTGCTTCTGTAATATAAAGTCAAGATAAATGCTTTTTAAAGGTCAGTGTCTGCCACATGGTGACAGTACGGTGATTTGTTTTGGACGCAACTCGTAAGTTAACCAAACTGTATCTGGAGCACATTATTTATGTATCAGCACAGCAGCATCACTAATACTATTACTGGTTATAGGTGCTAATATTTTCCTTTGAAAGGATTATCAAAGGTTTACACCAGTGACTTTTAGTATTTTAATTACATGTAAATTCTCAGTTTGTTTATCATGTTGAGTCAATGTGAATAAATTAAACAACTTGGTCTAATTACATATAAAGTACAAATACATTTCCACATGAACACATGGGTTTCTCTAGTGTTTATTTTTCACATGTTATACATGAGGTTAATGCCTTCCAAATAGATTATTCTGTCTAAATCAATAAATAAATCACACATCTAGTTATTCGATTTACTCACACTGACTCAACATGATAGAACAACTAAATCAACCCTTTACATTGAAGTTATGGAATAGAATTAGATGGACAATTTACATGTAATTAAAATACTTTATTTTCTACTTTTGACTGAACCAAAAATTCCTTCTGGACAGGCTAGTCTCTTCTGATTGAGGTGGTTACATCAGGCATTCTAATTTTCTTGAATTTTACTTTTTCACGTCTTGACATTGCACTTTTTACCAGCATCAATCAGAGTTCCCTTCACCATCTCCAACTAGTACAGAACACTGCTGCACACATTTTTAACAGGCATCAAAAATATGAGCACATTACTGCTGTCCAAGCAAGCTTAGGTTGGCTACCTGTTTTATTTCGTATTGATTTTATAATTTTACTCCTCACTTTTAAAGCTTTAGATGGCCTCACCCCAAATTATATTAAAGATTTATTGACCCCTTGGGTGCTTGGGTGTTCCCTAAGATCGGTAGATGCAGCTCTGCTGCTTGTTCTCAAATCCTGGCTTGTGACTAAAGGTGTCTGGGCCTTTGCAGTCAGAGACCCCAGACTGTGGAACCCCTGAAACCAGGCAGGCTACATCATTAGCATCTTCTCTTTAAACCATCTTTTATAAGAGGGCATTTATGAATTCTTTAAATAAGTTACTGGGTTTTATCATTTTACTCTTACTCAACTGTATTATATCCCACAATGTTTTATAATCCTTTTGTTGTATTTTTAGGTGTTGTTTGTTTTTCTTTTTTTTCCTTTTTTGTGAGGCACTTCGTAACTACGTTTAAAAAAAGTGCTATATAAAACAAAGTTTAATATTATTATTATGATTCTACTTGGGCTATTATTCTGATTATTAGCGGAATACTTTTAGGCTTCCTTCAATCTTAATTATTATATTAGTCTGTTATTCAACAATAGCTACATTAGAGTAGAATATAGCAATCTATTATCTGTAAACAGTAATCTGTCTCTAGTACAAAACAACACAATATTCAGTACAAAAACAGTAGCAGCATACTGTATCTTATTGTATTGATCTTCATGTTACTGTATGGGTGTTCATTACGTTGTATCCATCTCCTGTATTATATATCAAGATATAATGCTATCCACCATCCTGCACTAATTTGCAGTAACATTATGGCTCCCTGCTGAGCCTCACACTGCACCAGCACACCTGATGAGAGATACTGAATAATGAAGCATGAATAGATATTTAACAGTGATTTTACCACAACCACTGATAATCTCTACTTTTCCAGGAGTAAAACTGTTTTATTGGGATTTCACTTGTGTAGATGTTTGTAATACTGAGTGTTAGTTGAGCAGGGGCAGAGAGAGACAAATTGACAGAGAGAGGTAGAGAGAGGGGGAGAGAAAGAAAGAGAGCGAGAGAGAAGTGTCGGGAGGAATTTCAATTTCTTTTGGCACAATTTGCAGGGAATTGATAAACCGCTGCATTCCGGGCATCCTGATCCCCAAACTGCAGTGCTCAGCTGCTGTACGTACTGCATGGTGATACCGCATTGTGATCTCTGAGACGGAGCTTCTCTCTTTGTCTGCAGTCTTGTTTGGTTGAAGTTTGATTCTGTCTCCGAGCGTGTTCCTTACACAGCTTTCCTGGGAAATGATGGAGTGCATGATGTCTCATGCCTGTGAACAAATGCAAACTGGATAAGAAAAAGTGGGAAACTTTGTGAACTCGTGTTACATCTTCTAACATGTGAGTGTGTGTGTGTGTGTGTGTGTGTGCGTGTGTGTGTGTGTGTGTGTGTGTGTGAGTGTGTGAAGCAAAAATCCCTTCTGCCTTTCCCCTCAGCAGTCTTATTTTTTCTTCTACTTCTCACACTTGTAGGATTATTCTGTTCAGGCCTGTGCGGAGAAAAATACCCAAATCTGTTACTTAAAGCCACAATTTGGGATCCACATCTAAACAAATGTTTTGTCCGTAAAATCAACACACTGGATTGCTATCAGTGTAATTTGTTAAGGGTCGTTTATTGTAAAATATGGATGGGAATCACAAATTAACTCACAATGCGATTCATAACACATTGCCCACGGTACAGTGGCATCATGATAACAGGACTCTGTGTTCATCCATACATTGCAAGACAGATATCTGTCAAGCTGAAGGAAACAAAATCCCCCTAAAAAGGGAAAAAGTGCAGGAATTATGTATTCATTTGCTGCATTGTGGTGTCAGGCTCACAAAATTTGACACTACCTGAGATGAAAAAGTGGACAGAGATTTAGCTTAGTGCCTCTTTATCACCCACACTAACTGGAACTTATAGCCATTATTGCAGTGTAAAATACCCTTACCTGGCAAAAGAATTGCCAGAAAGCAGAACAGCTCTGGAGTTAAAGGACGGATACAGGTTTACACAACAAGGTGTAGTGTAGAGTAGTGACTCTGGTAAGTCAAATTCTCAGGGGAACCTGTTTAGATTTATTTGATAAAAATATTGAGTATGTGTAATATTGTTAATTGTACAAGAAGAAGTGATACAATATTTTCTCCCACCTCTGTTGTAAAAGATGAAAGTGATTTGCGACTATACCTGAATAGATTATATTATTTTGATCCTTTAACATAAATACCCCCCCCCCCAAAAAAAAGAAAAAAACAAAATGCTGATTTTCTATCAAGAAATCAAATTCTGTAAATATCCATAAAATGCGTGTGGTCATAAACTGATTGGGACCTTCAAGTAGAAGTAGCAATGTGAGAGTGAAATAAATATTTTGCTACAGCCATCGGATAAATATGAGCATAAAATCATTTCACTGTGAAAGGCAGTGGAATAGAAGACTTGATATACTGGATTTACTTTCAAGTCTGAGTATTAGATATCACCATCAATTGTATAATGTCTAGTCGATCTTATTATCACCGTGTTGGTGTTCCCAAAACATCATAATGTTGGGGCATTACACAACATCTATACGGATAGAAAAAATGGCAGCTCAAAGCTGGGTCTCTGGGCAGAGTTTTCACCTACATGTAGGTGTGGAAACCTGGAGGACTGTGGGGGGCCGAGATCAATTCAGAGTTCAGTTTTCACTTATCATTTTCCATTTCTTTACTGTCATCCTTTTACCGTTATCTGTCACTGTTAGGTTTGAGCAATAGAAATATTTGTTCAGGTTCAGGAAAACATAGTTTGGGTTAAAATGTTCCCTTTATAATGTTCCCGGAACAACACCAATATGTTTAGCTGTTGGAACTCGAGGTTATTCTACTGTTGGACCCATGTAGGCCAATACTAGTGTTGCAACAATTGGTTGATTATTCCATTGGTTGATCTTCAAAAGATTTTAATCATTTACTGAGCAAAAATGCCACACAGTAGCTTGTCCGAACCTCTGAAATGTTAGGAATTGCTGATTTTCTTTGATTTAGCCATCTGAATATCTTCAGGTTTGGAAATGTTAGTTGAACAAAGAAGAAATCTGAAGATGTCAGGTTAGGCTTTAGACAATCAACAAGTTATTAAAATATTCCTGAAAATGTAACCTATAGTTAAAAATAACCATTAGTTAGAGCTAGATGATTTGATTAATTATATCAGATCTTACCAAAACTGAGCATAAAATTCAAAATATAAATATGTGTGTATGCGTTTTGCCAAGGATGCTTTGCTCTCATTATTTGATCCATATCCAAGTCTCAGTGGGCCTTCACTGCTAAAAGGTTCTATTTCTGGCAGCACGTTGTTGTTCTTCATGAAACCACGGTGCTCGAGCATCCTGTTGGCAGACGCTGAGTTCTCGCAGAACCGTGGGCTCCGGTCCCGGCTTATGACCTTTGACGTGCATCACAGCATTGACACACACACACACACACACACACACACATACACACATCTCTACAAGCAAAGCAGGAATTGTATCCATGGTATGAAAGAATCTCTTAGATGGAAGAGGAAGAGAGTCATCAAAAAATGTGTACTTTAGATGAAGATGGAGATGGAGGAAGAGCGTTAGAGGGAGTGATGTGCTGTGAGAGATGCAGATAAGAAGGAGAAATAAAGACGGGTGAAGGAGAACAAGATGGAGGGTTGCACCAGAGAAGTGATAGAGATGGAGGGCAGGAGACAGAGTGTGCAGTGCGCTTGTTTTTTGCTGATACAGATCAGATTTCATAAAGATCCACATGATTGCCTCATAACAAGGGGGACGCAGAGAGGAATGAGAAGGAGAGATGAGGCGGAGGCAAGCAGAGACACGATGAAATTGATAAATAGCTGCTCGCCCTCCCCGCAGCTGCTTTCTTTGTTTTTACGGTTTGTTTTCTCCCAATGGGCTTAATATGATTATCCTAACTGTAATTTGAAAAGAAAAAAAAAACCCAAGGACAATAATAATAATGACAGAAAGAGCGGTTCACGCTGGTTGGATGAGGAGTGCTGTGCTGAATGGTGTTCAGTTGCGCCAGCGTTGGATCGGTCCACATTACTCTGACTGTCCCCTGGGTTCACCTTTGCTCACGGCGTCTCAGTTTCTCTGATTGACAAAGAAAACCGCGGACACATCATTGCTTATACTTAGAGCTGGCAGAGGACCAGGCACAGGGCTAAGATGCTGCTGAGCCTGTGACTTACTCTGTGAATAGTGACTTATGGAATGAATGACTGACTGACTGAATGACAGACTTAGAGATCCTGTAAGGCAGTTGGAGTGGAAGCCGTGAACAGAGTGGAGGTCTGGGTCATTGCAAAAAAAAAAAAAAATCATGAAAGAGAATTATATCTCCGTTTGCCACGTTTATGCAAAAATGGACCCAAACACAAGACACACAGAGGCAGGCAGGTAACAAAAAACAAAAAGCAGGCTTTAATGCTGAAAACTTATGTCCAAAATCCAACTGAGAAAAGGGCAGGCAACAAAACTGGCAACAGAAGGCAGACAAAGGAAAATGCCAAAGTAATACAAAAACTCAGAACAAAACAGATAACCACGAGGAATAAATCAGGAACACAGGGAACGCACAAGGACCAGTGAACAGGCACAGGAGCAAAGGAGACACTTTGACGAAAACAGACGAACCAACAAAGAGGGAGGGAACGACAGAGGCTTAGATACAAACTGAACTAACGAGGGGATGAGGTGCAGGTGGAGAGACACACGGCTCTAACGAGGCTGGTGTGAGACAGGTGCGGGGGATGATCAGACTGAGGAGCACAGGAACACAGGCGAGCAGGAAGTAGACAGTGACAACAAAACTCAAGAGGATATAACTACAAACTAAAACAGGAAATCAACAAACCAAAAATGAATAAATAAATAAAATGTATACTGACCACACCCAGCACCACCACATTGTTGTTACGACGTCCATGGTACATGTGTACAAACTTTACTAGAGCCCAATGCAGCTTATATAAGATGAGGCTCTAAGTTTCCCTGTCACTAGATGACCATGACGATGCATTGTTCTAGAAACGAATATATCTATAAAATAAAAAGATATTTACATATATTTTAAATCCGTGGTTACGCGTATACTCATACAGAACTGGAATTACATCCAGGCAGTAACTTCTACAGATGTGAACAAACTATCACAAACTGGCCGGCCTGGTTGCCAGAAAAATGGCATAATTTCACAGCTGTTCTTTTTGTAATGATTGTGTATGGGGAAAAGTCTTTTTGGACCAGCAGAGTGTTTTGTTTTCCTGCAATAACGAGCCCAAATCACCTCACAGCCCAGCTCTGTTGACAGGGGCTTGCCCTTAACACGTCTTTATGGATCCTTTATGGATCCAACTGCTTTTCTTGCCATGACCCTCCCTACTATTATTCATATACATTAGAATCTTACCCTTTTCCCCGACCAGTCTCACTCCTAATGCTTAAACCTAATCAGAGTGTAGAGTAGAGAGTAGAGAGTCACAACAGCAGATGTTCACAATGCTGAACGTGACTCACAGAGACTTCAGATAGTTCCAGGAAGGTCTAAGCGGGCAATTAAAATGCATGAATACAGAGAGACAGTAGTACGGTGTTTGGCAGTTCGTAGTAAATACATGATTTATGGACTGATTGATTTACAGTACTGGGCTGCTGGTATTTGCACTTCTGGGAACTATTGAGAGGCTCTACGATCTTCCATCGCTTCAAAAACATGGTCCATTAGAGTAAACAGAGATGATGCGACTCTCTACTCAAGGGCCCTGAACCTAACCAACCCAACCAATAATGGTATCCAACCAGAGTATGGCAGGTCATGCCAAGAAAAAAACAGTGGTATCTGTGAAAACATATTCAAGGCAAGCAACTGTAAACGGTGTTGGGCTGTGAGGTGATTTCTGCTCTGTGGCTACACTTTTTATTGCAGACTCACTAAATGCTAATTTGTCTGAAAAAGACTTATTCCCCATATTCCCCACAGTTGTTACAAAAAGAACAGCTGTGACATCATGAAGACATTTTTCTGAGTGTCACAAACACCCTGAATCCTCTCTTTGTATTATCAGAGCTTGATGCATTCATTAGAATTCAACTGGAAAAGTCTCGAAGAGCTGCATCATTTTATGTCCTTATGTGAGCCTGTGGGAGATCTCTAAGTCTCCCCCTGATTGGTCGATTGTTTTTTCTCCAACCAAGGGATGCAGTTGTCAGTGAGCACAACACCAGGGGTGCTTTTCATTGCGCTTAATGTGTCTGCTTGTTCCCTCACTCGTAATGAAAATCACCTAATACCTGTTTGAAATGCTCTACAGATCTACAACAGAGCTAGCTTGATTATACCAGTGTAGTCTGATGTGTGCTCTGTTGCGCCTGTAGCCAAACTTAATAGTAATGTCAGGGCATACCGAACATGCAAAGTGCATTGCGATATCACTTCATCTACCGCTGGAGAGCAGAGAAATTAGCCTGGTTCCAGACCTCTGAATCATTGCCCACATCTCGATTTTTTCTCAGAATGATAATAAATGAATAATAAAGTGGAACAAAATGGCAGTTCAGTCTATTTATCAGGCTTTGGCAAAAATTAGATGTTATCAGCTGGGGTTGAGTTAGTGCTTTAGGAGAGCTTCTTGTTAAAGTAAAAGTCAAAGCACAGCAGTGAGTCAGCGCTTTGCAATATGTGGAGGAATACTACACTTTAGGTTCAGTGACTCATACTACTGTAGCTAAAGTGTAAGGTGACAACTAGCCCGCTAGCTTGTAGAAAATGTGCAACACTGCATTTAACAGGTGATATATGGAATAATGCTTGGCAATAAATAAAATGTTGAAAGAAGTATGTGAACAATTACAATTACATTTTTTTTTTTTGGGGGGGGGCTTAAAGAGATGTGAGCTCAAGCAGCATTTTCAGACAGATGTGCCTGTTTTTTGAGCATTAAAGCATGTAAATCTATTCTAGTAGTAACTCAATTTTAACATGTAAATGAGCATCATATGTCTATGAAAATAAACACATTATGGACATTATTTTGTAGTAACTCAGACATTTTGTGTGTGTGTGTGTGTGTGTGTGTGTGTGTGTGTGTTGTTTGTTTGTTTGTTTTTGATATCTGAATCAATCTTGCATGGCCACAGGCTTGCAGAGACATTTGACTGCACACAGCAGAAGTGAAGAGACCCTTCTGTATTTTCCGGTCTTTGGCAGCTCTCACAGTCCTAAAAATTCTCAGCTGACAGTCGTACCACAGTCTTCCTGACTCCATCTTTTACAGGCTCAAAGGGAATTTTTACCCTTTCCTTTAGTTTAGGTGTAAAGGACAAAGCTCACGGCAAGGCCTCCCACCTCACTCTCTGTGCCCCGGACCTCCAACCCTCACACAACCTTTCCCTGACTGCATTTATAATGCATTAAGGCATTATGTAATGACCACGAATCCAAGACAGCTACAATAGTGTGGCAGCTGTCAAAGCACCAGGATGCCAATTACCACGTATGGCCATGTGCCATTACTAGGCCCTCTTTCTGACTTTCACCTTCTTATGTGCCTGTATGGAGCAGGAAGAGAACAAGAAAACAAGATGGGAGAAGCCAAGACATAAAGGAAATGACAACAGCAGGAGAAATGAGAGGAGAATGGCTGGAGGATTTTAATGAGAAACGGAACATGTTGTTTAATGAGAGGGAAAGAAGAAGGGAAGAGACCCAGAAAAGAAGCGAGGGAAGAAACAAAAACCGGGGCAGCCATGATTTATTGAAGACGTCCAGAGTTCAGCCCGTCTGTCACACTTATTTCCCACACATTTGTTTATGGGTAAATTATGTTTTCCAATAAATGCTCATGCGGAGGCACAGTGAAGCTTAAATCCTTCCTCAATGAGATACTTTACATCATTCACAGTTATTCTTTCATTCAGTCATTTTCCATACACAATTTTTTCCCTATTCAGAGCAGGCTGGAGGCTATCCCAGCATGCATTGGATCAGAAGGGAAGGGAAAGCAGCCAGTCCGTCACACAAGCATACCAACACGCTCATGTTCACATTCACACCCATTGGCAATTCAGAGTTTTGTAGTTCTTGTTACTTGCATCTCTTTGGACAGTGGAAAGAGCGTGGGGCATCCAGGGGGAATGAAGGGCGAAGACACAAACATCTCATCTCATCTCCTCTTATCTCATCTTATGCTATCCAATCCATGCACAACAGCCCTGTCAGTTAGATAAAGTAACAAAATCTGACTGTCAGCACCTTCTAAACTGACTCATTGACACGTTCATTTTTGTTTGTTTAATCCATAAAAAAAACAAAGTATAAAAACAAGTTGTGGTTTTATGGGGAGGTATGTGCTGGGCTATCTTGGCTGGTTGCAGTCACTTCGTCACTACGAGTGGAGATGTACAGACATGAGAATGATATCAATCTCAAGCATATATTTCCAAATATGTCAAACTATTTCTTTAATTTGCAGTAATTTCCACAGTTGAAGAATAGATGCCTTGGCTTGTTGTCATTGTTTTGTTTTTTTTTCTATCTTTTCTGTCACAGGTTCAGGAGTGGCTATGTCTGAACTGTCAGATGCAGAGAGCGCTGGGGATGGACATGACCACACCACGCTCCAAGAGTCAGCAACAGATACACTCTCCTTCTCATGCAGCCAAACCAGAGCTTAAACTTGATCCTGCGACTCAGCCTACACCACAGACACAGACCCCTCCTCAGACGCAGCCTCCAGCACAGGCCCATCCGGTGCAGGCCCATCCGGCACAGGCCCATCCGCCACAAGCCCATCCGGCACAGGCTCATCCGCCGCAGGCCCATCCAGCACCTGGCCCTATCAAACAGACTGGTCCAGCTGGCCCAGGTCAGCAACATATAAAGCCCCCTCCAGGGGCAGTCCCTCTCCCTGGAATGGCCAAAGCGCCATCCCAGCCTGATCTGTCCCGCAACTCTCCCGCCCACCAACCCCACCACCCCCGCCAGGACCAGACTCGCAGTGCTGGGAGCTCCCCTTCACGACAGCCTCCTCCTCCTGAGCAGACTTTTGGAAAGTTATTTGGGTTTGGTGCTTCTCTTCTCAACCAAGCCAGTACTCTCATATCTGAGACTACTCAGCCCCAACAACAGCCCCCAAAACCGGCCCCCAAACCAGGAGGACCTCCTGGTCCAGGGCCTGGGGCAGGTAAACCCTCAGGACCTCAGCCTGCGCAACAAGGGCCTCGAGCCCCTGCTCCGCAGCAACAACAACACGCTCCCCCGGACTCCTCTAAACCCAAAGCTTGTTGTCCTCTCTGCAAGACAAACCTCAACATCGGGAACACAGCAGAACAACCCAACTACAACACCTGCACACAGTGCCACCAGCAGGTGTGCAACATGTGTGGATTCAATCCCACTCCACACCTAGTTGAGGTAAGATTCTGATTTGATCTGTTCGACTGTAACAGAGTGTCATCTGCTCTGCTTCCAGACCATGTATTTGTTAAATGAAATGATTTATTGACGTGTTTCTGTGAAAAATGCTGTGTCACTGTGCAGTTGAATGGGTTCTGTTGTTATCCATTTGTGGCTGTCTGGTCTTGGAGTAAAAAGCTGCATTTTGCAGGATACCGCTGGGCATGAATCAAGTATTTGGCTTTACGTGTTGTCAAAAGGCAACAATTGCTTCTGTTTGCTTCGTCTCTGAGGTTCTTCATGATCACCTTGGTGTGTGTCTCTGCTGATTCTATTGTTTCTTAGTATTTCTAAGGAATGGTCCATTATTGTTTGCTCTAAATTCTTTAACAATGAGGGATCACCAAATGACTTCAGAATATTTATTGCAGAGGAAATGTACTAAAAGAACATTTCTGCACAAGAATATGGTCAATATTTAGATGTGTAGGCTTTATGTAAGCCTCTATTCTTCTCTCCTCTCCCTGCCTGTGTGTCTTAAGCAGCACCTGCTCTGCTCTGCTCTGCTCTGTCAGGGCCTTTCATGTAGTTAGCACAGTGAAGTCCAGGGTGTGACTCACCTCATCAGTGTGCACTCTGCCCTGAAGCTGCACAGAAATATATGAACAATCTACAGGAAACGGAGCCTTATCAAATTCAATTTAATGGATAATCTTCTTATTGATTAGTCACATCCAGGGGTCAGCTGAGGCTGTATTCCTCTCTTAAGTGCCCCCTTGTCCTCCGTCATATAGTCGGTGAGACTTGCAGTCTTCCAGAGCCAGGCAATAACAGAGTTTAATTATGCAAATCAAGTCCAATTGAATGATAGCAGTAATAACAGGCTTTCTGCAGAGCGCTGGCTTTTTATGGGCGAGCCTTGTCTTCCCAGGCATCTGGCTGTCACAGGCACTAGCACAGGCCATTCATAGATCTCTATGGAAACAGAGAGATAATTTGTTTGTCAGGCGTCCCTTTCATGCTTGGCTGCTAAGATGCTGAGAGTCTACAAAAACTTTTAGACTGCTGTTTCTCTGTTTTCATGAGAGACTCTGTCATTTAGGTGAGTTTCTCCTCCGCTGGCTACAGTCAGTGCCTCAATCCAGCTCAAGGTGCATTCTTTCCAAACCTGTGAACACGTTTTGTTGTCAATCCACGCAAGCTGGCAGGCTTGCTCGCTCCAGAGCGGGTGAGAACCATTCGGACATGGTGTGAGGCTTTGTACTTGAATTTCGGTTTCTCAGCTTCATTTCCACAGCCTGTTTGGCACGCTCTTCCTCTTCATCCTCACCTAATCGCTCCAAACCTTTTTGTTTCTCTGTTTCAGCTTCTCTGTCTTTTCCTGAATGTTGCAGGCAGAATTGTAATCACTGCTCTCTGTGCTCATGAGGGTGTGGTTAGAAAGCCTGTGGCTGCATCATTCTCTCATGTGGCCTGGTTCGACTAAGGGTTTGATTTGATTGAGCATATCAATATCTATGCTGAGCGGCTGAACAGCTGGGTAATGGCAACTGTTTACCACTTAGATTTAATATATTAAAGGATACGGCTTGCTAGATTTCTACATTTTTATTATTATCAAGAAATCCCATTAAAGACCAAAACAAACAATATGTGATTCCATCTCTTAGTACCTCTTGACTTTTCTGCCACCTGATACTCCTAGCCAGAAGCCCAGTTATTGTTATTAAAAATGTTATTCCATCTATACGACAATATTTGAACATAAGGTAAAGGTTACCTGACATCCATTATTAGTGAGAAAAGAAATATGTCCAGCACTTTTAGAAACCTTAGCTGTTGATGTATTCTCTTCTAGCTGGCTAACATTTGCTAGGTCAACAAAATAAAAATCACATGCTATGTGTGACAAAGAAAAAACACATTTAAAATATGAAATCTATAATTCTTTGGTCTGAATAATCCAAGGTTCCGGTTCAGACAAACTCTAGGGCCACTGGCTCCATGGGTAACTCAGCCATGAAGTAATTAGCTAATGGTAGCTTGCTGCAGCCAAAGACAGCTAGCAAAGAGCAGCAATTGTTGGTTACTTTGGTCATATGCTGCCCGGAATCTTTTAAGAGTCACCTTCAAATTCTGGCCATAGTTAACAAATTCCACCTTTAAATCACACTTGCGTACTTGGGTGATTTTTGACCCGAAAAAGTGTAAACGTGATGCAGCAATACAGAAAGTAGGAAAGCTGAAATGAAAATGGTGATATGTGGTCATCAGAACAAGATATTTGATAAATACTTGGACTAATAAATCATAACTTGATTTGATTTCAGAAGAGACAGCAGAGAAACACTCATGTCATTTTTGATCCATGTTGTGCACTAGAAGGAGTTTGCATCCCTCATGCGTCAAAGGGATAAGACAGCTTGGCTTTGCAGTTTTTTCTCCAGTGTAACTCAGACAGAAGTAAATTATGTTGTTGTTGGGGACTGGTTCCTGTTGTTTCAGGACAGTGGTTCTGAAACATTCTCTGCACAGAGCCACTGCAGGGGGAAGAGAAGACCAGGGCAAAATATGGAGTTAAACAAAGTTGAATGATTGTGAGCAAGCAAGAGTTTGCTGATGCTATTGTGCTGACCTTTATTTCACTAAAATTCAATTTGGATCCTTTTTTATAGGTTGCCCCCCCTATGATTGTTAATGATTGATTCAAATTGTGGGGAGGGGATGTGAATTTTTTTCAGCCTCTGAAGGGGGTGTTGGTTGAAAGGTTTGAGAAGTATTGACAGCGACAGGATGATGATGTGGGATCGACTGACAATAAGCTACACTGGCCAAGATCATGGTAAATAAGGGACATGTCGCATTGCGTGGCTTATTTATGTCTATTTAATAGTTTTGGAAAGCAATACACATGTGCAGCACAGAGGGATAAGCTATATCAGGCTTGTGCTACACAAACAAACTCCATTATCATAGTAGAATTGGTTTCCGTATTTTGTTGGTATTAAAACAAAAAAAGAACCGCACCAGACGTCTCAGTCAGAGTCAAAGGCTCAGCTATGTTTTGTTTTTTGTTTTTGTTTTGAAAAAAAAAAAAACAGCAAATTAGTTGGTCTTCACTTGTTTGCCTTCATCTACACAAATTCTGTATTTCCGGCAGCAGGAAGAAACAATTTACAGTAAACAAAGTCGTCCTACTCTCTTGACGGCTGAGGAAATGCTTCCACTAATAAAATGTGACCTCACAAATGGAGAGAAAATGCAACTGAGCTGCTGATTATGTGCCAAAGTAATTACAGCAGCAACAAAAAAAGCAACGATTGCTTAAAGTGGCTATAAACGGTATTCACCTTGGACAGGTTTGACTTTTTTACCACACTAATTCACAGGATCAAGGTTATTCAACAAAAGAAAACAGTGAAAAATATGGAGTATTGAGTCTTCGCTATGTCATACCCAGTGTATCACTTGTAACAGTTGTCCCATAATGAAATTTTACTGTACTTGTAAAAAATGATCTGTAGCTCGTGAAAATGAAGGAAAATGCGCGAAAATATTCATGAAAATACATTTTCCGTCACCCCATGAGACAATGCATAATTCATTCAGAACAAATTAGGCTGAGGCTTTAGCATATAAAAAAATAGTTGCCCCCTTTTTAATGTGTGATGAGACGATGAGAGCTAGCGTCTGCGCGAGAACGAGCGGAAGAACGGAGGAGGAGGAGGAGGAGAGAAGGAAAAGAGGTGATAGATTGAGAAGGAGGGGGAGAGAGAGGGAGAGCGAGGGGACGAGAGATAATGAGTGAGAGGAAGCCAACTGTTTGTTACATCGCACAATATTTCACATCAATTAGTGCTGAAAGTCATGTGTGGCTCTGAGTAAATACGATGTCCTTGTTATGGGACTGTTTCCTCCCTCAGCACGCTTTTCAAGGAGATTAAAACCAAACGTGTGTCATTGCCATCTCCCCAGAGTTTAGATGTAAATAGGACATACAATGTTTTAACTGGAGTGTCGAGCTGCTCAATCCGATTAATAGTACGCTGCATGTCAATCCTCATTCCTGAATCGCTCCGTCTTTCTGACTCTCCTTCCAGCCTTCTGAAGCAGACGAGCCACGCCTTAGCTTTTTCCTCGACTGTAAATACAGACGGAGGTGTTTTTGACACAATGCATTATGTTTCAGCCCCCAGCAGTCTCACTATAATATTAGCCTTCCATCGCCAGTTTTCCCATATGCCTAACGTTTCGTTCCCACGGTCGGGCAGGCGTGTTGATCTGACTCCGTGCGTCTGTTATTATGATATGAAGAAGCGTGCCCTGTTTGTAACGAGACGAGAGGCCCTGAGTGGATCATTAGCAAAAGAGCTGAATTTTCTCACAGAACTGTAGAAAAAGTGTAGAGAAACAGAAAACATAGCTCATCAATAATTCAGCGAGGGAGAACATTATAAATAGTTCATGCAGTGTGCAGCAGTGAGAGAGCTGTGTTTGATTCCTCGTGTCACATAAGGTCAGTGTGTGTTGATGCCTGTGTGTATACATGTGCATGCATGTGTGCGCGAGAGGGAGGAGAAATGCATACGTGCAGGTGAGGGTTAGTTTTACTGCGGCTGTTTGTGTGAGCATCAGCAGCAGACTGTGTTTGAGATGTGAGCGTTTACTCAATATGATTCATCGGGGAACCAAAAATTAGTGATGATGTGTATGTCATTCCTCAAACCTGCGTTGTCTCTGGTGAAAGTGCTTTTGAATATTTTGCCCCTTCGTCTTGGTCTGAGCTACAGAGACACCTTAAACATGAGTATTTAAGTATGGAAGATTAGAAACAGGATTAAGGTATATTTGACTACTGAATGCACTTTGGTAAATTCATTGTCTTGATGTAATCTGCTACTTGTTTTAAGTCAGTTGCAGTTGTGCAAAATTTGTTATGCTCTCCCCTGCCAAGTAAAAGAGATTTTGAATCCCAGTGTGCACATTCCTGGCTGATATTCACCTGGTTGATGTTAACCAATAGCAATGGCTGATGTTAATAAGTTAATGTGTCACTTCACTTTTGTGCTAGCATGTTCATGAGCTGCTGACTTGTGACATTCCTACCATCAGACTATAAGGGTATGTAAGCACTGAAACATTACATAACTCATTGAGTAGGTAGTGGATTTTGGAGACGTCACTCTCTGCTCCTGGGAATGTTATGAGCATTTCTCACAATTGTGATATTGTGTAGACTAAACAATTACTTCATTAATCAGGAAAGTAATGGTCAGATTTACAATGAAAACAATCGTTAGTTGCAGCCCTACTGCTTGCATGGCAGAGCAAGATTCATCTGTGGTCCGTCCTGGCTCTGGTCCTTGGTCACAAAGACTGGGTCTGCCAGAAACAATACAGAGCTGAAAGAAGCCAGCATTTAACTAACTTGTTTACATCAACATATTTACCAAACAAATTGCTCATTATTTTGCATTCTGTCTGCTATTTACCTCCCTCATTAGTATGTCACCATAGACACACATAGAGTAGGACACACACATATGCACACACACGTATGCACACACACCCACCCACACACACACACGCAAACACACACGGGTACTTTCGCAGCCTCATTCTGTAATATTCTCAGCTGTGACAAAGCAATTACAGATCGAGACTGTGCAAAGAGAGACCTTTAAACAGTCTGTAACACTGTCTGCAGTAACTCTATACTGGCTCACTTTTATGTGCCTTGAAGACAGGTTGTTTAAAAATTGTGCAGTTAGCACATGATGAAATGTTGATAGTGAGAAGTCACACATAAGTCATAGTTTAGCATTAAATGTACCCTTTCAACATGAGGTCTAAATTTGCAACATGATGTTGACTCAGCTGAAGAGTCCCTTACTGGAAATCCAACAGCTGCTGAGAGCTACATATCCATATCTTGAATGATCTATTCTTCCATTTAACTCTACAAATTGTTCAAGACTGCTGTGCCCTTGAGGACGCGCACGGCATACAGGAGACATATGTAGAACATGTAGTATTTGTGAATGTGTCACAGCTCTGCACTAACACACTTGCCGCTCTCACACAGAGCCACAGTATAGATGAACATGTCATTCTCATTCTCAAACATGCTGGAAGTGTTTTCTGAAGGTTGGCACCAGCCTGTGTCTCCCTCAGGAGTCCCATCCAAAGCCAGATGGCTGCCGGCATCATGCATCCAAGCCTGCCGCGCTCAGCCTGGCTGCTCTCAAAGTGACGATGGTACACCATCACGGATTCAAACACCCACCCGGCCTCAATCAGCTGCTTGTCGCCTTTTACCTCCATATTCCTTTTTTGCGCTGCACACACTAAGTGCTTATTGAAGCCAGTGCACATAAAATACTGCTGCAAGAAATCAGATTCACACACCCACATGATTCTTACACTTGCTGAACATGCCAGGATGCATGCATTCACACCCACTGGAACACAACACTGGGAACGAACAGATTCCGCACAGTCTGGCTTGAGTAATATTATAACAAGGATTTTAATATTTGTCAGCTCATTGTTCAGAAATGTTATTCTGTGAATACAGGCACATAAATGATTTTATTGGTAGTTTATAAACACAACTAACAATAACATCATTATTTTAATATAGTTATATATACAGAATAGCAGAATACAATCATTCGCAAACAAACTGTTTTACTGACATATGTCAAAAAAGATTTGATGATTGAATTCTGTTTTATGTTCTACACAGCATCAACACTTTTTTCAGTCAGGGTTGTCTGCACTGATGTCATTTTGGACAATAGCAAATAATAGATTTATTGTTAAACTGTAAAATATTCTGTCTCCATTATGTATTTGTCAGAAGATGTGTCACAGTTCTCCAAATCCATGATTTGATTTGTCTTTCGCATCTAAGCACACGATTCAAATCCATTTTTGGTTAAAAAATGTTTTCAATGCTGCCGGCTGGGCTGTTGTTTGACTCATGTCCGGATTCGTAATGATCTACAGATCAACATTATTTAACATTAGCAGCTTGACTTTATCTTGCTTTTTGCAGGTTAGTGTGGGCAAGTTAAAATAAACGTCACCAGTCAAGACAAAAAGTACTACCCTTCGGTGATTCAACAATAAACAACAAAAGAGAGAAATTAAGTTTGTTACAAAGTTTGGTTTCTTTTATCTGTGCCTTCCCAAACAATTTTTTTCCCTAAGCAAGTAAATAAAGAATCTTCGGGATAACTATCTCCGACACTGTCAGAGTTTTCTTCAAGGCTTGGTTATCGCCGCCGCTGCCCTGTAATGTAAGGGATCTTTGCAAAAAAAAGTGTGTTTATGTACGTTATGTAAAAATCTTGCAGTTTTAATCTTTTAAACAATCCCTATTGAGTTCTGCTACTGATTACAATTTTAAAATGCTAATGGTAGCATCTGGTACTTTTTAAAGTGAAGAAGTTTGCAGACTTTTCATGCACCCACATACTCATTCACATACGGTATGGACACCTACACACATCATTGTGCTTCTGTTCTCTAATATATTGAATGGTTGCACTCACCTCGCTGTAAAACTGCCAGCATGCCAAAGGCAGAAATAAATTGTTATGAAATATTTAATTATTGCCTTGTACCTTAGTTTTTTTCAGCTACAATGTTTTGCAGCTCTCTTACGTTTTACAGATTTATGTGATGTGCCAGATACATAAAATGTTCCCTGTGACATTCTTTAATGTGACACCATGGTTATTTTGTTCCCTTGTTTCAGTCGCAGTCACCCTCCTTCTCTTTGCACATCTCAGTGCTCCTCTCCCCCCGTTTGCATTCCTCTTCCTCCTGTCTACACGCCTTAGTTGGAGACTGCTTGCTGTTGACACATTGATTGAATTGACAATTACTTCTGGTTGAATCGCTTGCAGTTGACATTGCAACACGGGTACTCAGCCCTCTTGATTCAGTCTGCGCTCTGTTGATTTAGCACCCGGCAGCAGGGTGAGCATTTTAAAACCCCCCGCACATAATAAGATAGAGTATTTATAAGAGGTGATACGGACACAAACAACAGAGACAGACACAGAAAGACAAGTGTGTTGTGTGTGTGTGTGTGTGTGTGTGTGTGTGTGTGTGTCTGCCTGTGTGTGTGTGTTTTGGGGACCTTGTTGAAGGAGCTAATAGTTGAGTGTTTCTAATCCGTGTTGAGGGAGTGTAGTGATCCCCTTGAGTACGGTGCTTAACCCCAACACACCATTGTAAAGATCCACCCACACAAATAAGTGCCATCTGAGAATAGTAAGCCTTGTTGGATGATTAAACTGAGACAATGCCATTTTGACTTTGCCTGATAAACAAATTAGCATCGAAGAGATTGTAATGGTGAAACAAAGGTTTTCTACCAAAATCCCATGTTCGTAATGAGGCGGTACATGTCCACAGTCCCTAATGAAATTCAGCGTGTGCTCGTGCTGCACGGGACAGGAAGATGATGTGTGATGTAAAGCAATGACTGCTTCCTGTTGAGATTATCTGGCACCCAGCACAGATGGCTCGCTGGTCTGGAGGCTTAAATGCCACTCACTCTCATCTCTGGGACCTTTGTGTTTGGCAGCAGGCTCTGCGCTCAGACTGAGCTGGACTCACATACCCTTTGTTGAAACTCCTCTATAGCCTGGCTGAAAGATCTATAGAGGGTCCCAAAGATCCCAGAACTGCTGTTAACTTCCAGTCTATTTATGCTTTTTATGATTTCTGTAATAGCGAGGCAAAGTCACGCCACTTCCAAGTGACGTGGTCTCATTTAACGGTCACTGAAACCTTGAAGAGCCGGTCCTGTACTAACTCTTCTCTCAAATAACTGCAGCTATCAATATGGACAGATTTATTTAGATTTTTACCCTCTATGCCGAGGTGGCAGCCATATTAGTGTTGGGGATATAAATTGAACGAGACGATGTAGGTCACTGAGCAGTTTTCCACAAAACTAAAGGTATTTTTGCTGTCTTTACAACAAACGTTCTTGACTTGCAAAATATTAGATTTTGCAAAATATTTTAGATTGACGGACATCATATGTGAAATTGATGGCACAATTCAAACAGGATCTGAAATTGATTTGTCTCTCACCATTGACTTCTGTACAGTTTTGGGCACACTGGAAGGGGCGTGACTTTGGCTCTCTATTTTTACGGTTGACCCAAATGCTTCGATCTTTGGCGCTTTTACTATTGCCACAGTAATCAGTGTTCAAATCAATATTCAAAGGATGGAGACTTTGCATCAACTGCACCGAAAGAGAAGCAAACGGCAGATATAAACAGAAAAAGAGGTCCTCTGAGGCGTGTAAGGAATTGTCTGAATTTTGGTGAAAGCGTTCAACTATTCAGTTCAATTCAACTGAAATGATCAACAGAATGTGAAAAAATAACATTTTCAAATACCTGTTGGTGAGTGTCACTGAAGCTGCAAATCTCCAAAAATGGAATTCAGGAGAGACCTGGTACTTTTCTTGCCAGTGCTGTTTTTCCTTTTTCTAAGCTGAGGAGTGACCGGAAATAGGAAAGGGTGGCAGGAAAATCTACAATGACTAGCACCTTTTGACACTGAGATTGCATTGTATGTGCCTTATTCTGCTAAACTCCTGTGCACCACCAGTTCATTTTTCATGAGATGTCTTTGAGGTCAACCTCGACCTGTTCCAAGCTCTGCACCAGCAGCAATATCAGCTCTTTTGATGAATGACCGTCTCGGAGCACAGCGACCATATTGAACTTGAATTACTCCTCTGGTCCTTTTCTGTGGGTCTGTCTTCCAATGCCCTTCCTTCGTACCTTGTGAGGGGATGTGCTTTGAAGCCTAGAAGGGCCCTCAGAATTGGCTTAATCACCTCTTCAGAACTCATCATCTTCAAGGCCTGGTGGCTATGCTAACGAGCTTTAGCGATGCTCCGGGGGCCCCTGGCAGTGCTGTGTCTATCCTCGCTGTCAGACCCACAAAGGTGGGGCGGAGCAGTCCTCCCACCCCTGCTACTGGGTCCTCCTGTCTCAACGCATCACTTCACCAGCCTCATCGGTGCACCCGCTCTCTCTTCCCCGCACCACCTCAGGCATGCGCCTACTCCCTAATGCTGGCATTAGGAAAGAAGGAGGGGGTTAGTTGAGTGTGCACTATGCTTAGAGGCTGCAAATACTAAAAGGCAGGCAACACAAATGTGAGATTATGGAACGGAGTTGTATGTCAGGGGAACAAAAAAAACAACAGGCAGACAGAGGGAGAGCTATATTGAAAGGGAGCAGGAGATTGAGAGACAAAATGAAAGAGATAAAGCTCAATGATCGCTCAGATATTACATTTAACCCCTTGCTAATCTTCTCAGTGCTGCAGCTGTCGGGTTGCGGTGGAGATGACCAGATCAGTGAGTGAGGGTCTGGGCTGCTGCTCTGAGCAGCCACCCGACAACCCATAACAACAGTAGCAAAAGCATTGGCAGGACCATTACACTCAGCAAAGAGACGGTCCTCCCACTGCCTCCATTAGTGAAGACAGCGGGGCTCTACTGACTGTGGGGCAGTTTGCTGCTGGGGGCGTGACTCAACAACCAAAGGAAGGGTCATAGTTCCTAATGGGTTCATTTGGTCACTGTCATTCACCTGCATTATTAGAAACACATTACTTCACAGATGAACACTTGGTATTAAATTATTTAGTTGGTTCCTTTAACAAAAAAACAAACAAACTAGATAATGATCCCTGTTGCTTTTATGTACAAACAGATACAGCAGAGATGTCTGATCAATAAACTGTACTTAGTGCATTTTGAACTTTTGAGAATCATTCACACATTACCACAGGGTCTTCTACCTTTAACATGCTTCCATTAACAACTTCAATGGGAAAATGACAACAGTATAAAGAAGTGAAATGAAATACATTTCTTCTAAGGATTTCAGCCTCTTCAATTGGTTAATTAGTCCACATAAATGAACCAAATCACAAAATGCAGCAAGAAATGAAGTAAAATACTGTTTTGTAGTATGCACACATACAGTGCTGCAGTGAAAATACAGCTTCTACAACTGTGACAACTGTGCTGCCAGTAACTCACTGGAAAAGGAAACTCTCTACAGTGTATATGGTGATGTATTGTGGTAATATCAGAAGTACGTACACCATTTTTTATTTCATAAGTAAGTAGCTAGCATCAACAAATGATTTTTAGACAAACTATGATACAAGCCCAAAGGCTTTAGAGGTGTAAATAATCAAATATCGATTCTTTACCAACTATCACAAAATCTGCCGTGACACGGTTTTGATTTTATTTATTTCAGGGGCCAGCGATGTTAAGAGCTTATTATATTATATCCCAATAAACACAATACATTTCAGAAGAAGCTGCCACCACTTTCTATTCTGCTTTGAAATGTAGAGAAATGTAGGAAAAGGTGACGCAGCGTGCAAGGGGAATTTAAAAATAAAGGCGTAACATTAAGATGATGATGTGGATCGATATATCCAATAGTTGCAGCCGTGCTTTAAAGAACATTAATCATCTGTATATGTTTTACTTTATCTAAAGAGAAGACTTGCCATAGCTTCTGTGTGACCACAGTCCTGTAACCGCTGTTGTCTTTGATTTACCTCCCGTATAGCAGATTATGTCTCTGCACACCTCTCTCATACCGTATGTACAAGTACAAGATAGTGAACAATGTGTCTGAAGACTGGCGTAGCATCAAGTTTTGCTGAACGTGCTCCAGTAAAGAAGTCATCTGAGTAGACACTGCTGATAGGTTACAGATTTAATAACTTGTCTAAAAGATAAATGTGAGATACATGAATTGTATTTGCTTGGCTGATAGTTGTTGAATCGCCTGGCAGCAGTATTAGAATCTCATCTAAAATAAAACAGGGCTGAGGAGACAGCCTGATTAACTTGTCCCGGGGACAGACATATGCAACGGGACACATGACTTGTTTTGGCTCGGCTGCCAACCACAGTGTAAAATAGGTTTGTTTGGCTGCAGCTTGATGAATGTTTCGGAAAACAGATGTATGTTCAGAGGCTTGACTTTTGTTTCTGCCACTGCTTTTATTCTGTGTTTGCCTCTGAGGACTTTTGCACATTGGACTGTTTAATCTTCCTGTGAGTCAATGGGAGTGAGCAAATTACCCATGGCATCACCCATCCTCTGCACGATGCTGCAGAGAAACTATACAGTTGTTGACGAGTGCATGCATCGGACTTAATCTCAGTCAGCCACGCTGGGGCTGTGTGTCTTATTATCTCGCTGACATTAAGCCTGTGTGCTGATTAAAGCCCGAAAAGGTGGAGAACGGCGAATGAGTCAGGAAATATGACTGCACAATCAAGGAGGGAGGTAGTGTAGGAAGTGAAAATAAGACACAACCAAGATGCCTTATTATACTGACTGCATTAGACAGTTTGACCATAGTGAGCGGTGCATTCACTAAACTGAGCTGAGCTCTGGGTGCCACTCTGGGTGCTTTTTAAGCGAGATTGCAGAGCGATAAACACTGCAGTTCATTTAGAATATTCTCAGGGCAAATTAGCAGAGCTAAAAGGGCTAAAAGGCTTATCAACCAAAAAAAAGAACAACTTAGGAAACAGTTGAATAGCACCCTTTGCCTTTAGAACAGCTCCGGTTGTCTTTTGAATGCCGTCCTACAAGTCCTGAAGTGTGTGAAGAGGGATATTGGGTTGTTCTTGTCCTTCAGGAAAGATTTGACTTCATTGGGGGATGAAGGAGGTGGATCCACTGAATCCCCCTCAAAGATTCAGATATATTTAGACATGGTGGAGGCGATGGATTAGGCTTATGATATGCATTGGTAATGGTCATTTTTATAGATTTAAACAACTCTTTGTTGTTTTAAGGTGACGTTCAGGTTTTTTCTTAGGTGAAATTGTTTACATAACAAAATCAGACATTTTATTCAGCAATTTCTTTTAGCGCATTTATATTTAGTTTAGATTTTTGTGTCTTGTTTTTTGTTTTTTGCTATAGTCATTGCTGCCTGGATAGATAGATAGATAGATAGATAGATAGATAGATAGATAGATAGATAGATAGATAGATAGATAGATAGATAGATAGATAGATAGATAGATAGATAGATCAGACCAGTTTATATCTAACACATTTGAACATCTGAAATGCTACTTTTAATCTTTCCAGCATAATAAAAGTAAATGAAATGGAATGAAAAATCTTATGACTTCCTCTAAATGCAAACCTGCAGCTGAAATTGTAGAAATCCCCAGACTCACTTCAAAAAGAAGATGTGTGGCTACATAACAACCTGTCAGAGAAAATGATCTTGCGGGATCACTTGGATGTCTTGGTGCTTCTCACTCTTATTTATGTATCGAGGGCCCCCAAACCGAGGCAGGACAGTCCCGTCAATGGGAACTGCTGGGCCAAAAAGGAAGCACCTGTTGCCCCCGCTGAATCAAATAGAAACAGACAGTGTAAGTAAATAAAGAGCAGAAACATGACCTGACCCTGTTCTGTCCAGCCCCTGGAGAGACATCAGAGCCACACACACTTAATGGCAGATGTCACGCTGTTGTCCTGCAGCAACACACTCTGCTGGAGAAAAAGTTGTTCACATGTAGACTGTGGAAAAATAATATTCTCCTACTGTTAACACTTGGTGATGTGCTTGTTTTTGTTCATTAGTCATGTAATAATTGAGTATAGGATAGGGCTAGCTTTTAAGGTCTGTTTATACTGTAATTTTTCTGTGCAAAAAACCCTAAAAAGTCATGTTCTTACATTAAATGTACATTTCTCCCTTTTAGCCATGTTAGCAACATCTGTCTATGGGTGAAAATATTGTTCAGTTTAAATATGTCTGGGTGTCTACGTGTGCTAACATGCTAAATGAAGATAGTGAACAAGGGAAACATTATGTTTACCAAAAATGAGTGTGTTAGCATTCTTATTGTGGACATGATAGCATGCTGTGACCACTGTGTTTGTACAATTTTAAAGAGACAGTCATAGAAGAATTCATCACCTGTATAGTTTTATTGAGCGAACAAATTTGCTATAGAGATCAGAACCATGATTTGTGCTTGTTTAACATGGAGTCTTTTGGGGTTGACTCACTTTTGGAGCCACCTCAAGTGGCCATTCGAGGGAACGGCAGGTTTTGGTATTTTCAGGTTGGCTTCATTTTCCACTTGATGCTGACCTTAGCATTCAGCTCAGAGCACCGCTTTACCTAAGCACAGTGTTACATAACTACTAGTGTGGCTGTAAACTCCTGATGAAAACCTATAGCCACTTAGCTGTATTTGAATGTTATTTCAGCGTGCAAGGGTGTATTTTACGTTGTTCAGATTTGTTTATTACATAAAATGTGCAATGCGGTAGATCAGAGCTGGACACAGGCAGAGGCAGTGGTGCAGAAGTGTGTACATGAAGCATATTTTGTTTTTCAGTATATTCAGTTTATATTTAACAGGTCTACATATAGAATCTGTTGGGGAGGATCTTGCAACGCCTCCAACAATAATATCAAGGTCTCTTTCTTGTTTTCCACTTCAGAGACTACTGTAGTTTTTAACACAGTTTTATTATTTTCAAATCGGAGTAGCTTTTCATTGGGATAAGATTCCTCTCATTCTTAAAATGTAACCTTGTTCGGACTGATTTGACATTACTGTAATAAGAATAAGCTCAGTGACAACTTGATTGTCTACCTGCAGGTTGGCCCGTTGAACGTGCCCATGTTGTGTAAGCCTGAGTTAGAAGAAGGAGTAATATTTATTTAAAACAAACAAAATCTCATTGTGATCATCTTCTATAGTTTGTATATTGACTTTGAATGCCCTGTATGGAACTCTTCTGTGACCGTAGTTGAGTCCTGCTTGCTCAGTGGATGATCCTTCATTTCCTCTCTAATCCACAGGCCTGACCACGTGTCCCCATTGAAGGAGTCCCAGGGGATTGACCTATATACCTGCTGACTCTTACTGACCTGTCACAGCCGCGGCGTGGCGTGGCGAGGCACAGCCTGGCACACTGCCGCGGCATGTGCTCGCTCACACTTCACGCTGCGCACTTGGTAGTCTTGAAGCACTGTTCATTCAGACTGTGCATAATAATTTTGAGTAACCTACTCTGCTGATCTTTGCTTCCTATTGTGAATTTTTCTGCACTGAGACAGGACTGAATACAGTGAGTACGGGTATTTGTAGTGAATTTTCTCGCAACTTTTGGCTGCTGCTGCGGCCGTTGCACTTCTGTTTACATATGTTTTAGTCAGTACTTCACATGCTGTGTGTTCAGGTGTTTGTGGCGATTGAAACTTCCACATAGTTCCTATAACTCATTAACTGGTATTAAATGTGTTTGTGTGTCACCTGTGTTGGCACCAAACTGTGCATGACATATTTCCGCACTCACCTTAAATTCACCCCGTTTCACACCTGCTTGGCAGCGTGCCCCTGTGAACACTGTAGTTAATAATTCACAATGACCCTCTGCTCCCCTGACCTTCAGTCGTTACAAATTAATTATGACCTCCTCTGTAGTTACGGCTCATTAATCTCTGTGAGACGCAGAACTTGAAGGATTATTATGGTGATTTCTGTCTTTGTTGTTACGTGGTTCTCCTCTTTATTTCAGCTCTTTGTTCTCACTTTGAGGGTTGACGTGGCCACCGCTTTTGTTTGTTGTGCATTGTCAAAAATAATGACCAAGACTGTTGATGGGAGAAATGGGAAAGCTATTGTTGAATTATTTTTGAGAGAATTCATGTAAGAAGGAGGGTGGACAAAGTTTGACATTCAGTAGTAAAACTTTGTGGGAGAGGATTACACATGATGCGTGACAGTGTTTAATGTCGCCATGCACTGCTGTCACGTTTTCCAATTGCTTGCTTTTCCTTGTAGCTGTCGTTCCAGCATTGCCTCAGCTTTCTTTTACATTTGTAATTTCCTTTACACTCTTGAAAACTGCCACTTAGTGGGGAGTGATCCTCCTTTCCTTCCTGTTAACAAACACCTAAAATATTATATCTCGGTGAGGTTTGTGACAGCATTTAATGACAGCTGACATTTCTCGCTCGCAGCTTGTGGTCTGGTTCCTGGCAGAGAAACAGTGCGGGGGACAGACACTCGCTGTGAGTTGACTGACAGTGAGAGGAGAATTCTGAGGTTGTGTAGGTTACCCACAGTATGTCAGCTCGCACATGTGTGCTCGTATAGATTCTGATCAGCACATTCAATTATATCGTGTGTGTTTGTGCATCAGAAATAAAACGGGACAGATGGGTGTGACCGACACCACCAATTGTGCAGAGAGTAAGAGCTCAGATATGAAAATGGTTGGTGCTGAATGTGCAGCCTACTCCAAGTGCAATACTTAGCAGGATGCTTGAATCTGTCTCTGAGTGTTTGTGTTTCTGCTCTGTGTGTTCGTGTTGTTGTGTGGGTGTGTGTGTGTCCTCCCACGGGGCTCCATATCACTCTGTGAAATTGTGCACTCTCTGGCTCCCTCCATGGGCAGGAAGTGTTAAAGCATTCTTTAATATTCTTACCTAACCAGCAGTTTGGCTCTGTAGGTCTGTGTACATTTCTTGCAAACATTACTTTTGTGCATTTTGGTCTTTATTTTGTGATTGCAACTGGTTGCAAAAAGAAAGTCTGTGATGTGTGTGACCTAGATTCTGAGTTGAGCTGTTGAGCAATGTGACCTTTTATTTAAGCCCTGTAGAGAAAAAGATGTGATGTGCAGCAGAGTTTTTCGAGGCAGATCACAGACTCACACGATAGTGATCTCTCCCTGAAGAAAATGTTTCACCTCTACTCATGAAGAGAGACTGAGTAGTTACAGTTCAGCTAGAAGCTGCAGTCACTGACCCATGAACAAGAACCACTTCAGTGTTATTTAAAAGAAAGAAATGAAGACAAATGAGGTGCACAAGAAGAAACAGTAACACTTTATAACAACCGTCATTAATAATTGGTAAGTTTATAGTTAATTAAATTATAGTTAATAGTTATTTCACTGTTACAAAATAATGAAGTACTTATAGATAACTTATTAAGCAATTGTAAAGGTTTAAAAGATCAGTTGCAACTTTATTATAATGACCATCCAGCTACTTATAAAATAAATGGTTTCTAAACCGTTTTAAGTTGTTTGTTAACAGTGAAATAACTATTAACTTATGTTTAATTAAGTCTCAATTAACTATACATTTATGATAGTTATTGTAAAGTCATAGTGAACAAATATATAACTATCCCGCCCGAATACCCAGTCTGCTCTCATTGGTCAGCTCACACACACCTGAGCCAGCACCACTAAAAACAGCAGAGCAGCTGTGCTAAATCAATTCAAACATCCCAAACTAGCCACTAAGCATAAATTGTGCAAATGTGTGACATGGTGATGTTGTGTGATGTCACAAATTCACAGAATTAAAGGCGGGACTACTGACAAGGCGTTTCAGGAGCAGTGAATGCTTGACCAACAACAACCGAGAACATTTTTATCCAGACCAACATGTCAGCTCATTTTGAAACTCTCTCTTATATCATGAAAATAGCACCGAAATGTGCACTTGATTTTATAGTCTTTTACTTGTGGAAGTGTGTAATTGATTGATTAGCATGGAATCTGCAGAAAATAAAAGAATTGAGCCACACTGTGTAAGACCATTCTGCATGGGTTTGCAATTTATTTACTTTTACTCTGTTTACGTTTTTTACAACCTAAAGAAAACCTTTTATAGCCTGGAGTTCATTATTTCTGCCTTTATTGATCGTTATCGTTACAAGTTGAAATGGTCAAAAACGGTTGTACGTTGCTTTTTGCCCTATCCAAGTGCTTTTAATGTATCTTTCACATACCTTCTTTTAGACGCAATCGACATGAAGTGTTTACAGTGTGAATAATTGGTATGCTTTACTGGCTGCATTACATAATTTGATGATTTATACACAGCCACACTTGCATAGACATGGACAGACCAGATGTAGTCATGCACATACTTGCGTACACACACACACACACACACACACACACACACACACACACACACACACACACACACACACACACACACACACAGTCACAATCACATACACATTGTGTGAGTGATCAGGGCTGTAATGTCTCAGCAAGCCCCTCTGAGAGTGGGATCAATCTATAAGAATGGGATCAATCTCTCTGACCTTTTCCTTGTGGTAACCTGCAGTGTTCAATCTCTCATTATTCTGACAGTGAAAGGGCAGCTTTTCCGGCTCTCAGCTGACTGGATGGAGCATCACTGTACTGTCTGTGTTCACACTATCCACCCTTGTCTCTCACTGCAGATTTGGGTTCGCTCACTAACTGCTCCCTCAGCTTCACTCTTGGTACTTTGCCAATTGAACAGAGAAAACCTCCAAAACAGAATTCCCATTTGCTATTGTGTCAAGCACAATAAACACTTTCTATTTACTCCAGCTGCACTACGTTATGAATCAAACTCCACGTGCGTAAGATCATCTTCTTGGTGTGTGTTGTAATATTTACTGCAGAAATGTACAATGGTGAAAAAAAAACAGTTGTTGGAAGAGCTTCAAAATGCACCCACCACCTCTTAAGATGAAGATAAATACATCATAGACTTCTATTTAATGCCCCCATAAATTCCCCTTCACTAATTTGACAACAAATATGCAGCATAACAAATGTAGAAAACAAACAAAAATAGAAACAAGCTGCAAACACAATTCACTGACGATATACAGAAAACACATACAGCAAAAGGAGAAAAACATGAACAGAAACAAAACGTTTCCAAGACACAATAACAAACAATGAACACGCCCCGTCACACAGATACTGCAATAACATCTCAATCATACAGTCAGAATGTTTAAACTGACATTATACGTGTTTTTTGCTCCAATGTATCATTATGAGGTCAATGTTGATTGCACAGTATAATGGCTGTAGAATAATGACACCATCAGTGTTTAGGCTGGTCCCATAAACATCACTTTCACAATGCAATTTTGTCTTCCACTGGGCGAAAAATCTCCCGGGACAATCTGCATTCACGACCCCATTATAGACTAGATGTAAAAACGTTTTTTTTTTCCCCGTGTTGTTGTTACTGTGAGGAAAACGGAAAGCATTCTGGTGGTTTTGTCATGCCACATCTGTCAAGTAGCAATGCACTGAGCTCTCAGTGACATTGCAGAAATCATTCATTTTCATTTTTATAGACATACAGTATTTAAAGGAAAATGAACTGAAATGAAATGAAAAATTCACCCGAAAATGAAAATTCAGTCATCATGTACTCACCCTCATGCTGATGGAAAGTCAGGTTAATTTTCTTTTTTTCGAAGTATAAACCATGAAATGATCTATACAGCTCGCCTGGCGCAATCCGAGTCTCTAGAAGCCCAGAGATCCAAAATTGATTTGAAAAGATGTTATTTATCCCCTCAATGCGTGGTCCAGCTCATGCACCCACTATGAACGAGGCGCTTACTAACGCTTTTAGCTTAGCAGCTTCGTCAAGATTTCTGCTTAAAAAATTGTGTAAATAACATCTTTTCAACTCAGTGTGGGATGTCAGGGCTTCTGGAGATCTGGATTATGCTGGACAAGCTGTATGGAGCCATTTAATGTATTTATTAATTATTTTCTTATGTTTAAAACAAGTCTCCATGTACTTCAGTTGTTTAGGAGAATGCTGCAACACTGTGTCACTTGCTGTGAAGCTCCAGACTAAGAAAACTTTTCCCAACTTTCCATCATCATAATTTAGAGCAGATAATAACTTCATTTTCATTTTGGGGTAAACTTACCCATTAAACATTAGCTATAACTTGGTGATATGAGGAAATAACATTAGACAGGATTGCAGCTCTGGCTTTATTGCAGAAATTGGTTTAGCTTGTCCTCTAACCACCAAGTTCTCACTGTGACTGTCTTGTGTAACAGATCACTAAAAGGTTCAAGTCAAATTTGAAATGTTAAAGATGACATATTGAGATTTTCATTCAAGATGCAATAAATACAATGGGGCTAAAGCTGCAGTGGTGACAGTAGAGACTGTTAGAAGGATGAAGGTTCACTCCAAGTGTTCAGAAATCAAGTTTCCTCTCACAGCGTCTTCAAACTGAATGCTGGAGAACAGCTCTGATGTTGACTCACTGCATGTCATGAGGATAAGAGCAGACACCAATAGCTTCAAATGTAATTGATAGATTACAGTCAATGTGCCGTCTTGTCAGCCAAGTTACTGTTCAGAGCCAAGGATAAGTACACTCTCTACTGAGCAGACAAGTTAACCTCCTGCCATTTAACGAGGTTAGCCGTTTACTAACAAGATGATCTCACGAACAAACTGAGCCTGCTGCCACCACACAATTGTGCCACACACACAGAGAATAGACCCATGCACACACACACACACACACACACACACACACACACACACACACACTGCAGAAGAATTATCCCCAAAACACAAAAAGTGAGCTGTCGAGCTAAGTCAGTTTCTTAGGTGCTAACAATAAAAAAAAAAAAAAACGAATTATTTTCTGCTTGAAGAAAACATTTCATTATCTGTGTCTTTTGTAGTTTGAGCCGGAGTGTAATTTCTGTGTATTGAGCTGTTGAAGTGCTGTTTCTCAGCGGGCAGTTAAGAAGTGGAAGGAGATTGCCACAGTGAATTGGTTGCTCTGTTTTCAGGTTGCATTAAAGGCCTGTCTCAGAAGCACAGAGGCTCGGTCTTTTTATACGGACCTGATTTTCTCCACACAGTGGGGAGAGGTGGGAAGCACAGCCCACATCGCTCACTGCTATACAAGCTAAAGCACTCTACATGAATAATTTGCTACTCCCAGCTCCAGTTTGGCCTTGCTCCTCTCTCCATTTCACCCACGCAGCGATGTTATGCTGATTCAGGAGCAAAGAGGGGAGGTTTGGCAGTGCCAAAATGGCAGGAAGAAAGCTCCTTCATGGAAGACAAATGTTTATTAGTGTCTAATTTAGGTATCTTTTTAGATTCTACTGCTATGAACATACCCCAAAAAGCATCTTTGATATAGTCTGAGGAAGTTGGAAGTGAGGAGAGTTTTCAGGGGATCGGGTGGGATCAGATGCATACATGTGTGCGTACAGTTAACACACGTAGCATATTCTTCATCGTCTATACTTGTGCATTGCTTCAGTAGCACAAAAACATTTATTTATTTTTTTACATGAGCAAGAGCCGGCACAGATGGCTAGTTCTGAGAGCGCTGCACCTGTTTATATATAGCTTCTCAGTAGAGCACTTGAGAGAGATGAAAACAAAGCAAGTCTGTCTGTTTGGCATGCCAATGGCTCCATCCACGCTCCGTGGTCTCAGTTGAGACAACAGATTCCTGCAGGATTTGGGCACGCTAAGAAAGGTTACATCTCAATGGAAAAATAGCGCCATTAAAAATAGCTTGTTAAACATAGATTTCAGATGTCGCCACAATATCTGTTTCTGTTATGTTGCATTTACATTTATTGTATGTGGGTGTAAGTTAGGAGCAGTAGCCAACAGTTCTTCTAGACACTGTGGTTTGACTGTCCTTGAAAGGTTTTTCAACTAGCCAAGTGTTATCACACTCTTATTTGGTGCTGAAAAACGTTGTAGCTGCCCACACTATTCCAGCATGAACTGCATATTTTCACAGTAGTCATGATTCAAACATTACCGTTTCTAAACGAGGGAGTTGCATAATTTAACACTCGTGTTGCATAAGGGCTCTAATTGAGTTGTTGTTAACAGAGGAACCGTCGAGGTGTACAGTTACCAAAACTGAATTAATCAAAATTTTCATATCAGAGAGGTTTAGTCTCAGCACTCTCCTCACATTAGGCAGCTGTACGCCAACTAAAGACCCAAGACCAGCAGCACTGAATTCATTAGCTTTATGATATTCAATTAATTAACTAACTGACTATGTTTTAGACATCAGACATCACCCTGGACTCTTCTCTGATCTGACATAGACTAAATTATAATCAATTGTTTGAGAAAAAACTGGCTGATTAATATTTGTGGCCTAAATATTTCACTGATATGTTGCTGGGGACCAAACCAGTGCTATAAGTGACTTACATTTGGGATGGGATGATAATATTGCTCTGTGTCTGCTGAATGTGTAATTTGGCAATTGTTCGCTGCCATGAAGACTGAAATAACTAAAAAAAGGCCAGCATAGTAATATATCGATTAGGGCTGCGTGTCTCTCAGCTTGTTTTGATAACTGATGAATGTAGCTTTAAATTAGACCTGCAACAATTACTTGATTGAATGATTATGTGTTGTGTATTAATGTTAGGGAAGCATGATAAATATTAGACTGATAACTTATCCTAATATCGGGAAATTTATATTGTCTGCTATGTATTGGTACCAGTGTAAATATAGCCATCAACAATCAATTATTTGTTTAAATATTTTTAGGCAAAAATGGAGAAAAATTAAGCTTGTGTAACGAGAATAATTCTCATGTTCTTATACTTGTATGCCTTTAAACTATACATCATTCTCAGCATATCAGGCAGCTTTCCAGCACAACGCGGCAGCAGACTCAGACAGCTGTTGAAATCGAGGGCTATTTGTCGCTTTTTTTCTTGTCTTTTATTTTGCTAAACTGCATATCTTCGGGTTTTGAACTGTTGAACTGTCACACAAAACAAGATATTTGAAGACGTCACCTTTAGGGACTAAACAATTGATGATTAATCGACAAAATTATTGGGGAAATTGCCTCTTGTGATTTTCCTATGACAGAGAAATATTAATTTGTGATTCTCCAGGCAGACATGCCATCTGCTGTGACCCCATAAATAGCTATTTATTTTAGATTGATTGGAATCAATAAACCGTAACAGCATCACATACAGTAAATATGACATCTTTTGTGGCTGCTACTTCATCCCTACCTTCTCTCTACTTCCTATTACCAACATCGTTATTCCATCACCTCTTCCTTCTCTCTGTTTTCCTATCCTCCTCCTCCTTTTTCATGCTCTTCTGTTCAATTTTCGCTGTAGCTTTTTCTCCGACCACCCACATCAGCAGGTGCTTAAGCATTGTTTGTAGAAATCTGTTTTACTGGACAAACAGTAGAAGAGGCCTGTGATGGTCTGTATCCCCCCTTCACTGTGGCAGTAAGAGGAATCCAGAGCACACGCAAGGAGGAGAAGAATTAATCAGTCTCTCACTCACAGAGTCTGATCAAATTTCTCCACATGGGTTTAGTATGAGGTGAAAAAGTAAACAGTGTCTTTCGCCCACACCTTATCACTGGAGACAAAGGCTGCTCTCTAGATTAAGATCCAGGGCAAGACACTGCAGGTGAATGGGGTAAAATGTTTAACTAATAGATATAACTACGATACTTTCCCAGTTGATTACTTACACAGAGACAATTATTTTTTGTATGACAAATTTTCTGAAATGTTTTGTTTTAATATGCAAATTAGACATTAGCTAATGAAGTATGCACTGAGTCAGAGTGAATTTTGGATATCTCTTTTTATCATTCCATAAATCAGAAAATACTGTAAAAAAAACAACAAAAAAACAACAGTGTTCATCATGTTTTAAAAAAATAAAGTGTATATAAATCAGGTTATGAATGATATATGACCAAGCCCCTCTGTAGAAACCTTCAGAATGTAGATAGGAGAACAACTGGAAGGTTTGGTTTATGTAAGAAGAGATTTCAGGCTTACCTTTTCAAGAAAACAGTCTTTAAAGATATGTATCAGAAATTCCATACATTTGTAGACAAAAATTAGAAATACGGTTAATGTTTTAAGATATCACCATGACACTTCCCCCAGTTGAGTACTTAAAGTTGACATTAACACAGTTATCTATAGATATCTAGAAATCATAATTTAAATAAACACCTTATTGTGTATAATGGGTATTTTTACCTCTAGTGTCTCCACTTAAAGGTGCAGAATTAGCCACTGTTTTATTCATACTCAAAGCAATAGGGGGCAGCTTATGACCAGAGTAACCGCTAACTGCTGCTTACTGTGCCTGTTAGCTAGTTAGCCTTGTCAGCCATGTAGCTAGCAGTCCTGACCGGGAGCTAGAGGCACAGAAGCTTTGGGCCAGCACAGCCGGGGATAGCTGGCTAGCAAGCTAACTTCAATGGATATACAGCAACACAGTATGTAGACTTAATTTCAAAAATGTTAATTCTTCACATTTTGACTATAAACTTTACTCATTTTTAAACCACGTTTTGCATCTTAAAGATCTTTATTTGGCTGTTAAGATGTTCCTGACTAGATGATTGTCACTATCTATCTCTCTTGGTCTTGCTCGCTGCTTTTTATCCATTATTTATATGATTAAGGCACATAACTTTTCTTTAGGGTATCCACCATGTCAGACATGTCGCTGACGTGACAAAATCCCTCTAACTTCCATCATGAGCACTGATTGTATTTGAGAATTTCATCATGAGGAAAAACCTAAGGGCATTTGAAAATAAATAAATCATATATTTGCAACCCTCTCTGTCATCTTGACTGTCTGGACCACAGTAAAGATGTCCTCTGATACAGTCATTCAACACCTGCATTGTTTTTATTTATTAACTGTTTTTTGGGGCATGTTGTTGAAGTCCGTCTTCTGTATTCATGCTTTTTAAGTGCGATGCCAATAAAAGAAATTATTTATTGGGCAGATGGTAATCGGCAATGGAGGTGTTTATGAGGTTATTTGTTTTGTTGTACGAGATTGCGACACAAGAACGCTCCTTCTTCAGGCTTCAGGCACAGATGATTATCATAGAAATGGAGGGCTGTGTTACAGACATGGTACCCCCAACACTCTTTTCAGCTTTCATAACCTGTAATATAACCATTTCTCTCCATTGAGCAGTTCCATTGATCTGCTATATTGACCTGAAATTGAATCTGTTTATGTTAATATCCTGTCTTTGATGGGTTTTGTTCAAGATTTTTAGCAGTGTCAGACTCTATAAGTACCTCTAAACACAAGGTTCAATAAGGATGACTGTGAAGGACAAATCCTCCTCTTGCAGAAAGAAGATTTGCTGTGGGCTCCATAAAAAGTCTAATGACAGTTACACTCCTCCAATCTATTAACAGCTGTGTTAATTTGTATTCACATAGCACTCTGCCTCTGTGTACCCTGTTTGAAAGTGCTTAATGTTGTCAAATGATTAAGTCTTCAGGAAGAGATGAAAGGCCCTGTTTGGACAGGCTTTCAAATATTCACTTGTTCAGACTCGCTAAACTGAGTCCTTGGCACTCCATGACCGTTTACAGAGCAACAACTTTCTGAGTTCATTTATTTAACTAAACATTCATACATCTGAACCCATCAATCATCATAGATAGTAATCAAATAATGTGATGACACTGTCAATCCCAAAGGTAACACCAATATTGAGCATTTATGTGTATTAAGTCAGATTGCTGCCCATTTAAACTATTTGGCTCTATGTTTTAGTAATGTCGGCACCAGTTGGCATGCAGCTGACACGAAGAAAACTGAGTTACGGTACTTACAGCATTGTTGAATAATGTAAATGACTGACAGTGTTACAAGAAACCATGTGCTTTTGCCTGATTATATGTTCTCTTTGTGCTTGTTTTCCAGAAGAAAGAATGGCTCTGCTTGAACTGCCAGACACAGAGGGCTCTGTCAGGAAGCTTGGGAGATATTCCAGCTCCTGGTCCACAGCCCGTGGGATCCCCCCGGCCACCTGCTACAGCCAATCAACAGCCACCTCAGCAGAAAGGGCCCAATCAACTCTCAGGGCCTAGGCCCACTGGTCCACAACAACAACTGAAACCAACGGGTCCTCAAGTAAGTGGCCCTGTTTCTCCTGTGAAACAGGCTGGGCCTGCCCCTCAGGCCAAGGGCCCCAGCCAAGTTTCCCCTCAAACTAAGGGCTCTGCCCAACCTAAGGGTTCAACTCAGCAACATTCTCAATCAAAGGGTCAAACACAACCCTCAGCTCAGAGTAAGGGACCTCAGATTAAAGGTCCTAATCAATCACAAGCTCCAAGTAAGGGCCCTGTTCAGTCTGCTAACCAAACAAAGGGCCCGGGCCAGGCCAAAGGGCCAACTCAAACAAAGGGATCTGCTCAGCCCTCTGCTCAGACTAAGGGTCCTTCTGGTGCCAAAGCATCATCTACCCCTGGTAAAGCCGCACCCACACATGCCAAGGCCTCTCCCAACCAATCAAAAACAGCACCCACTCAGTCTAAACCCACAGGTAACAACCAGGCCCGCAAACAGCCGCAGAGCCAGGAGAAGACTAAAGTCATGTCTAAATCTCTAAAAGAAGACGTCAAGGCCTCACCAAAGAAGGCTTTGTCAGAGACTATCACTTCACCAAAAGACACGAAGATAACTGAAGATGCACAGAAGTCAAGACACCATGAAGTGAGCTACCTGCAACTTCTTCGCCTTCACCTGTTACTCTTGATTCACCATTATGATTTTTATTTTTTAACTGTAACCATTTTTCATCATCATCATCATCATCATCATCATCATCATCATCATCATCATCATCATCATCATCATCACCGTCATCATCATTTTTCATCAATCATTCCACATCTTTTTTTTTATCATCATCATCATCATATCATTATCTCTGTCTTGTTTTTTCAATCTTCCTCTTGTAATTATATTTTTTTTTATTGCTGTTATCCAAACTTTTGTTCTTTTCTTTTATTAGTTCTTCATAATAATTAGTTTAATCATTCTATTATCATCATTTTTATCTTCATGTTCAGTTCATTCTCAGCGCTATTAAAGTTAGTGATAGTTATCATCAACTTCTGCTTCTACTACTTGTAGTGATTAAATAGATAAAATATTTGTTTTTATCATACCTATGTTTAAATAATTTCAATGTAACTTTCTTTATCATCATAATTTCCTTATCACCGCCATCTTCATCATCATCATAATCATCACCATCGTCATCCATATCATCCTTGTCATCATTATCATTGACTCATCCACCATTACTCATTTTCAGCCAGTTATCCCATTTCTACACCTGGTTTTGTATCTTTTATTTTTATTTGTATCAAACGCAAGCTTTTTGTTTAATGTGACACCTCGTGATGAAATTCTAAGCATTCTGAGCATGTTTCGTTATTCTTCAACGGTTCGAAGAATGCAATGGTGAATGCGTCAAAGATGACAATCAAGCATGTAACCAAATGACATTTGTCTGTAGATGTTTGTATGTTCAATTGTCCGTTACATTCACTCTGTGTGTCAGTGTATTTATCCATCTGTGTGTACAAAACCTTGACAGGCAAACTCAACCCAAATCAGTAGAATATGATTGATAGCATAGATAACATACTAAATAAAATTATCTTCACAAACAAGTCAAAATAAAACCTCTGATTAGGATTCAGATGGATTACACTGTTGTACTTTTTATATATTTAAAGAGTGAAATATTTTGACATTAAATTAGTGTTGTTTTTTCAGGGTAACAGGTGTGTAACTGGTAGTAACTGTATGCAAAGTCCAATTTGTTTAATTTCAAACACCAAAATGTAATGGATGGTAAATATTTGGGTTGATTTTAGCCTCAAGTGTTACTATATCTGGTTGTTTGATAAAGGGTTTGTTCTATCCAATGTAATTATTCTCTTTTATCTTTGTATGAGACTGTTTCAACTGCATTAGATCCAGTGCATTAATTCTACTCCCTATTATAGAGAAAAATGCTCATGAACATGTCACTGCTGATGAGTTTGATGAAATAATGGGATATAAGGTGTGCACTGAGGCATGTAATAGAACTTGCCATGACTTAATTTAGGTAAAACAAATATGCTATTATTTTTTTTATTCTGACCTCTCTCTTTATCTTTCTCTCTTTTTTCAGGATTCCAACAAATCAAGTACACAGAGTTTAAGTGACACTGGATACTCCTCAGATGGGATCTCCAGCTCTCATGGGGAGATTACAGGCCAGATCCGGGAAGAAGGAATCAAGCTCAGTGAAAGAGGCGCTTCCATCCCCTCAGAAATCACCAAGCTAGAGAGTTCTATGAAGCCTTTGCTAGAGTCAAAGACTGCTGCAGACGGGAAGCACAGGCCACATTCACTGTCTGTAGGACAGGACAGGGACTACAGTCCTGAGGATGATGCAGCACGGGAAGAATCAGAGGATGAACTCAGTTGTAAGCTTCGCCATGATTATGTGGAAGACAGCAGTGAAAGTGGTCTCTCACCATTGCCAGTAAGACAGAAGAAGTCACATAAAGATTTAACAGATGAGGAATTTATGAGGAGGCAAATTATGGAGATGAGTGCTGATGAAGAGGAGTTAGAAGAACAAGGAACCCAGAAGACCAAAAGGGGACATAAAACTAGTGGGGATTTGAGCAAAGAGAGACGGCGACTCTCTCACCATTCAAATAGTTTTGAGGATGACGCCAAAGCATCAGATAAGGCAAATGAAGAGGAAGATCTTGTAATGGCTGGCGGCCTTCGGCGTTTTAAAACTATTGAGCTGAATAACACCAACAGCTACAACCGAGACATGGAGCTCAGTACTGAGCATGACCTACGTGAGCCTGAGCTAGAGATGGAGAGTCTGACTGGTTCCCCCGAGGAACGGTCCAAGGGAGAGTATTCATCGACCCTACCTGCCACCACTCCGAGCTACACCTCTGGAACATCCCCCACATCTGTGTCATCCATGGAGGATGACAGTGACAGCAGCCCCAGTCGTAGGGCAAGACTAGAGGAGGCAAAGCAGCAGAGGAAAGCTCGACATCGATCTCATGGGCCTTTGCTGCCAACCATTGAGGATTCATCTGAAGAGGATGAGCTCAGAGAAGAGGAAGAACTACTTAGAGAACAGGAGCAGATGAGAGATCTTGAGCAACAGAGGATCCGAAGTACTGCTCGAAAAACAAAGAGGGATAAAGAGGAGCTAAGGGCACAGAGACGCAGGGAAAGATCCAAAACTCCCCCCAGTAATCTTTCTCCTATTGAGGATGCATCACCAACTGAAGAGCTGAGACAAGCTGCAGAGATGGAGGAGCTTCACAGATCATCATGCTCTGAATACTCACCATCTATGGATTCGGAGGCAGAGGGCTTTGAGATGATTGGTGGGAAGCTTTACAAATCAGGAAATGAATATAACCTTCCGACCTTCACATCACTCTATTCCCCCACAGAAAAGACATCAGCAATGTCACCATCTGATAAAACACTCAAAAGTGCAGAAGAGGTCTATGAGGAGATGATGAAGAAAGCACAGCTCATGCAAAGGCAAGGACAGCAGAAAGGTCAGCCTGACAGTAAACATCATCTTGAAGCAGGAACTTCCCTGACCCCTGGCTCAAGCCCAACACAGGTTACTGCACCTATGTCCTTCTCCACAACAGGGAGTGATCCAAGAATTCCAGGAATTCATGCAGCACAGCATCTATCAAAAGAAACACAAAATAGGATGATGACACAGAGTGCCAAAATTGAAGGTGTTGTTGGAGTTGCCACAACCAAAGCCCAAGTCAGTCAAACTGCCACACCTCGACAGGCAGGTAGCACAGTGCCTGCTGGCAGCAGACCAGGCTCTCAGAGGCCAACTCAGGCATCACCTGACTCTGGAGCATCCTCCCTTAGCTCCAAAGTCTTTTCCCTTTTCAAAGGTCCAAGCCCCCCAGTCTCCCCAATAACTTCTCCAGCACAAAGCCCAACACATGCGCCGTCTGTAAGACCAACTGGTGGTAGTGGCAGGCAGCTGCCATCTTTGCCTGGTGGCCCTACATCGGCTGCAGCATCCCATGGAGCTCAGCCACCTCAAAGGGCAGTTTCACCACGTCTTGCACGACAGCAGTCCTCTCAAGATTCACCAGTGATGGTGATAACACTAGGCTCTGATACAACAAGTCCTGCCAAGCCACTTACTGTAAATTCTTCCACTTCCCCTTTGTCATCACCAACACAGGTCACTTGTAAAACCTTATACGGCTCCCAGCCCCATTCCACAAGTTCCCCGACATCACCACAAATGCATCCATCACAGTCTCCCAAACATTCTCCACAAATGGCTCAAAATGTTGAAAAAGTTAATGTTGGTATTAGCACTGTAACCACAGCACCATATAGTCGTGGATCTATGGAAAATATATCTCTATGTAAAATCTCAAATATTCCAAGCACCAATGTGGTGGATCTGAGAGCCCCAGTGAGGCCTGCTCCAATTATAATAACAGACCAGGGGATGGACCTGACATCCCTTGCCTCTGAAACGAGAAGGTACTCTTTAGGAGCAGAGCCGTCATCTGGTCGACACACAGCAGTGCAACCCCTTATTATGAACCTGAATGCACAAGAGCAACCACATGTATCTTTATCAACACCAACCACAGTTAGCATCACAGTTGCAGGTACAATGTTCATGTCCCAACCCAAGACACCAGTTGTGTATGGAGATCCTTTGCAAAACCGTGTGGATTTGGGGCAGGGTGTTGGAGCAGCTGTGTGTTTAACCCAGAATAAGCCGATAGTTACTGACCCATCTATTCCCAAAATTGATGCCTGTCTGGAGAACCTGGGTTTACAACAGCAACAACTGCAGTTACAGCAGCAGAAGCTCCTCCACCAGCAACAGCTTCTTGAGCAGCAGCTCCAACAGCACCAACAGCAATCCTCTTTTGCTCGTTACAATTTAGCTAATCAGGTCCAGCCACTACTGATGAAAAAAGACCTCGTAGTGAGCCAGACAACCAGTGCCCAGGCTGTAGTAACTGCTAGTGCCATTCCTAAAGTGTCCCCTCTGGCTCCACCATCGGTGTCTGGGGCTCCTGCTTCTAATGCACCCCATGAAATCTATGGTGGAGTTGCCTTAGAGCTAAAAAACAAGCCAACAGTAATGAACTTGTCCACGGGTAAGCCCCATGTTATGATGGTGCAACTTGATGAGAGCAACACATCACAGGGTGCCACAGTGACCCAATTGGTAAAGCGAGAGGAACCTCCTCCACCTCCTCAGGTCTTGGATCTTACGGGACAGATCAAACCGGAAAATCAGGTGGCTTGTTGTGATGTTGTTTACAAATTGCCCTTTGCTGGTTCCTGTTCAGGGTCATTCACTCAAAAGCCTACAACTGTATCCTCAGATAATAATCCCACCACTGAAACCTCTCAAGCAGCCCACCCTTCCCATCCACCACACTACAATGTCGGCCAACAACAACAACAACAACAACAACAACAACAACAACAACAACAACAACGACAACAACAACAGCAACAACAACAACAACAACAGCCTCAAGCCTCACAAGGAGTGACAGAGGAACATAAACCATATCAACCACCCACAGTCCCCTTAGGAAGAATACAGCCCTCCATGTCTGATACTAATCTGCCATCTGCGACTGATGCTGGTCACTTTCAGAGTAATGTCCAGGGGGGTCTGGCAGTAGATCTTAGTAGCATGAGTCAAGCTTATGATGGTGGATACCTTGGCATGGGAGCACAGTACGGATCTTACACAGACTTGCGTCAACAAGGAGATTTCACAGCCCCTTCATTACCCCTTCGCCGATATGGCTCCATGTCAAATATCAATTCAGAATATGCCTACGGTTCACGTGACCTAGCAGCATCACAGGACTCCAATCTGGCTCAGTACAGTGCAACCACTGCCAGGGAGATCAGTCGCATGTGTGCGGCTCTCAACTCAGCAGACCAGTTTGGGAGCAGGTATGGAAATAACCCTGAACTCGGGCCATATGGGGCTGGAAGAGGTGGACCTTTAGCTCGGCTAAATCTCCAACAAAGTTTAGCATCAATAAGAGCTAACCTGCTGTATGGCCCCGACGGCAGACCAACAGCAAATGGCCAAACCCTAACGAACCTGATAAATGCTAGACAAGCAAGTTTACGCGCCTTGTACCCTGCTGCTATGAGAGGAGGTGATGGCATGATATATTCCACCATAAACACTCCCATAGCTTCTACCTTGCCAATTACCACCCAGCCTGCCTCTGTCCTTCGTCCCATGCCTAGAGGAATTTACAGACCATACCCAACAGGTGTAACTGCTGTACCATTGGCAAGCCTTACTAGGTTGCCTCAAATGACTCCCAGAATGCCTCTGTCTACACAGGGACCATATTCCTACCCTGCTCCAAACCAGTACCCTACATCAGCCACACTATCAGGAAGTGTTCCTGATGTAAGCAGCTTACACCAGGAAACTCCCATGTACCTTGGAAAGCCTTTAACGACAGTTGCTGCACAATCAGCTGCAACCATTTCACCAAACCAACCTGTAACACACTTAGGAGCACAAAATGTACCAGCAACTGGAATGCAAGGAATGCAAACCACAGCAGATCAACAGACAGACCGCACTCAACTTCCCTCACAGATTGGTACATCCCTCTCTCAAGTTCAAGGCCAACCTCCAACTGTCCAGTCAGTGCAGGCTCAAATGCAGCCACAGCAGTTACCTGCTCAGACTGAACCTTTATCTTTGACTCAAACTCAACCTCAAGTGCAACCCATTAGTCAACCTCAACCATTAGCGATGCCACAGGTCCAGCCACAAGCGACACCCCAAGGTACTGTCGTAGCACCGGCGTCCAAACTTTCTCCTCCTACAGATGCCCAGAAAGGTATGGAAGATGAGAGACTGAGTCAGCAACAAGAGCACGTGCTGCAACTAGAGCGAGAGCGTGTTGAACTAGAGAAATTACGGCAGCTGCGTCTACACGAGGAGCTTGAGAGAGATCGTATGGAGCTGCAGCGACACCGAGAAAAAGAGCAACTACTTGTTCAGCGTGAGATTCAAGAACTGCATACAATCAAACAGCAAGTCCTACACCAACAGCAAGCAGAGAGGGAGACACAGCTCATAATGCAAAGAGAACAACTGGCCCAGCAGAGAATGCAGCTTGAACAAATTCAGTCTCTGCAGCATCAGCTCCAGCAACAGTTGGAGGAGCAGAAAAGACAAAAGACAGCAGCAGTGGAAGCAGCAGCAGCTGCTGCAGCAGCAGAGGCAGCCGCTGCATCAGCAGCTGCGGCAGCAGCAACATCTGCCCAGGGTACTTTACAAGGAGTAGTTGTTGGAGGAGGGCCCACTCAAGGTTTCATTATTTGTGACCAGAGTGGTAGAGTTATTCAACAAGATGCACAGAGTGTTCAATTTTGGCAGGATGGGCAAGTGGTCCAAGCCGTTGTGTCTGCTCGACCTATTCATAGTTCTGCCTCTGAAATGTCTTTGAGAAGCAGTGACAAAGAATCCAAGACTATGAAAAAGCAGAATTCCATGCCTCGGTTGAGGGATGGCTCAGAAGAGGACTCTGTGAAAAGAATTACAGACAGCTGTGTGCAAACAGATGATGAAGATGGAGAGGACAGATTCATGAACAGGCGTAGGAGAACCAGACGTATTGCAGACTGCAGTGTGCAGACTGATGAAGAGGACCAGGGAGAATGGGACCAGCAGCCAGTAAGGCGCAGACGATCACGTGCATCCAAGCACTCTGAATCCAGTGGTGAAACTAAATCAGATGTGTCATCTAAAGTGGCTTCCTCAAGTATAGCTATTCAGACCACAAATGATTCGTCATGCCAAACAGAGCCCGACCAACTAGGCAGGATTTCTCCTGCAATCCACATTACCATGGCAGAGACCTCAAAGGTTGACCTGTTACATTACATAGCAGCCCCTGAAAGGACCCACAAAGGCGAGAGTCTGGCCTGCCAGACAGAACCAGAGTCTCAGTCACAGGGTGTGGTCACCCCTCAGCTGAGTGTCCCTACAACGATCAGTCCATACTCCACAAGTCTTCATATAGTAGGTGCGAACACATCTGAGCCAACCTCTCCTAGACTCCAAGGAGTTGCTAAGTTTGAGAGGAGGAAACCAGATCCCCTGGAAATTGGCTACCAGCAACACAATGAGTCTCCATCCCGCCAGCCCCCCAAATCTCCCCAGGTGTTATACTCCCCTGTCTCTCCATTGTCTCCTCATCGCATGCTAGAGACAACATTTGCCTCCCAGGAGAAACTCAACAAGGCCCATGTTACACCCCAGCAGAAGGCCTTTACTGCTGAATCACCCCAACGTCACCAGACCCTACCAAGACCCATAAAAAGTGTGCAGCGCTCCATGTCGGATCCTAAGCCTCTCAGCCCCACATCAGAGGACCCTGGCAAGAACAGGTTCTCCCCATATCATCAGCAAGCCTTGTCCAACAGTCAGGTACGAAACCATTGCTTTTTCTTTAAACTCAACTTATCAGTTATTGAATTTCAGGAAGACTTACCAAAAATATTAATAAGTAGAATATTAAAAATATATATTTTAGGGGAAGTATTCAGAAGAAATGTCTATTTTTAGAAATGTAAGATCTCTGCAAAATCTGGAGCAGTTTCTTCAAAGAAAGCTACAGTGCATAAATCAGTATAATGCCTTAGGTCCCCCACAGAGATGCAAATCTTTTTTACCAAATAAAACATGCAGTATGTTTTTGCTGTTGATATACTCATATCAAGTTTGCCATACATATTTATTTGCATTGGATAATATGCTATGTGTTCTTGTTGGAGCATTAATTAATGCTCATTTATTTGTAGTATATTTGGAGTATTAAAAGTTGACATTATACAAGATGACATACATTTTGTCACATCTTTTACACTCAGACTAATGTTTCATTATTAGTTTTATGGGTGCCAACACCCATAAAAAGATATGATTCATTTCACATTTTAAAAAGCCAATTAGCAGATAGAGACACAAAAAAGCTTCCTTTTAAATAAGGCAAGTGTTTGTCAATTAATTGTCTGAGAATCGAAAATATAAATTAAAATAGATATATCTGTATGCAGAATATGCTTTGTGTGGACATGGTTGATCACACAGGATCTGGCATCGAGTAGGTGACAGAATGTTCTCATGAGAGCAGCTGGCCATGCCAGAAAAGCTTTTTCCCATCATCCTTTTCTGCTATATCTCCTCCCTTATCTTCCCCCTTTCTACTCTTTTAGTCTGTTTTCCTCTCTCTCTCTCTCTCTCTCTCTCTCTCTCTCTCTCTCTCTCTCTCTCTCTCTCTCTTTCTCTTTCTCTCTCTCTCGCTCTCTCTTTCTGTCATGTCTTCTATATCTGGCAAACCCTTAAGACTTGCCAGGGGGACATACAATGTGGTGGTGCTTTGCTGTCTTCCTGATTGTTAGCAGCTGGTCAAAGTAAATTAACATTGCTCTGCACTTAGACCAAAATTAGTCTGAGAAGCAAACATAGAAATCAGATTCCAGGCGTTTTACACATTTTTACCTCTAATCTTAAGAGTTAGTGTTTCATACACGGTTCTCTTGTGGATACTTAAAAAAATCACCATGGATCTACCCAGCACAACTATTTTGTAAGTACTAGACTAGCATAGATGTCTTTTTAGATAGTAGTGTTTGACTGTTCTTACTTGCATGTCATATGTAAATATTTTGAGCAATGTGGAAAAAGGCCAGAAACTGTGGATATTTGATCAAAGGAGTAAAGAGAAAATGTAATGTTTCTGAAAAATACATGAAATCAAAACACACAACTGCTTCATTATAGCCGTCTTCTGGCGATTTGTAAAGAATGTTTTAGTATTTCATGCTTATGCTTACATTTACTGAGCTATTCAAACACACATTATTTGTTCAGTATTTTATTTAATTATAAAGAAAATTCTGACAATGGATCCCATATTTGCAAATTAGACATTTTAAAAACACAAATGTTGCTTATTGGTACAAGTGCAGACATATTTAATACTTGATTAATTGTAGGTGTCAATGTTATGCTACTTGTTTAATATAACAAGTAACATGTTAAAATTGTATTGCTTTGCAATATTATCATGTAATTAAGGTACTTGATGTTACACTGACTGCCACCGCTCAACATTTTACTTAACAATGTTAATCTGGCATAAAAGGAAAAATGTCACTTAGTGTCTGGCTTCAATGAAACAACATTTTAATCAATATGATGAAATCAAACTGTGTTAATTAAACTCCTGATGAAGTCATCGCTCTCGTAATACATAAGTTAATTAATTTAAAGTAGCCTGACAACATATCAGGCTGCATCACCCCTGACTTAGGTCCAGGGATGAAGAAATGTGTAGACCTTCTGTGAGTACCCACAGTACAGTAATGAGTCTAATTTACATAAACACATTCTGTTTATAGCTCAGTGTTTGCTGATGTGTCTCTGCCTCTCCTAGCAGATGGCCTCCCTGCAGCAGCAGCAGAACTCTCTGATGAGGAAAGTAAAGAGGACTCTTCCCAGCCCCCCTCCAGAGGAGAGTCCACTCCCCATTGTTACTCCAGCTCAAATGTACAGCTCTCCTGGCATGCCCCAGAGGGTCCTACCCAGACCTGCTCAGGGCGTCACCAAGGCTGGCCTGCTGAGCGAACTAAAGGCCGTGGAACAAGAGTCTTCGAAACTCCGTAAGCAGCAGGCTGAATTGGAGGAAGAGGAGAAAGAGATTGACGCCAAGCTACGTTACTTGGAGCTCGGGATCACCCAACGTAAGGAGACCATGGTGAAGGAAAGAGAGAGGAGAGACCTGGCTTACATGAGATGTATGGGTGACGCTCGGGACTACATGTCAGACACTGAACTCAATAACCTCAGGATGGCAGCCGCAACAGGAACCTTTGATGCTAACGGCCTGCTGACAAGGCCCAGCACTGCGCCATTGAGTCAGTTTACTAATGACCTCAACGCAACCTCCCAGTATCCTTCAACTTCATCTTACATGTCTTATCCATACCCTCAAAGTCAACCATCAACACAGCAGCAGGGCACTGCTTACCAGCAGATAGGTTTCCAACCTCCTCAGTACCCTTCATCCTCGGCACCCCAGCCAGGAACATTCCAGCCCCATCCTCCACCAGGCCCAGGCTACCAAAACCAGGGAACCTATTCCTCCCGCATGTATGGCCAGTCCTCCTATCAGACAGATCTTGGCATGCAGCAGCATGGTCACCAGGGTTTCCATCCACCTGGTCAGCCTATGCCAGCCCAGAGCCTTCCTTACCCCAGCCACAGCTCTTACCAGCCTGGTCTCTCTTACCAGCCCCAGGCAGAGATCCTTACAGTCCATCAAAGACCTCGGCAAACATCCTTAGCTGACCTGGAGCAAAAACTCCCCACCAACTATGAGGTCATCAGCAACCCAGCAGTGTCAGTGGCCACATCAGCTCCAGATAGCAACTTTGGCTCAGTCTACAGCAACGCGTATGGACAATACCGTCCCCCTGAGCCTGGCCTGACGCACGGTGTGGAGAGCCCCACCTCTGCTTATGCTTCAGATGGACTCTACACCTCTAACCTTGAGCAGAATATTCCTCGAAACTACGTCATGATTGATGACATCAGTGAGTTGACTAAAGAAAATGCTGGCCAAGCCACTGATGCTCTTGGCCATCCTGTAGGAGGGCGATATCGCAGTGAGAATGGCCCTGCACGTGGCAGCGCTTATGGTAGGCCAGAAGATGAGCCTGTGGATGCTTATGGCAGACCTACAGGCACAACGGGTTACAGTACAGTGGACAGTCGTACCAGCACCACAGTGAGTGGTGGCTCTTCTTATTATTATGATGATTATAAACACTCATCACGGAGCAACTCAAGTAGCCACAAACTCACGCCGAAGAATCTCGCCCCTGCAGTCGTCTCCTCTAAACGTAGTAAGCACAGGAAGCAGGGGATGGAGCAGAAGATTTCTAAATTCTCCCCTATTGAGGAGGCACGGGATGTGGAGTCTGACCTTGCCTCTTATACGATGACAACATCAACAGGAGGCAGCTGTACAGTTGTGTCCAGATCCAAGAAGCATCAGGATGATGTCACCTATGGGATGAAGAAAAATGCATATGATCAGCAGAAATATTACGGCACCAGTCGCGAGGGTCTTGAGGAGGAGGACCGCATGTACAGCTCTGGGAGGTCAAGGTCAACTGGATATGGTATGGACAAGATTTCTTCTAGAGATGCCACAGGCCACAGAAGTAAATCCTATGAGAGGGATGCCATGGAGCGGTCTCAGAGAAGCAGCCGCAGTGGAAGGCCTCCCATGCGCAACCAGAATTCAGAAGAGGAGAGCCCTCTCAGTCCTGTCGGGAAGCCTGTAGGTATGGGAAGAGGCACTGGCATAGCGGATGCCCATGATGTGAGGAACCAGTACGGCTCCAGCCATTCGTTGCCAGATGTGCAGGATCATCACAAGAAGGACCTGCCCAGGAGTCATGTGTATAAACCAGATGACCCTTACCTCGTAGATGACATGCACTGTGCTGTTTCTGACAGTGAAGGTAACTGGTGCTGAATAATTTGTGCTGCCTGACATTCGTTCCTGTGTGCTGGAAAGGGACTGCATGCCAAGTGTGGAATTTTGAGAAGAACGCTATTACTTTGCTTTTCTTGTGTTTTTTTTTTTTTATGGATTGTTCCATGTGATAAGCCAAAAATGCCTGTTTTATATATTTGTTTTGCACGCATAATTTTTTAGTGTGTGGTGATGTCTGTTTTTTAAAGTTGTTTTGTTCTGTTGGATTCCTCAAATTGTGCATGGCTCTGGGATGTGGAGCACGTTTTCCCCAGTTATTTTGCATGGCTTCAATCTGATTGCTATTCCTCTCGCCACATAAAACAATTGACTGATAATTTTTGTTTTGGTTTCAAAAAGCCTATCATTTGGGCCAAGAGGAGACTGATTGGTTTGAGAAGCCACGGGAGGCCCGTTCTGATCGCTCAAGACATCATGGTGGTCACTCATCCACAGGTAGGCGTAGTAAACACACCTACCATGATTATGACGAACCTCCAGAGGAATACTGTCCCCAGGATGAATACAACCAACAACGCCACCCCTCCTCCACAACATCACGAGACCACCGTCACCACAGCGGCAGCAGCTCTGGCAGACACAGCTCTTCTCGCCACTCCTCAGAGGATCCCAGGACCTCCCGCTCTTCCAGGACACACCCCAAAGACCCAAATGCCCGCACTGATGGCAGAAACTCCACTTCTGCACAAAGACGGAGCGGTCCGGACTCCCGTTCCGCCCAGGCAAGTCCCCGGAACTCAGGCGAATTCTCTCGAGACCCAGCCTCTGGTCATCACCACGGCACTGGAGGACGGAGCCAGAGACCCCAAGGAGAACGCACAACCTCCAGAAGGCAGGATCCCTCTGCAGCAGGGCCTAAACCACAGCAGCAGCAGTCCCCTCAGAGCCATGCTGGGCAGCAGCGGTCAGGCAGTCAGGGCCAGTCTGGGAGACATCCAGCTGAACCACTTGATGGCACCCAGCAGGCCCAGCAGCAGCATCAGCAGGGTCCACAACAACAGCAGCAGCAGCAGCAGCATCATCAGCAGCAGCAGCAGCCGCAGCCACAGCAGCAGCAACAACCACTGCCGCACAACCAGACCCCTCAGAGCAGCCAGCCTACAACAACCACCGCAGGAGCAGGACCACCACAGCAGCAGCCCAAATCTGGCCAAGCCCCAGCACAGGGACGCCAGCCAGGAGGAGGGTCTGCAGCAGGGCAGCCAGCCATGACAGCTGTGAGTAGACCTAAACCTGGTTTTACTTTCCCTACATGAATTGATCCTACTTTATATATTTCTTGAGGACGTGCTACTTGAAAATCCTAAATCTGCCACTTTTCTCATTTAGGTTTATTATGACAGATAATAGTTCTCGCCATAAAATACCATAATTTTGATGTCTTGGTAAACATTACAAGAATACGTTCACTCAAATCTAAAAATTCAGACGTACTCATCCCAATGCTGATGGGAAATTGGGTTAGATTATATTTTAAGTGACATTACATTTAGAATAGTCTAAAATAATATATAGTGGCAAAATATAATGTCCTAACTCCGTATTTGTCTCTGTTTGATTAACAACAGGCAAAAATGGATGCCCCACCTGCAGCAGCTGCCACAGGACTGAAAACTACAACAGGAGCCCCAGCAGCACCGCAGCCTACTAAAATAGCTACACCGCCTTTAACAGGCATCGGTGAGTCTCAGTTCCACCATTACCATAACCCACACAATGACCACAGGTAAATGAAAGTAAATGGGATGTTGATGTTCTTTGTTGTTTGAAGGCTCCAAGGCCGCCCCTGTTGGGATCGGTAGTAAACCTGGAGGTATAGGCAGCGCTGCAGCAGGACAGCCACCTGCTGAAGGGGACAATGTTCTCACCAAAATTCTGCAAGGAGGGGCAGCAGAGCAGGCGGGGAAACTCGGAGATGGTACAGTCATGAATAAATAAATGTTTAAGAAACTGAAATACAGCTTCTCTTCAGTGTATGTTAAAGTAGAGTCTGTTTTTACAGCGGAAATTAAGACACTGGGATTCCTACTGGGTTTCACAGTTCTTCTTTTATTGTCTCCTCTTTGTCATTCCTGCAGCTTTGTCTGGCCTTGGGAAGAAGTTCACTTCATTTTGGTGAACTAAAGAGAGGAGGGTAAGTAAAAAAAAAAAAAAGGAATTTAAAAAAGTCACAGGCATTATTAAGAAGTCAAAATGTTTTTGTGAAACTTTTAATTTAGAAGAGTGGATTTGTTTTCAGAAAGGGAGACAACAGATGGCAGCCTGCTTATTAACAGAAATTATGAATTTGCTTCCTCTTTGTTTGAGAATTTGTAGTGGTTATCGCTTCACTTGTTTATTTTGACTCAACTGTGCTCTTTTTTCCAGGGTATGCAGAGCTGAAATGAGATGGATTGGTAGCTCTGTACTTGAAAAACCTATGAAACTGCATTAAATACATTTCAAATGACAGAGGAAGAAGAGGAGGTGAAATCCTGAATGCATCAGTGAGTATCTCTTTAACTCTTCTTTATCCCATGAGACATGATTCCTTTTTTTGGAAGTGTTTAATTTTGGTGGGGGGGATCATTGTCTTTATGATGAACACTGTGTCACCTGCTCCACTAGGCGAGTGAAAACCATGTAATTTTAGAAAACAATTCAAAGTGTAATAATGTGTTTATTCACTTTTGTGACACTTGCATGTAAAACAGAAACAATAATGGTGCAACTTGTTAAACTGCTGATTGCTGGTGAAACCTTGTTAGTTTTTGTTTTATTTAGTATGAGACCCCAGGCCGTAACAACATAGAATGCTGTCACACTTTTGATTAACGGATTAAGTGATTTATCAGCTGGATATTTACATGAATTAGCATATTCCGTGTCTGTATAATGAGAAGACTCAAGTGAAAGTGATGACTGATTAAATCTTGTGATTGTATATTCGGACTGATCCGCTGCACCTTTCCCTTACCCCAAATTACTGAACAGAGCTGGAACCAAAGGATGCCTTGTCAGCACTGAATTCCCCAGACATGGGCACACGATTGAAGTGAATTAAAAAAGGCTGATGCTTCGTCAGCACGGTGTTACAAGACACGAGCAGAGGACTGAAGAGAGAGTAAGTGGATGCCTTCAGAGAACTACAGTCCCAGAATGCTGATTGTGGAAACGTCTGATGCCTCATCGGACCAATGGTAGGTGACTAAAGTAACTCCACCATTTACATTAACATTTACATTTACATTTACATTAGTAACTCCACCACACACGCATTTATGTGTGTGTGTGTGTGTGTGTGTGTGTGTGTGTACGTGTACTTATGATGTACACTGATCTTGGGTCATCCACACAAACACCAGTGTGTCCCTCTGGCAGGACAATGCACCCTGCAACACCAAAAACAACTGCTCAGGAATAGACCATATTTACAATGTGACCATTTTCCTCTGACATCATGATTAACGTGTGAAGCTCAAATCCTGGGATAATGTTATGCTGCTCTGTGCCAGATTGCAGGTCATATAAACGTAGGGAATCTGATGAATCTGGTTATCGTTTCACAGCTTCAGAATAGATCAGCAACTGAAAAGATAAGCTAACATTAGCATTGACCCATATCCGGTACGTTTCACTTCCAGACTTAAATAGATCTTTCCAAGATGTGTGCTGATATTTACCTTTGGCAAGGAGGTTATATTTTCACACTTGTTCATTTGTTGGTTGGTTTGTCAGCAGGATTACACAACAACTACTGAACAGATTTCCACGAAACTTGGATGGAGGATGAGTTTTGGCCAAGAATAGACCCCATTAACTTTTGGTGTGGATCGGGATAAAGAGATGGATCCAAGAATTTTTTTCTCACCTCCTTAAACATTGCGAGACATTTTAATTATTTCGTCGGGGAATAATGCATGGATCTAGATGAAAAAAATCAGTCATCAATTTTAGGTGGCTACATGCGAGTGAGCACAAAGGGGGCCAGATGTAGCCGTTCTAGTGTAGAATTAGTTTACGCCTTTCTGATCATAATGCAGATTTTCACTATCCGTCGTCTTTTCAAATACATTTTTTTTTTGTCAGATTCCCTACATTTATAGACCCTGCAACCTGGATCACAGCAATAAAGAATTTGAGCTTCCCACCCTGGCTGTGATTTCAGAGGAAAGTGGATGAGTACAAGTTGTTGACCTGGCCTCCAAATCCCACGTATCCAGATATTATTGAGCATCCTTGTGAATTGCTGGAACCAGTCTGATCCACAGAGGCCTAGTCATGGATCGGGCTTGGTTCTGACCCGTTGAGACATGGACATGGGACCTCTGGGGGCATCTTGTAGTGCCTGGTAACAAGATTTAGATGGCTCCTTTAATTGTGTCCCAACAGATGCTCAATCATATTGAGATCTGGGGAATTTGTAGGCCAGGTTAAAACCTTGAGCTCTTTTTTGAGTTCCTTGGGAGGGAGGGGTGGCTACACTTGGTCTGCAGTGGTGTTTTGGTTGGGGGTGTGTGTAAAGTGGCATCCACATAAATGAAGACAAAAGGTAGCCTAGCAGAACATTACATTGTGACAAGAGGTTCAATGTTATTCACTCCACTTTTTCTAGAAATGTCCTTATAATGTTGAGGCTGATCAGTGTTTGTTTGCTGAATCTGGTTTTGTTGCCGGTTTTCCTTTTTTTTTTTTTTGGCTTTAGCGTGTAATTTAACTGGTTGGCTGCTGGGTTAGGTCAGGTAATTAAAGTCACAGCATGCTTGAACTTTCTGCTGCAGAGGTGAGAGGCCAAAGCCAAGAACATCGGAGGTCAGCACTAGCACAGTTTACCTTCTGACTCCACAATCGTCAAATAATCTGGGCCAGTCGCACAGGGCTATAATTAGCCTGAGAAGGCTAACTGTGGCTTTGCTTTAATGTCACACACGCAACGACACACAGGGACAAGAACTCATGCAGGCACACAGATTCATGACTCATGGTAAGCATCACTCATTACATGGTAGAATGAGCTAACAAAAACTAATTCAGCTCAATGGAGCAGAACTGCAGAAGTGCAAATAAAGTAGATTTCAATGCACTTTATTTAGCGGCTGTCAAAACACATGCTATGACTTGCGCAGGACAAAGTGGTGGCTCATTTGAATGACGGCCCTTCAGTCAGCTGTTACGCTGTCTGAATAATATCAGGAGTCATCTGTGTGTCTGTGGGTAGTGGGGGAATGTGGAGATAAAACCCACTCAGGGCTTCTTTGAGCAGCAGGCCAGTCAGCTCAGCCCATTGGATTACTGCTGGTGTCGGCAGCAGGGCTTTGATTGGCTGGAGAATCACGAGAAGTAAGAGAGGGAGAGTGGGCTAGCAGAGCTGCAACATAAACATTGCAGAAGGTAACAGCTGTGTAATGGCCTTTGCAAAACATTCAGAATTTTTCTAGGCCTGGATTAATACATATTTTTATACCTTATTTTTATTAACTTTATTTATATTGGTTTAGTCCGTATTGCAGTATTCATTTTGTATATGCAACTGTGATATTGTGCATTTACAACATAACATTCACATCTTCACTGTCTTTATTTCAGGATGACAACAACGTTCAATAATGAGGATGTGGTGAAGCGGAGGAGAGAGGGGGAGGGGGGACGCGAGTCCTGCTTCCCCTCCTCTCCTACAAAAGCCTCCTGGGATCTGTGTGACAGTAAAAGGCCCACTAACTGAGGCACCTGGATATCATGGGAGAAATTCAGCGTGTTTGCATGCCTCAACAGCTCAATAAAGGAAGCCCCACAGCGCCCTCTACGGGAGTTTCAGTGAAACACCACTCATGTCTGAGGACTACACATCTGGCAAGGATATTTGATTCTACATTGATGTCTTCAGAGTATTTTCATGCAAAATACACAAAAACAGAAGAAAAGAAGATTTTCATAGGTTTTTCTGGTACCAAAGATACCGGTCTTAGCCCACAATGACACCACATACCTGGAGTAGACGAGGTGTATCACGGCAATGACAACCAACCTGACAACTCCACCACAATCCTTGAATGCTTGGTTTCTCTGATCTCTACAGTACATTCCAGTATAGGGAATTTGACCCTTTCTTTGAATGTGTTTTTATTTCTCCTCTTTTTGTTTTGATGTCTACAGAATGCATTGTGTAAACGTGGACATGAGAATGCACGCACAACTATGTCAAAAAAACTGAAAAAAAGAAGCCCATATCAAATACTTTTTCACCACCTATGAGATGCCACTAGTCATTAGCTGTAGGTTTTTAGGGAAGGGAATTACTACCGGTGTGCCCACAAAGTGTGAGATTCACACAGATGAGAGGACCAAATGAAAGAGTGGCCACGGCTCTTTATCAGCCATCGCAAAGCCATCGTTATAGTCAGCCCCAGAGCTGACTGTAACGCTCTGGGGCTGACTATAAAAAGGATAAAGTCCCTCGTGGGGTTTTTATCCTTTTTATTGATTTGTCTCATCTTTTAGTTTCTTTTCATTTTTGCCTGATATTCACTGAATGGAAGAGCCTTATTCAGTACATGTTTTTACTTGTATACCTCACATGTTTTAAAAATGTCCATGTCATCATGCATTTCTTTTTACACAACTGTATACTATTGTATGTACATAAAACAAATCAGAGATCTAATTATGTAAAGTTGTCATCTGTGTATTTATGGAATCACTCT